>JAUBNY010001087.1:1490610-1502333 GCA_032275445.1 Crypturellus soui | reverse complement strand
GGTTTTTATCACTTCTGCCAAGGTGGAAGTTGTCTTATGCACCAATCAGGTTCTGGATATCACTTTTTGCCCTAATAAGGTTAAATGCTTGCCCTTTCCGTGACATCTCGAGATCTTCCGTCCACTATTCCTTATCTCTGTTTCTGTCACGTGCAACAGGTCTTGTTAGCAATACGGCTACACTGTAGGACTAATATGTCAGTCAAATTCGGGAACTATTCTGTGAATTGTGGCTTTGGGCTAGGGTAGTATTGGTTTTGAGGAGGGGATTTGATTTCTGATTAATGTTTATAGCTGATCTAGCTGTGGCAAGCAAAATATTGAAATTCAGCACAGGTGTGAACCTAGGCTGAAATTCCTGTACTTCAGGGTGAGCTAAGAAGGTGCCAGGCTGTAACCTGCAGTTGTTTAGTAGATGGTGCCACATAAATCACTTGACACTTTCCTGAGGTTGATTTGTGTCGCAGAGCAGCTGCACGAATGCAGAGTTGGTCTCCAAGAGCTTCTTTTTGAGATTGCATTCTTGATGAGACTTTTATTTATGGGAAAATCCTGAGGACTGAAGCAAGATCTGTACTGCAGATTTTGATGTGCGTATCAGTAATGCTCACACACCTCAAGTTCTTCATCTGTCTTAACTAGGTAACCAAGACCATCCAATGCGACACTAACAAAGGCAATGCTTTCTTGTTTGGAAGTGAGCAGTGTAAAGCACAGAAGTTTTAAGTGTAGATTGTGTTCCCTTGTGGACTACTTTACCTGCACAACTAACAGCTCCACTTAATAGTAAAATCCTGCTTAGGTGGTTATGATGTTAGTCAAGAACAAGATAGATACTAAGGAGGGCAGCTTGAGGGCCACATACCCAGGATCTGCTGCTTGGACAGCTGGGTTGCTTGAGGTCCACCTCATTTCATGATCTCTGGATTTGAGGAGAACTTGTTTTAGTTCTGTTCTGAAAATATGCTCTACATCACCACTTTCTGCTGCAATTGGAAATTTATCTTTCAAGCTCCCCAAAAGTGAGTATGATTTAAATAATAATAATAATAATAAAGCAATATTGAGGAAATTTTTAAAGAACAACTTAATGTTTGGCTTTCCAGACTTTCCAAAGTAGTGGTCCTGAAAGGTTGCTGCTGCAAGAGTTTTCTTCGCACTGTTCTAACGTCATTTACTATCTCCACAAACTGGTTTAAGAACTTTCTTCAATAAAAAGCCTTATTTGCAGTCCTGTCATTATAGGGTGCTGGCATATTCTGCTGTTACAGAGAGTACTTTCCAGTTAGCTCTTATTTCTTTGCCCCAAATCCACTCTGTCTGCCATGTGTAGTACACAGGCTTTGCAATTTAGGCTTCATCCTGATATAAATTAGTTTTTCTGATTACTTCAATAACAGCGGGCAGTGAATTTAAATGAGTGTTTTGCATTTCTACAGGGAATGAAAATGAGTGATATCAGATATCTTTCTTCATCTTACATGTTTCTGGGGTTTCCTCTTAGAAATGCAACTTCCTAGTTCCCTGTGGTTCCAAAAAAAAGCTTATGTTGTTCTTAGGTACTGGTCAGCAGAGCTAATGCTGCTGCTGTGTTAACCTGGCTGACACTGTATGGTTTGGACACTTGAACCTGTGAAGGACTTTCTTTTTCCATCTTAGTTTGCTACCCTTTTGTAAGGTCACAAATTCTTTTTTTTTTTTTGTACTTACAAAGCCCTTTAAGTCAATAGGAAGGTAACTCTGCTTAATAATGCTTTGTTTTCTCATCTGGAGCTATAAGAAAAAAGAGAGGAGGAAAAAAAATAGCGCTTGTAACTGCCATAGTCACAGTGACAAAACTGCTAGTGTAAGCCCAGTCCATACAGGGAGGACAATGCTGCTGTCAATTTAGAGGAGCGTCAGAGCACTGCTGAAAGGAAAATATACATCCTGTGCCTTCCCTTCCACTCAGCACAAAGGTTTTTGACAGAGGTCGTGGCCAGGATGTTGTGATGTGGCCAGGCTCTGCATCCCTCCTCGCGCTGCCGTGGGCTCCTCTTGCTGTTGGAGAGTGCAAAGTCTCTGTGAAGTTACCACTCACCTCATGCTTCCACCGGGCAGACAGGGGTGATGAGCACTGGGTTGTGGCCCTGCACTGCCAGGCTATGGGGATGGCCAGACGGTGCGCGAGAGGGGGCACTTAAATGGGGAGTCACCACAGCTGTTTCGTGGCACATGTGCTGCCAAAAGCTTCACATGGCAGCTGCCTCCGGGAAGCAGGTGTTGAGCTGTTCCAGGATTGGAGTTATGGAGCTGTGCTGTTTAGATAACACATTATCATTTATTACTTGCACTTGTGTTGAGGGGAGCTGTATTTTGTCAGCCAGACAAAGGCGTGATGAAATGCAGAGGTTGGACATCTGAGCTAGACAAATTCATACTTGAACTAGGGACAACTTTTTGGCAGAGAGGAGGATAATCGACCATTGGGTCATTTTACCTAGAGAAAGTTGGGTTTCTTCATTTGTTGCAATTTTAGAGGTATCATTCACTTCAAACAAGAATGAGTTTCAGGTTGTCATGAAAGACCAAGACCAGATTGTCACAGTGATCTTTTCTGTTGTTCTGATCTATGAATCTGAAACACTTAGTCTACCAAAGACAAGACTCCTCTTCCTTACTGTTCAAGTAGACAGGGCAGACTAATGCGAAAGGAAAGGAACCAATATGGCTTGTAATACTGCAGTATCAGGTCATTGGTCTCAGGTCCCACAGGAAGTATTTGAGGAATGAGAGCAGATTTCACATCTCTGGCAACTCCATTTGCTCTAGTGCTTGGTTGGGCAGCAGAAGAACTGATTGCAATAAGACTATGCTACACAATGTGCTGAATTTACTGCTGGTTACTGTGAGCTATCAAAAGCTTTAGAACTATTTCCATAGACTCTAGCCTTATTTATCTATAAATATTGTGAATCCCATGAGGAGGAAGAAAAAGCTTGAATTTTGACAGCAGAGGAAATGGTTGTGCTGCACTTACACAACATTATGCCCAACTTTTCTGTTTCTCACCCAGATTTACATTTACTGAATACATTTACTGGAATAAATAGCCAGTTTCCTTTGAGAATAAGCTGGAACTGAATAAATCTGAAGGCTTCAGAGTACTAACAAAGGGACTGAACTCTAAAATAATGCAGTTGTACAGCCCAAATAAATGTAAATTAGAGCTGTACAGAGCATATGTAAATTTAGGCAGCCAGAGAAAAAGCTGGGAATGTTTTGCATGAGTTTATAAACTTACAGTTTTGTAGTTTGAACCCTTTGTTACTGTTTCTTCTGTATAAATATCTTCCAATAGTTTTCATCTTTTTTTTCCCTGTGGCAATACGTATGGAAAACATGCATTTCATAATTACAATTCTAGTTAAAAGGAGTTCCAAGTTTCTAAGAGTTCAAGAGTTCTAAGTTTATGTTACTTTTCTTAAGTAGAAGAAACTATAGAAAGAGAAAAATTTTGCAGGGAAAGTCCAGTGACCTGCTCAGTGAAAGAGGTTTTGGCTGCCAAGGTTATATGTATGGAAGGATTGTCTCAGTCATAGAGAACTTTTCTTTTTTTAGGAGTAGGCAAAGAAGAATCGATCATGTAGATAGAGCTGGTTCTACTTTAGGGCAGAGGAAGATTTTGGGGCAGATGAGCTTTTGAAGACTTGGCTGTAAGGAGGTATAGGAAGCTGGGTTGTTTTTTAAGAATCGTGTATGTAAAGTGAGAGAGAGCTTTATGTATGCCTAGCAGGTACCGAAGGCCTGGCCATTTCTGCAGGCTGTTTCATACACAGTTAATCACCCTAGCTTAGATGAGAGTCCTCAGATGAGGAGGTGTCACTCCCAGGTTTTGAATTTTTCAGGCAGTAAACTACTGTATGCTCTCTGCTGCAGCACAGTAAAAGTATTTGTCCAAACACGGTCTTTAGGAAAATCCCAGATGACACCAAAAGCATACAAATGTATGAGTAGTGGTATGAGATGTGAAACTCCAAAAAATCAGAAGTACAGAGTAAAACCAGTTTGGAAATTACCCTGGGTTTGCCAGAAAGTGAAATCTGTCTCTGAATTAAATTCATCACCTTTTGTACTGCTGCTAATTGAGACTTGATTTTTTTTTCAGATTTTGGAGAGATTACCTTACTCATATTCTGTTAAAGTTTATAGATTATTTTTTGCATTTATAAAAGAGATATGAGTGGCCTGTAGAGACTACAACAGGAGTTTGTAGGAGTCTGTTTTCTCTGGATGCTCCAAAAGGAGGATGTCAAACCTTTGAGAAATTGGTTCTTAATTTTTTGCAAATTCAGAGTATGGTTTTCTGAGGATAAGAAAGCACAGGTGAGTGCATCTGCTGTGGAATTTCTCTATAGTTTAACTAATCCAGTTTATGATAACAAAATTATTTATATTTTATGAATGTCACCATAGAGACAAACTGTATTGTCAGTGCAATTTATACAGTTGTCATATCTCTGATGAGAATGTGTGCCTCAACACAGCATTCCCAGTGGTTTGAAGTATAAGACTTAGGTTAACTTTTCCTCCCCTTGAAGAGAGGAGCAATTAGCAAAAGGCAATGGCACTAAGATCTTTTCCCTGATACACTGCATCAAGAAGTAACTGTGCCAATTATGTGAATTATGCTTAACCATCTGTCTGGAATTGTAATTTATTCCTGTTCCTAGATAGGGATGTCAGTGCCAGTGGTTAGTAATTCATACCATTTGCTTCACAGAAATAAAACACTTCTGGAGATGGCAAAGGGAGAAGAGTTGGAGGAGACTGGGAAGAGTGTTTTCTGAACTGTAAGGTTGCTGAGTAGTCTGGAGTAACAAAAGCTGTAGGTGAATTCCTTAGGGAAGGAAATAGAGGTTTTCAATCAAGCAGCTGCTCTGCTACCACTATTGCAGTAGGCTGTGACTGCAAAGGGCACTGAAGGTAATGTCAAGAAACAGAGAGAAAGCAAATGGAGCAAGGTGCGGGAATAAATACAAGTAGCCTCTAAATAATATGCAGGCTAGAATTTATTTGATGGATGCCAAAGGCCATTGTTTTTGTTGGTTTTTTTTTTGGGAAAAACAACACCATGCCTGAGAGGACAAAGAAGACATTTTGTTCTTTGGGGGCATAAAACTAACTTTTCTAATTATTCTTGACATTTTGTCATTCATGTTATGGGCTTCCTTAGAGGATAGAAGTAAATAGCCAGTCTCCTGTGAGGGTGAAACATGAGCTGAATGAATTTAAGGTTTGAAGTGTGCTAGCATTGGCACCAAGTCCTAAAATGATGTTGTCAGAGTTGCAGAATAAGGCAATGGGGAAGAAGACAAGATACTTAGGGTAGGTTGGAGAGGCAAAGTAAGTTCCTCTGAATATAATGCAGAAGAATATAAATAAGGAAGGGATTTATGTGCAGGTTTACACTTCAGAAATTTAGTTCAAATCTGTTGTTACTGTGTTAGTGTAGCATCCTGATACCCTAGCAGGATGCCTGTGTTAGATCCTGAGACATGACAATGAAAGGAGGCTGTTCCTGTCCTCAACACCCAGCAGACTGATCTTGCACAGAAAAACTTTCTGGCTGAACCGTTGAACCCGGAGGGGTTCAGATCCTGTTTGGGACTTTTCTTACAGCACTGGCAGCATGAAGAACTAGCAGCTCAAGCAACGTAGATATTTGCAAACAGGTTTTGAAGATCCCTAAATTTATATGGGACTTCAAAAATAGCTAAAGACATTTTGCTAAGAAAACACTTCAGTTTTGTTCATGTGATCTTCCCTGATATTTGTCTTAATTTTTGGACATCTCAGTGTTTTACAGCATTTTATGCATGTATTAGGAAATTCTTCTGCACTCTGCTGATATTCATTCAAGTTCATTTTTCCCTTAGCTGTTCTGTAGTGTTGCACAGAGTTTCTCTTTTCGTAGCTGATAGTTCTTTTTTTCGTAGCAGTTGCTGTTCTTTTGAACATTCCTATTGTTGGTTGTCCTGTAGCTGAGTGTCTGTGCAAAAGGCCCTTGTGTTCAGTGAAGAGCAAAAAGTCGTGTTTTTGTTTTTCAGTTTATGCATTTCCAAGTCTCAGAAAACCAAAGATACTTGGATTCTTTTCCTGAGTCCAGTGTTGCATGATGTTGAGAAAGTTTTTAAACTCTCCGTGCTGCTATTCCTCATATATAAATTAGGTGATAGGTTTTTGAATATGCAATGTTTACAGGCTCTAAAGTATAGTTACTAGGATTTTTTTTAATTGTTCTTGTTATTGTGGATTTCAAGTTTATGTGCTTTGCTTTGCCAGCACATGGAAAACAATCCCTGTACTTTTTACAAAAACCTCATTGCTGCTGTGTGGTGGCTTCTGCATCTGACAAGATATAATCATCATCTCTGCAAATTGGTTTGCACAGATGTGGTATAGAAAAAAAAATAGTTTTTAGAGGTTTGGATTAAGAAAATATTAAGAATATAATGTATCTAAAGGATCCAAATTAAGAATTAATTCAGCCTCTTTTCAGAAGAAGATTGACCATTGCAGAAATGCAGCTGACTAAAGATGTACTTTTGTTAGTTCCAAAAAAAACAAACAAAAAACAAACAAACAAAAAGCCCAGTTCATATAAGCACAGAACAAGCTTTGCTTTTGTGATTAAAGGTAAGGAGGGAGGACTTCAGGGGTTTCCTCCCCCACAGTAAGATGCTGCTGAGTATGGTATGTCCTTCCAGATGACCTTTACCTTCTCCCTAAAACTCTTTAGGAAATTTGCTTTATTGGAATATCTCCCATGTGTGAAAATTATTTCAACAATCCTTAACCTATTTGAAAAGTATTGAAGGTGCTATTAATGTTATTAGATTGGTAGTGTTACAAACAAAGGCCTTTTTTGGGCCTTTTTTTCCATTTATGTAATTAAAACTTCGTCAACCACAAATAAAAGTGGGATTGAGCAGACTGAGGTATTAGAGTTTCTGTATTGAAGATCATAACTTTGATTTTCTTAAAAAAAAAAATTAATTAACAATGCAGCTGCTGGGAGGAGATGCATCAATAGCACCTGTAATATCTCTTGAAGGTTTTGATTCCTAGTCCTTTAAGAGTAAGTGTATATGGAAAAAAACTAGAAAATAACTTTGCAGGTTTCTGTGTGAATTTAAATGTGAATGGATGTGCATCAGTCCTAACTATGTCTGTTGAGGAAAGCATAAGTGTCATTTACTTTTTACAGCATGCAGCCATCTATATTTGGGTTTGTGAATGGGGTCCAGTGAGTGTACAGCTTGCTTAGCTTCATCTCGGTCTTACTGTTTTAAGTCTTGTAATCTTGTACCCTCTGACATATGGCATTTGATTTCCTTGAAAACAAAGTTAAAGGCATTGCCAATCTAGTGCTTGCTTACCTAGGCTGTCCCAAAAAGCAGATATAACTGAGCTAATTCAGAACATGAAATTAAAATGGTCTCATGCTTTGGTAGAACCTGCTAGGTTTCCATGGGGCTCAATTAATAAAAAGGAGGTTATCTAAAAGTAGCATTGCTGGATTGGAAGAGTCTTTGTGCTTGAGAGGGGTGATTCCACCTTGTGTTTTAATTTGGAAAGTTCAGAGGCAGTTTTATCTTGTCCACTTGAGAAGGTTTATTTGAAGGCATGAATGACAGTATGGAAGCAAACATTGTGTAAATCTCTTTATGGGCTCCAGTTCAAATTATGAAAGCAGCTCACTAAGCAGAGCTTAGATATAAGCAAAGTAAACCTAGTAGGACCTGAAGAAGATCTGACCAAGAAGTTGAGGCAGCGCATTTAGCACAAGACTCTTAAGGGTATTTCTCCACAGGTCATCCTTCTGCTCATAGTGTATATTTTGCTTGGTGAAGGTTAAATCCCTTAAATTCTTTAATATTTTAATATTTAACTTCTTCAATATTTTAATTCTTACAGAAGCAGAAGAAAGAGGAGTCTCCTATTAGACTGCAGTAAAATAGATATGATCCTTTGAGGAGTTTCTTGGCAAGTGGTTCTTTCAGTGTTTGCTAGTCCTACTCAGGATGTTGCTGGGTTCTTCTGTGAAATCAAGAGTATCATTCTCAATGTGCTTTGTTGGGATTTAAATGTATAGCTTCCATTAACCGTAATGGGAAAGATACTTAAAAGCACTGCCCACTGTAGCATTATTATCTTTTCAATAATGGTACATGCTCACTCGTTAGCCTCGCAGGCACTGTGATGCCCTGTCTGGGCCGCGCAAGGCGCAGCGCTCACCCTGCAGTGCCCGGCCCTGCCGGATCAGTCGCAATCCTGCCTTGCCAGCTGGCCTCCCACCAGTGTGAGCAGGAGGGCTGCAGTTTGCACCTCCGATTAGCAAAGAATTTGCTAGTCTTTGCTTCCGAAGAGGGAGGCTTTAGCCTTTGTTGACCTGGTTGTTACAGAATGCAGAATAAATGCATAGGCTGCCTGTTCAGAGAGAAATAAAAAGTTAATTGGTGAACAAACTCTAATTAGTTTTCTCTTGGGAATATACTGATCAACCCTGCATTTGTTAACAATTGTATTTTATACAGCATTATATGTCTGCTTGATGTTTTGCAGACATCACCCTGACATGTTCGAAGGGGACACTTTTAATAAAAGAGGATTTTTTTATTTCGTTGCATGTTCTGCAATTAGAAACTTTGCTTTTAGGCTGTTATTTCTTTCTATGTCTCTTCCTCCCTCCTGCTCTCCCCCTGCCCCCTTTTTTCTGGAAAATATCCTAAGACATTCCACATTAACTCATTATTCTATTCTGAGCACAAGGAACACTTGCTCTCTTCTGAGTGGTTTAGTGACTATAAAAATGTAATTAAAACTTTATATTAGCATTGAAATGTGGCCTCAAAGATGAGGCCCTTTGCTCCAGGCTAGTGGGAATTAACATGTGATAGTAAAATGATTCGTATTCAAAACAGTTTACATACTATTTTAAGGTAACAGCTATGTTAAGACAAACTGTGAGTTGTGGGAAGGAGGAAGTCCAGGTAAAAGTGAGACAAGTACAGTCAGCTCTGCAAGCGGCAATTACAGCACCTAAACTGCTTAATGCTGTTCTGAATCTGTAGGCATAGTGGCACCAGGTAGATTTTAATAGATTTTAATGATGGTGTGTAGTGACCTTCAAGTTTTCAAATATGTGGGATGGCTTAACAGAAAGGACTGAAAATTCAAGTGGCTCACACAGACGCTTTGGGCTGAAGCGTCTTGAGACTATGAAGAGCTTGGGTTCTCTTCACAAATCCTCTCTGAAAACAGGGAGCTGCACTGTCCCCGTGGGGCTGCCATAGCATAAAAAAATATATATTTATAAATTCTTTCTGAAGTTATGTGAATAAGGCTAATAATGTAAGTATTACCAGAATTAGGTCTGGTGTGTATCATGCTTTATATTATAAGAGTATTTTGTAAGGCTATCTAAGCTAATACCAATAGAGTCTACAGCTGTATTGTTCCATATGCCTGCAGCATTTCTTAGGTAAGAATCTACTGTTTTAAACACCAGACATGGTAAGAGGGATTAGATAAATGCACGACACAGCTTATTGCTTTACCAGCTTTCTCTATTTACCATTATACTTCTGTCTTGATTTTTGTCCCTAGTACACACAAAATGTTTTTATTCTTAAGAAAAGGCAAATCATGCCCAAAGAAAAAGGGATCTTTCAATTTTGAGATGCTTAAGGCTAATAAAGACTTAAAAAAAAAGAGAGGGAAGAATAAAAAAATAAAAAAGGAAACTAGATTCTATCCATGTTCTGCATGTGGCATGTTTGAGTGCATTGGTTTGGATTTTTGTAATCTAACTCTTGGCTTTTATCTTGTTTGACTTTGTTTTCATATTCATGTCTTAATTTTCATTTCACTTTTAATTAGTTTCATTATATTTGATGGCAGAATGTTTGCTCTATCTTCACTGTTAATAGCCTAATTGTTTCTCTTGCCTTAAGTAATATCTCGTTAACTTTATAAGCCATCTTTTCCACATCATCTACGGAATTAATTTCCTGTGCATGTAGTTGTATTGTCTGTGGCATCTTTCCCAAAACTTTCTCAATTAGCATTTTTATTGTTGTGTTCATTTTTTTCCCTGTAAGAATTCAGTTGTGAGCAAAGTTGGTAAAATCAGTATTATAAGTTGACTCTAATTTCAGGCAATAGTATTGGTGAAATGGTGTAGGAATTGACAGGTAATACAGGCGAATAAAAAGAGGAATAGAGGGAGATCTGAAGTAGTAACAGAATAACTGATCGTTATTTTCTAGATCCAAATCAGTTGTCTGATTTTTTTTTTTTGTAGGGCAGTGCAGTGCGGCAGGACTGTATTTCAGCTGGGAAGGTTACTGTTGCTATGGCCTTTATTCTGCCCATCTTTGAAATCTTTGTTTACAACAAACAGGTTGTTTGGGCAGGCAAAAGGAGCTAAAAAACCAAGTTATTGGTTTATTACGTGTGTCGTGGAAGCAATTGAATAACAAAAGTCCTTTCCAAAGTGACATTTAACAGAACTCTTCTGGTAAAAGCATAACACTTTTTTTTCTCTTTAGATATAGCAGTGTTTCCCTGTCTTGTGATAGATCCAAAGGAGCAGATGGTTTGTTCCAGAGGAGCTCTGATAGAGGGGCTTTCCCCCCTTCCTCTTTCTCATCCTTCCCAGGCTGTAAGAGCTGCTGTAACTTGCTGCATGTCATCTGAGGAGCTGGATGCAATGAGCAGGTGCTTTGTGCCTTTATGCAGGTATTGGGAGGAGAGACAGTTTCTCTGTTCTGGAACACTCTCATGAATCAAAAAAAAAAAAAAAAAAATCCTTGTTTTTGCTGAGGACACAAACTTAAATCCTCAAAAAATGTTCCAAATAGGTTTCAGCTAGATCCAACCAACACACCTGAGTTTCAATTATCTTAAAATGTTCCGTTTCAAATGTGACTACTTCTGCTCAGTAAGAGTGAAATTTCTCTAGGATGAAATAGTTCACATAAAGTAGGATGAGTGGGATTGATTGCGTAAGTTTTGTCAGTTTGGGGAAGAAACATGTTTTCAAAGCTTATCTTTCCTGTGACTAGCTTCAATTTTAATAACGAGCATTTAGAAAAAAGAAAATATTTTCTTGAATTTTTCAATTAGCTCTACTTGCTACATGTTGCCTTACTTGCTGTGTGTTGTTTCATTTGTAAGCTCTTAGACCCTGGTGCTACGTGATAAAATATGTTAATTCTTTATAGAAATGTTTTAATTCCAGTGTGCTTAAGTTTTAGTGCTGTTTTGTATTTCTTTGTAAGACAAAGAAAACCTGACACTTGAGAAAAGACTGCTTCTAAAAGTAATACAACCCTCATGTAAGATCCAAGATGACAATACAATATAAATAACTTAAATATATGTTTGTTTTTTGTTAATGTCCTGGTATCCAAAACATTATCGTGCAGTCTAAAGACCTTACAATAAAATAAAAGATGCAAAAAAAATCTTCAAACTCTGCATAATTAAGCCATGTACATTTTTAACTAAGATGCTTCTGGCAGATTCTTAGCAGACATGTCTTCCTCTTTCTTCATTAGTTTTGATACTGTTTTATCCCTTCATATCGTCTGAATGACGAGCACCAAGTGTGTATTTTCTGAAATCTTGAAGTTCTTCAATCTGTTGTTAAGGTACTTCAGAAATGGTAGTCAAAC
>JAUBNY010001087.1:1465402-1480121 GCA_032275445.1 Crypturellus soui | reverse complement strand
TAGCCTAAAGTTGTCACCTGGAGTTTAGGCGCTAAGTTAAGATGTGTCTACATTTGTGTTTGTAAATAGATGCGTCAAACTATGCTGTGTTTAAAATATGACACCTACTACAGGATCTTTTTAATTCAGTTTTTAATAATACGGACAAGTGGAAATGAAAGCAGGAGAAAGTAGATCACAGACAGAAGTTTTCTTTTAAGTCTGACTGTTAACTGTGTACTGGCTTCAGGTTATGGTCCCAAACCTTGTTGGCAGTAGACTGAGCTGCTTCTGCTGACTTTGCGTAAGACAGATCTTGAAGCCATCCTATAAATTTTATATCTGTATCAAGGTGGTGTCTGTAACTTCAGACAAAGCAGTACAGGGATCTAAGGTTAGGATAGCTTCCCTCATATCTAAAACCGAAAAGCAGCAGTAATTTATTTAACACTGTAGAAGGCTTCTTGTTTGTTTTTAGTTGGACTGTCAATAGAAAAAATGTGACTAAAATCATTCTTTGGTAAACAAAGATATCTTTTCAGCAGGTGTATCATGATTTTTTTTTTTTTTAGATTTATTCTATTAAAAAAAGGGATTTCAGCTGTGTCACAAAGCTTGCTATATCTTATTTTTAGGATACATTCTACTGCTATGACAAAAAGGATACAAACAATGGTAGGCATTGATACTAGTGAAATATAAATTTTTTGGCTCTTTCAGAAACAGTTGGCTCACCATGCATTTTTAAAATTACTATGCTTTTTATGCTACTTGTTCTTAAAGCGCATTCTTTGTATGTGTTCATTTAAATAGAACGTGACTTTGTGCTTTTTATAGAGTTACTTTTTTAGTATTAGATGATTTATTTTTGTTTCTTGTCTTTATATGTTGCTAACATGATTCAAAGTATTTTACTTAGTGTCAGTGGTTTAGTCTGTGTTTCTTCTTCTTTTGGAAATTAAATTT
The DNA here is from genome assembly GCA_032275445.1 of Crypturellus soui. Taxonomy (NCBI): domain Eukaryota; kingdom Metazoa; phylum Chordata; class Aves; order Tinamiformes; family Tinamidae; genus Crypturellus; species Crypturellus soui. The sequence continues at coordinate 1,479,176 of JAUBNY010001087.1, read as the reverse complement.
AGTGAATAATAATCCAGAGTACCTCTTTTTACATATTAGAACAGGTAGCATTACAGAGAAGCCCACCCTGATTTTTGCTGGAACCTATAGTTGCTACTTTTAAAACAATAATAATCTAGTATGGATGTTCAAAGAAAGGGTAATCATAGGCTGCTTATTCTGTTTCCAAAAGACTATCTCTTCCTAATAATCCCTGAGTGCTTTTATTTTTGGTATCTAAGTGCTTTCTGGTGCAGTCACCATTCCTGCTTCAAAGAGGGTGATTTGCTAATGTCCTCTCTGTTGCTCTTGATTAAGATATCCTTAAGATCTATCCTTAGATAACAAGGTCACTAGGGAAAATAAAACTTAGAGCAGAAGGTGTTCCTTGTGTCTTGTTTTGCTTTTTGAAGTACTTCTCCTGTATAATTTTTATTCTCCATAAATTGTAAATAACATGATTTGACAGAAATACACATTTCCATACTATATAGTAGTGAATTCTTTAAGATCATGATCATTTAGGAAGCCATGCCAAGAAGTAGAAAATTTTGTCTTTAGCCATCCAAAAATGTGCATTAAAGAGCTTACTGTCATCTTTGGCATCTATCACAGAGCTCGCTGGAAGCAGCAGAGGCAGTAAACAAAGCAGGTTGGAGGAATAACTTAGTCATAGTGTTGCATTGTTTTCAAAAGGCATCAAATTAAATTTCCACAGGAATATTGGCGGTATGAAATGTGTGTGTGTGTGATGGACGAGTTCAGGTTCAAAGAGGCTGCTGCTTCAGCAGTCACTGAAAAGCTCAAGAGCTTTCACATAACATTTTTTTTTTATTACTATTTTCTTTTTTTAAGAGTTTTGTATGTGCAAATACAGAGACTAATAAATAGATACTGTTTTGTTGCCTTCTGAGTTGGCCTCTTCTATGCTTTCAAACATGCACATTATGTCCATAATATATGGACAGGCAGGATATAAGGGTCTCTAATGAAGCAACAGTGAGAGGGTTGCCAGCACAACTTGTTTTTTTTGTTTTACTTGCTTGGCAGCTGTCTGTTTTGTTTCTTTTCATGGCTGGAGACTGCATTTGGCCCAGATGATAAATTGAGTTACCTGAAAAGCCAATTACCATCTGAGCTTTCAGAAAGAGTTACTGTGTTCTCTAAAGCAGAAACCACGAAAAGTAGCAGGCGTGGACGTTTGGGAGGTAGTGTATGAAGAGGATGTGCAGGCAAGCAATAGGACAACTCTTGCAATTCTTCTCTGGAACGGAGATAATATTTATATTGTTCCTCCTGGTCTTCTGTTCAGCAAAAGCCAAGTTTGGTGATGTTAGCTGCAATGAACTGCTGTGAGCTTTTAAGCATTCACAACAGGTCTTTGCTTGGGGAGTTTTGGATGATAATAGTTGACAAAATGATTCATGAATTGTAACATTGTTTGAGACATGCAAAATCTGTAAGGTTTTTAGCTCCACTTCTAAAGTGTCTTTGTCTTAATAGACTCCCAGTTGCCAGGATTTCTTGTTAATCTCTCACAGAAGCTCCCAGATAGCCCATTGGGCTGGAAATCACTCGCCTACCTGGCTTTTCCTGTTAACCTGTATCTATAGTCTACTTTTACGAGGATAACAATATTTAATATTGCTTGCTATGTGCTAAATTGGGCTGCTAGCATGTAAATAGGAGTTCACTGAATAAGGGGTGATACCTGCACTGTGAGCTCTGTGGTCAGGGCCTTTTGATCTTGCCCCCTCTTTTCTTCTGCATGCTGAATTGCTGCCTCCTTCCCTATTGCAAAGCTTTCTTCAAAAGGTTGAACCTGCTAATTCTTTGGGTTTTGGGGCCCGTTGTGGCATGGTGAGATGTGAGGCGTGAGGGCCTCGGGACACTGCACTTGGTGTGATGTGGCCTGGAGGGGCTGGGTGTGGGGACACCCTTATGCATGGAGTGTGGGTCTGGAGGGAGCAGTCTGTAACAGATAGTGCCGGGTTTGTGTGGCTGTGATCACAGCACGTAGAGGTTTGTGTGATTCCTCATATTTGTTTTGGACAGTGACAGGGTCCAGATCCACAAGTTTTTGAAGTTCAAAGCTTTTAAATTTGAATTGGGTATCCAAAAAGTGGAAACACATTTCAGGTTCCTTCATTTGTTTTTATGATGGTAACATTTGGTGCCAAATGGGCCATTTTAATCACTTTTTTTAATGCTGAAATTACTTGATTTTTAGTATTCCCCATCAGAGAAGTGAGGTAATTAGAAGATTCATTTGGGTGTCTGCAGAAGTATACTTGGCAGTCTAGTGAATTTTCATTTGAAATTCAGAATACTGTGAGAAATCCATGTTTATATGAATTTCAAAAAATGCTTCGGCAAGCTTTTTTTGCAGGGGCAAGGAAAAAACTACCATATTTAGTTTAGTTATAATAGTAGTGTTTTTGGTAAGGAATATGGAGTTGGAAGCAATTCTGAAACTATGCTCCGCTGTCCCGTATTTTCATCGTTGAAACTTGGCAGTTTTAAAAACTACAGGTATGAAACATTCCTCATTAAAATGCATACTGCAGTTGCTAGGGTAAATCCATCTCAAGCATTATTGGTTTGCCTTTAGAAATTTAAGAAAATAAAGTCTGAAATGTTGCAGTCTCTCAGGGAGACTGAAAAAAAAGTGCTTTGCATTATTTGATATTTGGGAGGGATGGCTCCTCCCAAGCCCATTCAGTGCTACTGCTGAAGGTAACTGGGTTTTATGCCTGTTCTCGTCTGTATTGATTATTCCAGTAATGTTAAGATAATAAATTGTCGCAGATAGCAGAGGTTTCGGGTAGGGTAAACCTACAAGTCAAGAGGGCGTGTTTAGAGGAGAAGCTTGAATATGGCCAGCAAGATGAGATGCCAGCTGTGGGCAGAGCATCTCCATGGGGGCGCTCCAACTCGGCAGTTAAACTGAACACTGGTGACACGTGTTGAAAATGCAGTATGTGCTCCCATGCTGGGTTGTGCCCCTTAGTTTATCTTGGAAAGATCAACTTTGCACCATAGTGCCAGTCAAATATTTCCCTAGCCAAGAATTTGGCCAGGCATGAATCCTCACCAGGATATGTGCCACTGTTTCCTGTGTCTCTACAGCTTCCACTCGTGAAGGCCCAAGTGGGAAAGTCAGTATTTGGATACCATACGCCAACTGTGTGTGCTTAATCTGGAAAAGTTGACCCAAATTTTCTAGTAGTATATACATACTTGGTGTCTTTAAAATTACTAAGAATCCCTAAATATCTATTCTTATTGGGCCTTTAATTTATCAGTGTGGTCAGAATGTGTTTCCTTGTTAATGTGTTTGAAAATGTTCTTAAAAGAAACAGTTAATGACCTTTGAGTTTAATCTAGTTTAATCTGTTTATCATTTTGCTTCTAGGCATATGTCGTTTCATTTTCCATTAGTACTACTAGTGTTCACCATGGTCTGACTGCCATAAGTAATAAAAAAAAAAAAATGCCATCACATTAAAAGTGGTTCTTTCTGTGTGTAGCACTGTGTGTGGCAGTGTTTTCTTTAAAAAAATATGCGCATGAAAGCTATCAATTTGGGATATCATCTGTTTTTCATTAAAAAGGCAATTCTATTCTAAATCATTCTATTAGAAAAATATCATTCAGCTTTTGGTGTTTGGGTTTATTTTATCTTAGGTGTTTTATCCATCAGCTAAATACAGACCTGTAATCCCCTATGGCAAAGCCTGCCTTGCTGGGCGTGGGGGCTTGTGCATGTGGGCATGTGCACATGGTTATTTTTGTCTTCCATAGTTCTTCGTTTTTCTCTCTCAACTTCCCCCCTACCTCCTCTTTAAATTTGTCCTGGTGCAGAGATTATCAAGCTTGATTAAAGATTGATTTTATATTCCCATGCAGAACTGGAAAATAAACACAGTACTGAATGGATGAGCGTTCATCCTTTTCTTTTGCTCTCCTCAGAATTAGAGATGATCTTTGAATGTGCTATATAAAGTAATAACTTGTATTTGATGCATTTTTCTCAGTTCATGTACATTTAGTCACATTACTAGCACCTGCTTCAAACCCAGGCAGATGAACCCTCTGCTGGAGGTGTGGGAGGGTTGTGAAGAGGATTCCAGCTACGATTTATCTGATTTATCACCACGTGAAGGGAGCCCATATCAGTCAGTAAGGACCTCAGTTGTGGCTTTCGGGGGAAAGTGGGAGGTGCTCCAAAAGGCCAAAAGCTGTTAAACCTGAAGAAACCTGTGTATGCCCAGGAGATTTGACTGAGAGGAAGCTTGGGTTTGTTTGTAGTCCCATTACAGTAGAACAGACGCAGCAGTTGTGAACCATGGGGGTGCACTGAAGTAGCGGATGGCCGTTTCTGCTACACTTTCTCCTGGAGGAAAAGGCCCCCACAAAACATCCTGTCTAACCTTTTGTGTCCCACGTAGAGGAAGTGTTCCCAAAAGGAGAAGCTCTTTGCTCAGGAGGGAAAGGGGCCATAGGCAGCTCTTTGTAAGCAAGCAACACAGTTATTAATTGAGATCTGCTGCTATGCAGTTTCACTGACAGCCTTTTTGCAGAGCTGGCCAAAAGATCATGATGCTGGTTCTTACACTGAGCAAGTTTTATGTATGGATGCGAGTCAAAGGATCCTTATTTCTCACAACCATCAATAGCAGATCAATTTCAGTGACAACTAATGGCATTTTTTTAAAATTAAATAGTTTCTCTTACTAAGGACCATAAGTATTTGCAGATATTATTTAAAGCTTAAAGTCTCCAGAAATATTTTTGGCTTAATTAGTTGTAGTTGCTTATCTTGGCCAGCTGATATCAGGGAAAACACTGGAATAGTTTTGTAGCTCATAATGTAGTGAGAGATTCTTTTGATTCAGCCAATAGAGTTTTTTTTTTCTTTTCCTTGTCTGGGACTGTGAGGCCTGATCCAGCAAGCAAGCTGCTTTTTCAAGAAGAAGTAATAATTTAATGGTTGCAACCTCGAATATCCTTTTTCCTATGTACTAGCTGTATAGAACTGATTTTTATTATTCACAAAATTCTAAAACATACCTTATGGCTTCCATGTTTTCAGCCTGTAATCACCTGGATGCCACCCTGTGCCACCTGCTCTAGGTGTCCCTGCTGGAGCAGGGCGGGTTGGGCTAAATGATCTCTAGAGGTCCCCGCCAACCGCAACCCTTCTGTGATTCTGTGTAACCCGTTATGAAATTGTGATTGTTAGTGAGAGTTTAAATTAAATGATGTTTGAGAATAGAAGGTTCTAAAATACCTCCAGTTAACATAGCAGATGTACTCTTAAAATTTTCTTGAATTCTTTAACTTGGCAAACAGAAATGATTTCGAAGACAAAATTTGAATCCTGTAGATAAGGTTGTTACTATATGTAGGTGCTCTTGTCTAGAGAAAGAATTATGTAGCTTAAGAAAAAGTTTGTTTACAAGAAATTTGGATGAGATTATATGTTAGCCAAAAAAAAACAGGGAGGAAAAAATGTGAGTGATGGTTAAGGAATGCTTCTAATCAAAATATAGGCGTCAAGTGCTACTTATTCCTGTGTTTTATTTTACCTCTGTGAAGGTGCTCTTGGTTTTCGTATTTTTGTATCCAGACACTGAGGTAGCTCACAAATGTGGTGGGCATTTCCAGTGGGCCAGAAAACTGATTTTTTTTCTGCGACGTCCTCAACATTAGGCAGGAATTTTGGGCATCTGTGTCATGCAGTTCTACCCTAGGCTCATTTTCCCAAACGTAATCCCACCCATTTGGGAAGGACTCTGTTTTTGCCACAGTGACTTTCACTGCAGGACTGAAGTCTATAGCAAAGCTGGGAAGAAAGCCCCGGGGGGATAATTTGAGACTCTTAACTTGCTCGCTTGAGAACACCACTTCTCATACAAATTGCTACAAATCTCTCTACTTAGTGAGGCCAGCTGTGAAATGAGAATAATAATGCTTATGCACCTTTGTGAAGTGATTTCAAACCTACAAATGGAAATCTAAGTTAAAGCAGCATTATTAAGTACATTTCCCAGATAGAGTAATGAAGAAGAAAGAGTATCAGAGTCTTAGCTTTTTATTAGTGTCTCTTCCCCAGATCTGTTAACTGGTAAGGGTACATTTTCTGTACCTCTCTAGCTCTGATGAGTAGCTGATGAAAGTCTATTATAGCCTGGCAGTCCTCTCATTCAGTCTGTAGAAATTATACTTTTAGATCTTCAGCTATGGTTTCCTCTTTCAGTGACCTAGATACTGCTCAACACACAAAATGAGATGCATCAAGGGGCCTCTAGGACCTGGTTAGATTTTTAAGAATATTTTTATGTTGAAAGAGGTAGTTGTAAACAAGCTGCTAGATCAGCATTTCTGTTAACTGGAGTCTTCTGTTTGTTCACAGGGCAGATGAAAAAGCCAAAAAGTTTCTTCAAACAATAGTATTACAGAAATAACTGGATCAAGAAATAGTAGTAATAAATGTGATAGTACTTTTAATCATCCTTCTGTTTTTAATCCTTTAGGATTTGAATTTTCAAGTGTGGCTTCTCAGTTCTAAAGGATAAAATCCCACTTTAAATATATGAAATGTAATGATAAGACTGAGTGGGACTTTTTAAAGACACAAAATGGCAAAATCTCTTTGATTTTGAAATCTGTCAAAAACTGTAAACATTTGTCTGCTATGTTTCATACTCTTATCAAAAATACCAATATGATGCAAACTGCATGAGGGGGTCATGATTTGGTCTCATGTCTGTTAAGATGTTCGTTCGACAGAGGTCCCAAGCACTGTAAAAAAGTAGACAAAGCAGGTGCTCTGAAATGGAGGAAATGATTGATTTAAATCTAAGCCTGTGTCAAAGGATTTTTGGTGTATTTTTTGTAGTGGGCCATTCATGCCTGTTCTTTCCAGACTGAGTGCTAGAATGCTGAATGTTAAGGTCTGCCCTTTAAAAACATATTTAGTCGATAACTCTTGATACCTTCTTTAAGGATATTGTTCTACCTGAGGCTGTGAGGACATGGGAACATCTGCCTGCACTTAAACACTTAACTTTAAAAATAAATATTTAAAAGAAGTGGGAAAGAAATGCAACTCTGCACAGTTTTTGAATAATTTTGAACAGCCATAGTGAGTTTGGATGGAAAGCAGTGGAAACGCTCGAATATGCATTGAAATGCATTTTAAATAGTCAAATAAACCAGAAGACATCAGAATGAAATTATCTTATGACAGCCTTTATATTCACAGCAGGAGAAGCAATAAAGATATTTACAATATAAAGTTCCATATCAGGAACTTAAATTGGGGCTCAGAAGGAGATATTGCTTATTTAAAAAGAGATGTTTGCCAAGGCGGTTATGTTACTCTTCTATATTCTAAGGATTTATGGTTTTGGAATGGTTATGCCCCATAACTCCTAATTAAGCTTGACAGTTTTAGTATTGATGTTGAATGAATGTATAATAAAAACACTTGTCCTTGACATCATGCAGTGACCGAAGCTCCTAAGCCCTTATTTGTGTGAACAGTGTTTTCTGGAAAGAGGTTGTAGCGATGGCGATGGATCTGCTCGTGCAAGCAGGGTGCCTATCGGAGCTGAATGGTGGGCCTGTTTTCTGCTGAACCTGAATTTGCTGGATCTCATTCTCCCAGGCTACACAGTGTCCTCAAATGATAATCCTACATTTACTGATTGACTTGATGCCTCTTACCATTAACTGGGTCTTGCAAAGGGCATTCACAGTCTTGGTTAAAAGTTAGATAAAGGATGAACAGCATGTGCTCTTCAACTACTTCAGCTACTAACTCTTCAAAATTAAGTGATTTCTTTCCTTTATTTCTCAATCAAACAACAGTGCTTTGGCTGTGACCATTTCTTTATCACTCAATTATTTTATTCCAAAGCAGAAAAGTTAGCCACTTAGATACCTGGGTATCCAGTAAGCTCTCTGGATAGCTTGTTGGAGCTATTTTGTCCCCACAACTTTGACTTTAGATCTTCTTTTTCTGCCAGGAGGCAGCACAGTGACATACTGCAGAATAAAATCTAAAGGGGAACCTCATCCAAGGTGCATAAAAATTCCTTACGTGACTGGTGGTATAATGCAATTTTCACTGCCTTTGTCTTTCCGGCTTTCTTTTAGTTTATTTTAGCTTATTTTTTCTACATCTAGATTTATCTATTTATAAAATAAGTATAAGTAGGTCTTGAAAGTGTTTTGTTAACTTTAAATCCTTTACAGGCTTCTTTTTTATAGAGTGTCCTAATACAGGCTGCAGAATTCATTTACTTCCGTTAGGTAGAAAATTAACTCTCAAAATATTAACCTCAAAGTAAAGCTCCTGAAAACAAAGGCATTGCTTTAAAAGTAAAATATTGGTGAAGGCTTTTGTCAAACAGTCTTTGTTTTTACTTCCTACCTCTTTTGGAAGGATTCTCAGGATAATCACAGAAAACACTCACCTCCTCTTTATTTTTTAGGATGCTCACATGGGGCTTGAACTCTCTACTGTCACCAGCACCAGATACTGGTGCTGTTTATTCTGTCTCCTGTGAAAGCCCTTCTTGATCAGTGGAAGCTCTAGTGGCGCTCCAGAGCTTTATCAAAGCTGTTCCCTTCAAAGGAAGGAATAATCCTCTTGGGCAAAAGCCCAGCACTGAGAAGGGGGCATGGGTTCTAACATCCTCTTTGGTGTCCACAGTTGGTGGAACAGACCCTGCTGAAAATTCACTGGCATGAATTTTCATCAGCGCATATAAGATCAAATCCTGGTCTCTCCAGAGTTAAGGGGAGATTTTTCATTGATCTTTCCTGTAATTCCTGGGTAAATAACTAACTGGTGGTTGCAAAGGTCACTTATAATTTATATTACTCTGAGTCTTACTGCATCTTCTAAACACAAAACCCAGCTGATTCCAAAATCCACAGTAGCCTGGTTGGCTGTTGGGTGTTGTTAAATAAGTGCTTAATTAGCTTACTTGAGTTTAGAACAGTAAAACATGCTCTATTTCACTGCAATAGCTGAAGGGAAGTAAGGAAAAAGAAATCTGTGAAGTCTAAATCAGAGTTTGAGTAGAAGCTATTTTTTTTCTTTTTTTTTTTTTGGTACTATTGGGCTGAAAAGCAGGAAAGAATTTCTGATTTTAAGTGTTTACTGTTGCTGAGTAGGGTTGTGGTTTTCAGCCATCTCATAAAGCCGTCTGCCTGTTTCCATAGTTATGAAAATGAGGTATTAATTCCTACACTCACAAAGTAAATCTAGAATTTAGCTTTGAGGATAGCAAGAAAATCCATACCTGAATTTTAGCCACTGGCTTCAGTCTGTTAGCCCTGAGTGTGGTGGATTGTGCATGTGATGCAGAGAGAGAATTGGGTCTATATGAGGAGTAGACCCTGCGAGGAAAAGAGGGTGCTGAGCAGCAAGCAGGCCGAGCCTGCCTGCAGGAAGACCATGAGGAACCGAGAGAGAAGGCCAGAAGAAGGAGCCAAAATCCTACTTCTCTGTGGATTTGGTGGATTTGGTCATTTTATGCTGTGCTTCAGAAAGCTTATTAAAAAAAAAAAAAAAAAAAAAAAAAAAACACTTTTTTTTAGACTTTTTAAAAGCTTTTTAGAGCTTTTTTTTTCCAGCTTTTTTAACCTTTGTTAACTTTTTTTTTTTTTCTTTTTTTTTAAATGACTCAATGTTTCAAAATATCTGAGGGTGGTCAGAGCACCCCCCTTCTCACAGAAAAGTGTCCTGCAAAGCCAGAGGTTACACTTTTCTACGAAAAGCCATGTTAGAAAGGAATCACTGGTGGGTACAGTGTTGTAGTGCTAACATGATGAAGTAACTGTAGGACTTGCCAGACATGTGAAGGAGATATTTGGGTAAATAAACTTTGAAGAACAAACCGTATCCAGGTCAGTAGACTGCGCAGTCAGACTTCCATGTGTTTCTTCCATTTAATTAATTTACAAAAATAATTGAAATAATTTCCTTAATTTGTGGAGGGGAGTGGGAAAGGGAAGTACGCGTCTGTCGGAGCGGAGCAGCTGTGCGATGGGGACAGCGTGGTCTCGATTGAAGAGGGATTTGAATGAGAACGCTGTCTGACACAGGAGGCAGCTGAATGTGGGGCATCCGTCTCCGGAGGGAGAGCTCCGATTCGTAGCCCTTCGTGATAAAAGTATACCCTGTTCCCATCTTTAGAAGGGAGATGATTGATAATGTAAAGCTACGTCCCTTAGGTGTCCTAATGAGAACAGCTACTTCAGACATGCCTTTCTAATGAGATGAGGAGGAAATGTCTGGTTTGCGAACAGCAATGGTGTTTTGAGATCAAAGAAGGCATTGGGTTGCGTCAGCCTTTTAAACTTCACGTACTTCTAGACACAGGTAGAAATCAGACTTTTATGAGCCTAGGAAACGTTGATGCCAAGAACTGAAGTGTCAGTGGAGTGCTTGGTGGCAGCAGAACAAGTGCTGAAGAGACAGGCGTGTTTATGAGTAGGTACATATTATTACTCATTTAGAAAATACCCAAAGATGTTTAATTGCTAAGTTAAGGTGTGCTACAAAGCATGCTGTTGGCAGAGCAACACTTCCGAGTTCTTGCTCAGAAGTGCAAGAATGCACCTTGCTTGGTGCATTGTGCTTAGTACCAGTGTGCCAGTAGAGACCACTGAGGCTCACGGCCTGCCTTATGAACCTTGTTAGTCCTGGAGGTCTTGCCATGTTTGTAGTGTGCAGCTGGAGTGCAGAAGGCGGCTCATGTGGAAGGCCTGCACACCGTGGTCGCTCTACTGTCCTAGTGGCTGAAGACCAGGGAGTTTGTGTGCCTAGTTGTATCCCTAGGATTAGAGAAGTGGCAGCCAATAAATTTTGTTACTACGATGGGTCCAGACAATATGATGCGGCATTTTCAAAGTGTAAGAAGAACAACATTGTGTTAGACCTGGTTATTGACCATTTAGGAAGCAAGCAGAGCTTTTCTTCTGAGTTTGTGATTTGCTTGAATATCTGCAGGAGTAATGGGGAGGACATTGAGGGGGTTGGTGGTTCCTACTAAAGCTCAAGCAAGAAAGTGAAATTAGGCATAACCCTGTCAATATATTTGTGTCAAACCTGTATGTGTAATTCCTGTCTTTTATGTGCTTCCAATTGGCATAGGATCCAGTGTAAAGTAGTTACTGTTCATAATATGACTTGTTTGCCTAGTACATTTGCCTTTAGAAGAAGATAGTTGCAGCATTTTTTTTTGTGCTCTTAAACTTCATCTGAAACATGAAAGATCAGATCAAATACTGTGGTTCTGGGGTCTAGACTTTGTCTTCTGCAGAAGCTGCCCCTCCTGCTGTGTTAGTCCTTGATCATCTCTTCAGCCTCAGTTGGTTCTTTTGTTATTTTTCCCTCTGCCATGGGATGAGAGAAATCTAAGTGACTAATCTCCTATGTCCTTAGTTATCTGCGGCTATACCAGCAGTCTCTTTCCTTTAGGGATTGCTGTGCAATTTCAGAGAGACCAAATGGTAATCTTGTGAACTAGAAGAGTATAATCCAAGGTGATAACACCTCAGCTAAAAAATCCCTGGTGCTTCCAGACAATTCAAAACTTCATTGTGCCTCATGATGAAGTGAAAGACCTATTTTCAGGAGGCTTCTTGCAATAGGGAGTGATGGATGGATGGCCCAGGAACGTCTCCCTGGAGACAAGCAGCAAGGCTAAGGGGTAAACCAAGCCATTGGCTTTGGGATTGCAAACATCTCTCCAGGAGTGTGTTAGGGTTCGTGTGTCTTGCAAGCCTTTATCTCCCCCAAAGTGATTGATTGTTTTGGTGATTTTGTTTTCAAATATCTACATTTCCATGTAGATGATCATACGTAATGTGGTTGTTATGATGTTTCTTCAAACAGACACTTCACCTGATTTGGGTCAGTGGAATGTTGCCCAAGGGAACTGCATCCTGTCTTGTCCTCAAACACAGAGTTTCTCTGTGATATTGGGCAAGTTACCTAAAATTGGAAGCTTAGTACTGGCAACTGTAGTTGTCTGCTGTTACTCTGCCTGACCAGATGGAGATGTTTGACCCCTGAAGAGCAGAAGTCCCAAGACATGCATTTAGAAATGCAGCTTAATCTGTAGGAAAACAGTGTCCTGTCACCTACTGAGCATATGAAAAATTGCAGCCCTCGGGGTCTCCAGAGAAACACCGGGATTGACTGAGAAATTTTCATTGCAAGCTAGTAACAGCAGTGGCCAGCACTGTCCCATGTGTAAGGCTGTGTTTGTGACTCACTGAGGAAAATCAATTGTTTTTAATTTTTACACATAAATTCTCTTGGTGGGAATCTCTAGAGAATATCACTTTTTTTATCTTTTAAGTAGAACTGTCTGCACAAATCTCCTTTCCTTCCTATTCTTCTTGCTGAAATTTGCCTTGAGAGTTAGGAGCTGTAAAATATTTAAAAATCAATGGAATTTACATTAAAAAAATAAACACTAAAATAGACTAATGGGTATAACTGTAATTGCATGAAAAGCAGCTGGGTATGCATATTTGATTTGTTCATTTGATAAGCTTGAGAATATGTAATTCCTGTCTGTGATCCTTTAGCATATTTTTTGCTGGTTTATTACTGAAGTTGTCACACTTAAGAAGAAGACTAGGTGGCTTGTTTGAAGCCTTAGGATTCAAGGTGGTAAAATGCAGCTAGACAATGTTTTATAAATAGTGACTATAATTAACACAATAGTCCTAGCTTAACTGTTTCTCTGAATTAAAGTTGACAACTACCTTGTTAATGGTTACAGGCAATGGATTTTACAGGCTGACTGAGAGTGACTTTTTCCCTTCTAGAAGTAGCAGTTCTATGGGAGTTGTTGGGAAACTCCTTGTACATGACACATGTAGATTTAAGAGTATTGATTTGGGATGATTGTGTTTGAAATGAACCTTTTTTGATTCTTCAGTATCACAACATAGCACTGAGATTTCCCACTGAAGTGAAGTGCTGATGAAGGGAGACTTGGTTCAAGCAAGAGGAAGGCAAAACAAAGTGCTTCTTTGTATGAGACACATTATCTGTTCAGCACAAAGTGAGTTTCCTAATCTGAAATGTAACCCTGAAAAGCGATATCTTGGGAGTTCATGTTAAGTGCTTTTCTAGCAATTTACCATGAGGTTTTGTTCGAGTTCCTGGTTAAAAACCACTACAAATTTATCCCTTGTTCCTATGTTACGGGTACAGCTGTCATGATGGATCTCTGAAATTGGAGACGTATTTCAATAAGAATAAGGTTACAAAAATCTGGACAGCATTTAAAATAAACTAGTGTTGTAACATTAGTCTTTTGTTTCATAAAGGCATTGCAAAAAGAGACAGATAATCTAAAGCCGCATGACTATGGGTACATTTATATTAGCATTTAGTTTGAATCCAGAATTTGCTTTTGAAGCAAATTTCCTGATCCTGCCTACTTGCTGTGCTTTACTGCACATGACATAGTGGTCTTAGAACACGCAGGATAATTTGCTTTTGTCCAAAGCTCCAAATGTGCTCCAAGAGCACACATGATGTGCTAAGCAACATTTCGTCCAGAGGAGCAGACTAGCCCCAACCCCAGACATCTTCCCTCTCCTTCTGCTCAGCTGGAGGGCAGGCAGGATCCCTGCAGCATCCACAGTTCTGCTCTGCACATCTGCTCTTGTTGTGCCTTGCTCCTTGCTAATAGATAGGCATGGACAGTGTCCATCGTCAATGAATTGCCAAAGACCTTCAGTTGAGAAA
>JAUBNY010001087.1:1440066-1451760 GCA_032275445.1 Crypturellus soui | reverse complement strand
ATTTTTTTTTTTTTAACTTGTCTTGGCTGTCTTTTTCCTTGACCACCTCTTCTTCCTGGGCCTGTGCATCTTTGTCAGAGAGCAGTGCTCTGATTAGAAGTTCCTAAAACCCAGATACATATTAACAAGGCTTCTGAAGATGACCTTTTGTCTGGGAGGAAGGTTGCACATACCTCTTAGCAGCGGTATGTGAAGTTTGCATTCCTCGATGAATTTAGGATAGTACTTAAGCTTACTTCCAAATCATGCATTTAATTTTACTGCTTTTCTTTAGATCTATAGATTTGAGTGAGCTTTAGTGCATCAGTCATATTTCATTCAGTGATTATAGTGCTAGATATCCTTTGTATTCACCCTCTAGAAATGCTTTGGCAGCAGAGCAGACTATGCAAAAATGTGAAAGAAAAGGTAGAAATAATAAATGCACTATCAATTTGGCTGATGCAGTTGTACGTTTTGTTTGCAACCCACTGTTCATCTTTGGCAATTTAAATATACATATTATGATGTCCTTTTTCCAGCAGTGCAGGACAATAGGTAAGCTGCAGTATTATAAATCTTTGCTAAAAGAGGTTCTTCTCTTATATTGCCAGTATGTGCTGCTGCTGTTCTCATTTAGATATTAAATTTCGAGATGTGCAGAATCTGTTGAAGTTTGCAGTAAGTCTTAGCAATTTTTTTTACAAGTTTACTGTCTTAGTGAGCTCTTCTGGGACTGCTTAAAATAACATGAATAACTGCACATTGAACCTTAGTCCCAGCTGTCTCAGTAGCATCCCATTGTTTAGGGCACTGCTTTATCACGGCTGTGTAGCATCGTGCAGTTGATCACCTGGCCCACTAAACATAAAAGGAAAATGATCTTGAAGACATTTGGCCATCAAATTTGATGTAGGTTTTCTGTGTCTGGTTAGATTATAGTAAATAAGAAGGCAGTTCATACCCAGCTTTAGAATAATGCCATAATCATTGTTTGCAAACTGAAGTGCAGTGCTAAAGTGAGGCTATATAAGGTTTTGTTTGGGATGACTTGGAGGTATTTTTAAGCTTACTGATCTTATTATTATTCCTAGTTTATTTGTATAACTTTACCTAACATTGTATTAGAAGACTATCACCATTTCCTGGGTGTTAGTGTGGTGGTTGGAAGTAACATCATCTCAGGCTTAATGCTGTGTGCTGCCTCCGTCAAGGATGCAGTTAGTGGGTCTAAAAGACAGTCTTGTATGGAACTTTTTTTTCTTTTTTTAATTGAGATTGGAATACCACTATAGACGATTTAGGTAGGAGAGAGAAGTATAATTTATGTGCCAATAGATAGTGGTTAGCATGCTGAACTCTCCAGAATTGTGAAGACTGGTAAGAAATAATGCCGTGTGATGGGAAACTAGCCTTGTTTTGGGAACGCGAGTCCATTTTCCCTTTGCGCTTTTCCTCCGTACAGGGAGGTCAGAAGTCCTCCTTTCAGTCTCTGCTCCCTTGGTAGTTGCAGTGATTTCTTTTTTTCTAGGACCATTTAATAGCTATTGACCTTGCCCCAGGGAGGCTGGAAAAAGTAGGATACAAAAGTGGGGCACAGACAAAATTGCATCAATGCACTTACTCCTTCCCTGATGTCTCTGAGAAAAAGTATTTCCTTTCTGTCCAAACATGAATGATTTCTACAAAACGTATATTTAAGAATTTTTCTTGTTGTAGAGGTGTTGCTAATTCTCATATGATACTTCATTTTATGTATGTGAAACACTTCCAGAATCAGAAGCACATTTAAAATCACTGTCTGTGATGTTTTTCAAGTGCTGAATGTTTCCATACACTGAGGGAAACATCAGAAAGTAGCATTGCTTCAACTAAGTTTGTAATGTACATGTTCTTAGCAACGAAAACAGCAATACAACGAATGTTGAACTGTTCACTCAATATAGTGCTAAAATAAGTGAATTGTTCCTGAGTTTGTTTAGCTGATATCAACTAGAATGGAGAAGTAATTACTTACTTTTCTTATAATTGCTGTTATTTCCGAAAATTATTTCTGTCTATTGGTAGTCCTGCAGACTTATGTAGCTTGGGAAAGACATTTTGCACCCACACTAAAATAAGAGAGAAGCTGAGTGAGCAAGTTGGCGCACTGTATCTTTTTGAGGAGTATGTGCTGTATTTGAGCATGCTGGGAGAAACATGCAAGTAGTAATAAACCCAAACAGAAATAAGGATAAGCATTACTTTTTCAAAGGAGACTGGAGGAGTTTTGTCTCCAAATGCCATTTAAAACTGGCAAGTTTCATTGCGTTCAGTGTTTTGGAAGATCTTACCTGAATCATGTAAAAATACATGTTCAGATAACTGTGACTTCCTGACTTTGTTTTTTCTCATTAACAAATGAAAGATGGAGGGAAGATGCCATCTTGTTACGAGGAGGAACTCTCATATTTGTCTATGGTGGCTGTTGAGAACTATGCAGGGATATCAGAGTTTATATCTTCAAGACTTACAGGGAAACTTTAGCTATGATAAAGCAAGAGGCCAAAAGCCTTCAGCAGCCGTGAAGGTTGTATATGGCTATGCAATGACATGCATTGATATTGTCATCTTATTTTTGTGTGTAATTTATTAACAGTCAGAGAATAAGGGTAGATAAATCTTCATTGACTTCTTGATGGCAAAACATTTTTAAGAAGTGAAAATCCATAATCCAAGTCTTCCTATATTTCTGGGACAAAGTGTTGAAATCATTCCCATCTCTCCATCTTTCCTGTCAGTTCATTAAATCTCGGCTCCATGCTTGTCTCCTTAAAGCATGGTGGAATTTGTGTGATTAGCTGGCATAGTGTTCTGGCTGGTATTGGGCATAGGAGAGTAAGACCTACAAGCTTGGCAGCTCTTAGGTTTTTACAAAAAAAGTCCAGACAATTCCAAAGCAACACTCACACTTTACTTAAGTAATTATTCTTTGAAATAATGTGATGAAAATAAATTCCAAATTTGAGTGCCACTTTTCAATCTCAGTTTTTTATCTACAAACTTTCTGTTGAAGTTTAATCTATTAAAGTTCCAGCTGAGTGTGAATTCCAGTTCATTGCTTGCTGACATTGTTTAGGCTGTAAGATTTGTGAAATGGATTTTATTTACACACTTGAAGATTAATCCTCTGCTTATGCACAGAACATAAAGAAGATGGTTACTGGATGTACTGGAAGTACAGGCTGTCACACTTGCCTTGTCAAAGTCTCCTTTGCAGACGTGGAGAAATGCTGGTATTTTGGCCTCCAAATAAATTGCAGTCATCTCGTGCAGAATCTTAATGCTTGTTAGTAAACTCATGGGGAGAAAAACAATAAACTCATGGATAATACCAAGACACTTCCTCAAATATATCATTATTTTTGTGGGCAGTTATAACCTGTTAGGGCAAAAATCTTGATCATACTGAACTCAAGAATTTCAGCCAGAATTTCAAAACAGGAATTCTGTTACCCTCTTCTGCATTCATTGTCCTTGCTAATAGACCACTGTGTTGCAGTGGTCACTTTTGGCCTCATGGCTTTGAGGAGATTGTTTTGAATCTAAACAAGTGTTGATCTTCCCTCATGAAAAGAGGTGAGGAATTTCCAGTAGAACAAGCTAACTGTACTAAGTTAATATACTGGGTTAATACATTTTATTCCCTCCCTCCACCTTCAGAAATGCTACAAGGGAAAGCAGGTATGGACAGCTGCCTCAGCTGTTTCACATACTTTATCTGAAAGTTACATTTTCTAAGTAGCTCATGAAAGAGTGATAAATTCTAATTTGCTAAGAACCAGCTGGGTAATGGATTGCTGCAGAACTATTTATAATAGCAGCTATCTATGTAATTAACAGTTATAAAAACACACTGGTTATGCCTCTAAGATACATATTGTTAAGAAACCCTTCATAAAGGATGTTTGGCTGTATTCTGAAGTCCAGTACAATTTTAGTTTTAAGAAAGCATAATACTTAATTTTAAATATCATTTCTGTGACCTCAAGAATTTGCTCCCTTCATCACCACGCACTGTCTTGAAGGGCTTCTGCTTTGGCTCCAAGCTGTAAGTCAGTGGCTGTTGTCTTTTGAAGTCAGAATGTGGTGAAAACAACTGCCTGAGTTGGTCCTGAATAGGTGTTCCTATTCAGATTGTGCGAGTGCAAACCTTGGTTTCCGTCTGATTAAAAGGCCAGGCATATTATGAAGAGAGAAACAGAGAGGTAGTTCATGAGGTGTTGATGTGATTTGTTCTGATGTCTCTTTTGGCTTAAGATGGATGAGATTGAAATGTTTCAGCTAGAATTGAGCTGATTTTGACCAGCTCCAGTGCCATCCCGGTTTGTTATTCTGGTGCACACTTGTGAATCCTTGGAGACTAAAATGCCAAAACTGAACACAATTTAGTACTATTATGAGTAACTGCTGAGTTGCCAGTGAATGGCAACATGAGTGTGAGGAAATTGGTCATACTTCTTTATCAGCCCCCCTTCTGAGATACTGAGGCAGATGGATTTGGCACATTTCCCATTTCTTTTGACTTTTACATGTTTTCCTGGAGCTCAACTACTCTGATACCTATATAAGAAAGCAGAAGGGAGATAAAGGTGTGAAGGTTTTTTATGCCTTTCTCAGTGGGACTCAAGACAGTGTCTAAGAGGGGAAATATTACACAGTCTGTGCCCTGGGCTGCCGCCTCCTTCATGGCTCTCAAAGATCTAGGGAGACAAGATTCTGAAGTGTTTCTTTAAAAGTCCCAAAATAAACCAGCAAAATAAAAATGCTTAGTTGATCTTGTGTGAAAGGAAAAGGACTGCGAGCACACAGCAATTTCAGAGAAGCTCACAGGAATTCTTAATGTGACTGAAACTGTCTGAGTGACGAATTAGTAATAAAAATGTCACTAATTAGACTGTAGTGGAATCTTGATAATCAAAACTACTTGGGTGAGACTAAATATATTCAGATGACTGGGAGCTCAGATAATGGGAATTAACTAAAAAGGAGAGCTTGTTACTGCAGGAGGCTTAGAGATGGTAGATACTTTGAATAAACAGCACCTAACAGTTTACAGAACAGTGCAAAACTAGTAATGGAGGCACAACCGGATCAGATAGCAGAGGATCATGCTAGCATTAGGCTGTCTTAGGAGCTAAGAGGATGCTCTGGATGCTGTTGATATAGGGGGCCAAAAGGAATAGAGTTTGCTGCAGGATCAATTGCCTCTTAAGGGGGTTAGTGCTATCTTATTTCTTCAGGTAACTGATTAGCTCTGTGCTAAGAACTGGTGACACACATTCTGGGGAAGGGGAAGTTTTCTTTATGCTTGAGGCAGCTGGTTTGGTAAATGCAGTTCAGTAGAAAATAGGCTGAAGAATGTTAGGATTGCACTTTGCGGTAAGATGGAAGCTTGGAAAAGAGAGAACAAGATGTCCTTAGAAGGAAGTCCCAATGTGAACATCAGCCTTCATTCTTGAAGCCAAGGGAATGTCTTTAAGCATAAACTTTTTGATTCACTGGTTGGTAAGTTGAACTGACTTAGAGGAATGCTGTGATTCTCTAAATCATTTTTTTTTCTGTTGGCTCACTGCATTTATGTCATTCTTTTCATCTTTTCTCAGGTGGGATTATGGGAGCCATCGTACATTAAGTGCCTAGTTCAGTGTTTTCATGTGTAGCAAACTTGTGGAATGAGGTGACACAGGCCTTTTTATACATTTTTTTTAAATTGTGTAATAAAGTTATAGACTATGGAGGATAAAATATCTCAACTGTGCATAAAAAGATATTTCCCAAATTAACCTTATTGTATTTTGAAAGCAAAATATATTTCTGTTTATTTCTTGCTGATCCCGCCTTGTTCACAATGTAGATGGAAGTAATACAGTTTTGATTCCCTTTGTCTTTTTCAATTTAATATTGTAATTAATGTAACATGGAGATAGTCAGCTATCCCTTGTAAGATACAGAAAGGTCATTTGTCACAATGGCAAACACGTTACTGCCCCAGAAGCACTGCTTAGTTCTTGAAAACGTCATTTTAGCAGTTTACTGAGAAAAGTTGCTTTTGAGACACCTGCATTAGCTATCCAAGGTTAAGCCAAGGGCAAACGTGTCCAAGAGATGGTCTTGAATACTGGCACTGAAGTCCCAATCTGAATCATAGTCTTTAGTCTCTTGCCTTGTCCCTCTCGCTCCTACACAGAGATTTTGGGATCATTTAGGAGGGATGAATCAGGGCCTGTGGCCTTGTTTGTACTTTTGGTCTCCTTGGCGTTTCCATCCTCCGTTTCTTTCAGCTTGCTTTTGCTGCGGCACATAGAGGCTCGCGAGAGCATCCCTTGCTGACATCCCCCTTGCCCTCACCACGGAACTCAGCTGCATTTGAGGGAAGGGCCCTTCTTGGAAAGGGCCTTTGGAGCACTGGCAACACTGTGGGGAGTGAATCCTAATCTGCTCGAGGAAGAGTTAATGTCTGGTTATTTCAGCCTTCTCCTTGGAGCACCTTGCGATCCCCTAACCAGGGGTTCTCTCACAAATTGGGATAATGCTAGAGCTACCAAGGGCTGCTTACAGCAGATATGGCTGAGACTTCTGTTTAAGGTTCATATTTGAGCGGGTTTATCAGGGATGTAGTCAGCTTTTCAGTTTGTTAGTAGCTTCAAAATCACTATGTCACTGCTGAGAACTGGCGTTGATTGCTGTAGGTGCCTGCTTTATACTAACTTCAAGATACTGCTTACAGCTTCTGGAAAGAAGGCATAGATTTGCTTCCAAAAATAAACAATTTTCCATAGGGAAATCACAAGCAGACTAATTGGGCTTCTAGTTATCTTGCTGCAGTATACACTACTTCTTTAAGCAACCGTAATTATTCACAAATTTGTGTCTGTCTTACTTCCATGGTGAAGGGAAGTAAGTATAGGAGATTATTTCTGTGCCCCGACTAACTCAGTAAAGTGTCAGGTGCCTGATGCCGATAGACAGAAGTCATTTTGTGTGGGGAAAGAGTGCTGAGGATGTAAAGGACAGGCTGGTGAGTGAGGGGCTGCTCATGCTCCCAAAGTGCTGTGAGGCAGCAGATGCACTGTGTCCTTCGGGGTTCCCTCCTGGACCGGAGTTGTGATTAAAGAATCACCTGTGGTTTTCTTGGCAGCTGCTTGGACCACTTCAGCAGCTTGTGAGTGGGCTCGCTTTTGTCCCAGCACTTTGACTCTTGTGCAGGTGCTTAAAATAAAACCTCAGATGGCTGCAGAAGTGGCAAATGCCTCAGTGGTAGGTGTCACTGGAAAGTCCAAACCCTTTTCCATAAATGATAGTGAACAATACAGTAATTCCCAGAAAATAATTTATTAGTTTACAAGGTGATGGTTCTCTGAGCCCAGTGATGAGAAGTGATACATTTTGAATGGCTAGTGTATTTTCCAACTACATTTTCTTTTCATCTTCAAGAGATATGTGGACAAACAATCCAAACATTGTCATTGCTTCTAAGTTAAGTACAACTACTTCATGCCATCTAAACAGAATAGCCCATCCTAGTGGCATTTTCCTTAAATGGAAGCATGTAAAACCCCTGGATGAAGTTCTGCTGAGGTTCCATCAGGCAGCCTGGATCAGCAGTGTGGCACCTTGGCATGAGCTAACAGCTCTGCTGTGATCCATATTGTATCCCTGCTTCCAGGATATTTGTGCTTGTTTAGCAACTTTCTAAAGGGCTTCTTGAGTGGCTCATTTCCCTTACTAAGGAGCTTATAGCCATGGGAGGCCTCTATAGTCTATTAACACTACAAACAAAAAAGAAAACAGATAAAATCCCATGTTAGACAAGAATTTCATGGTGCTCCTCTTTTAATGATACTAAGATTCCCCTGACCTGGAATTGCTAATTATCTATGTATTATATATTTGTTTTTTTTTTTTTTTTTGCTTAGTGAGTGCTCAGTGCCAAAAATAAATATAAGTGAAGTCACTAGGCAGTGCATTAAAAAGGTACTTAACACGCACACACACAAAAAAAAAGCAAACAAAAAAAAAACAAAGCTGCAATCTAGGACAGGCTCAAAATAAGTATAATCAAACAACTGCACAAATTGTTAAGCAACCTGACTGTTCTATATACAGGTTTAGGGTTTTTGCGTTTGTTTTTTTCTGTTTTTTTTTTTTTTTTTTTTTTTTCTAAGCTAAAAGGGGTAGAACGTGCCATGAACTGATGGTCATGTGAAATTGGAAGGAGATTTTCTAGAAAATCAAAGAAGCTGTCCTCGAGAAGCTGCTCATGCAGCAGCACTGCTGTT
This sequence comes from Crypturellus soui, assembly GCA_032275445.1. NCBI lineage: Eukaryota > Metazoa > Chordata > Aves > Tinamiformes > Tinamidae > Crypturellus > Crypturellus soui. The sequence continues at coordinate 1,443,460 of JAUBNY010001087.1, read as the reverse complement.
AGGGGAAATAGGGAGCACAACAGCATTGGGTGGCTCCCATGGCCAGTGTAAAGCAAAGCCCCAACTGCCGCAGCTTATCTTGTCACAGAACGGATGCCCTTATGTTCTGGAGTTTAATCTAGGTGCTACACCCTAGCACAAGAACTGCTGCATATATTTATACTGCTGCATATATTTATACTTACGAGAGATGCTGGAATTCTTCATGTCGGCTGGTGTTAACTGCTGCGGATTCAGATAACAGACTCCGTATTGCTTGTCAATGTGTGGCAAGTTGTGTAACTTAAAGGATATGTGATCATACTGTAAGACTGTATTCCAAAATGTATTCTAAATTTGCTAACCAATTTAAACAAATGGGAGAGAGGGACTGAATTCCCCAAAATGATAAGGTTCTGTGAACTTTGGGAAAATAGGTAGCTAGTTGGAAGAGAGGTACTGATGCTCCCAGGGCTCCTCATCAAGCTTCTCACTGAAACTATAACATAAGCCTGCTACATTTATTAGACACCAGAGAATCTACCTTGTGCAAAACATAGGGATTGCCAGCCACAGAAACTAGATCTAAAATGTTCTGTTACTCAAGAGAATTAGCCGTGTTACATGATAGTTATTTTCCCTCCCCACTGGCCTCTTTAAGAGTTAACTACCAGACATTTCTTGTTTTCTGATGTGATACTTGTTCAAACTGGTATTGATGAAAGTAAATGAAACAGAGCAGTGATGGCTGGCGAAGCTTTAAAAAGGTGGGATGGAAATCAATGGGTGTTAAGTGCAAGTGGATAGAGAGAGTGGCAGAGGAAAACAATTGTGTCTTTTTGTTTTTCTTTTAAATTGCCAAGAAGCATTGCTCACCATGCAAAGGCAGAACAAAACACATTTCTCTCTATGCTGAAGCTTCACATGGCCCAACTAATAGCAAGTGAAACCTTCACAATTATTTGCGTGTTCTGTTTAGAAGAGAAAGGCTTCTTTTCCAGAGAGTGTGTGGAAAGCTCCCTTCTAAAACCTCTTTAATCTAAAAGAGCACTGACTGATCTTTTAATAATTGCAGTTCATTGGGCTTTTTGAGTTTTGTATACATGGATTTTTATAATGTTTTCTGACTTCGTTTAGTGGTTGCTGGAAATAATGAAAACCCCTAGCAGAAGACTATAATGGAAGGTAGGAAAAAGTATATAATTGAGTACAATAATGTAGGTAGGTTTTTAGATATTGCCAAATATTATTGTACATAATCTATATTTTTTCCCGCTATGTAAATGGCTGCCTTAACATGAGAGCCATGTATTTAAAAAAAAAAAAAAAAAAGTACAAGAATTGCGCTCACCATACCCCTGAAAGTTTGAGGTTTTTTGTAACAATTCTACAAACAAAAATTGCAATAGAGGATTGAATTTGTAGCACAGGAAATACCTCAATATAATTTGCAGCACTGAGCTTCAGTAGATCAACTAAAACTGGATATGCATTCCTATAGTTGAGAGCTCAGATGACACTGTTATAAGTCATTTTAAGCATTTTCTAATACTTCAAATCATTTTTATTTGGCAGATTCTGTATGTTGGGGGTCACCAGATCTGATAGTGCTTGAGCTAATTCTGGACACCGTAGAGCTATAGAACAGGATGGAAAAGGTGTCCATCTGGATGTGTTGCTCTTGCTTTCAGCAAAAGAAGCTGTGTCTCTTCTAGTATAAATCCTTAAATAACAAAACCCAAAGGTGGCTGAAAATCATTTTAAACTAACTTGCTGCAGCTCGCGTATTTAAAAAATACATCTCCTCAAGCTGTAAATCTCTTGTAAGGAAGGGAATGAATAGATGCTCCTTGGGATGATTTCTGAAGATAATCTAGCACAGACCCATGACAGAAGTGAGTTCTAGAGCTGAGGGATTTGTACTGATTTACCTTTGCCTTTCTGTACTCTGAATTTGCTGCCAGCAACTAAACCAAAAACAGACTGATGGCTTGCTTTCTTCTGCAACGTGTACTGTGAGGCTTTCCCACTTAAAATAATAATAGATCATACTCTCTTATTGAAGATTAGGTTTTGAAAGGCTTCAAAGGAAGCTCCAGCAGGAAGTTTAATTCCTAAGGGATCGCAGTGGGCTGGCAAATCTGTTCCAGACGAACAGGTATCATGGGTCAATATGTGTGCAGCAGCAGGACTGCAGTTCCTGAGGGAGTTTTGCTTCTTTTAAGACAACTGGGGAGAACAAGTCCCTTAATGTTTCCATGCCTTCCTGTTGGAGAGAGTGGTGGAAAAGAGGCAGTCGTGAGGCAGGAATGAAGCAGCGAGTGCAGAACTGGTGTTTGCCAATGCCATCTAGCCCTCTACTCCTCAACACAGTATGTAGCATGTAATATGGGGAATATTACAGAATCCTAAAAGGAAATCTTTTGTGATTTCCTGTACATACAGTGATACAGAAACAGTCAGGCAGATGGTGGTGGGTTTATGATTTGTGGAAGGTACTTTTTAGACTCAGTGACTTAATGTTAGCAAAGTCACTCTTTTACAATTTTTTTTTCATCAAAGCCATCAAGGCTTGTTTCTTTTAGGTGCAAGAACATAGGAAGCCTCATGAAGAAGTAATTTGTCTGAATCTTGACTTTTTTCTCGCAGAGAATAGAGGAAGTTGTGCAGCTTTGTAAATTCTTAGTCTTGAATGTTTTCTTTCACTGAGAGTCATCTACAGCATTCTCCCTAGGGTGAAATGTGGATGTAGAAGTGCAGTATAAGTATACACGAGTGCCCATTTCTCTTTCTTGGCAGTGTAGAAGAGACCATGGCCAGAGCTGGGTGAGGAATGTTTGTTACCTTTGAAATACTCTGCTTTAGCTTATAAATAAGATACAATTATTAGGCAATAGATTTAGACTGTCACAACAATGGCAGAATATAAATCTTTAGTGAAGTTTTTTTGAAATAAATTGATACGGTGGAAAAAGGAATGAGGGGAGAAAAAAATGGTATATATACTAAAAAAAAGTGTTAAAAATGAACATATATATGGAATCAACTAGAAGGTATTTTATATATACCAAAAATTGTACTGGTGTAAGAATGACTTATACTAAATCTTGCTGCTTATTCTAGCATGTGAAATGCCTAACAGAATATCACTTTTCCCTCGGTTTCTATTTAGCTGAATTGTCACAGTTGCACAGTCTCTGTAGCACTGATTTGATAAGATTTCTGAATAATAGGGGCTCTTGGTCTTCATAAAAATTAGGGAAATTACATCTCAAAAGTGAATGCTTAATACATAGAATATAAAAAGGTGTGTTCACATATAAATTTATCATATTCCTTGTGGCCAGAAGTAGGACCTGGAGGTCCAGTCCACATACTGGAAAGCTACCAAGTTAACCACTTCCAGCTGTTTATC
>JAUBNY010001087.1:1420345-1433992 GCA_032275445.1 Crypturellus soui | reverse complement strand
CCTTACACAGGTGCAAGGGTTATTGGTGTGCAATGGTGTGAAGTGATTTTCAAGGTCTGATCTGGATTTAGCTTAATTGGGGGGGCACTGTTGGTAATGCTTCATTGCACTTTACTCCCCTCTGGAGTTGGGCATCTTTAACCGAGTTCTGCTGCCTTTTCTCATGGATAAATGTGTTACTTATTTGAGAAAAATCACTGAGCCCTGGTTGTGGCTGCTCTGTGTGGGATGCTTCTAAAACTACTGTGTTAACACACTTATTATGCTCATTAAAAGAACTCTTTGACTTTAATCTAGTTACTGAATATGTATTCTTCAAAACTATTTGTCTTAAATGTTCTTGGAAGAGCAAAACTTTAACTTGAGAGGTTTGTTGTTATTTTCTTCACGCTTTACTGCCTTGGAAAATAAGCACAACTGCACTAATATTCTTCAAATATTTTAGCATAGCCTATTACTTTGAATATTACCACTGTTAATATCAAGTTTCATATGCCTAAAATATGAATCAGAATATTTCTGGAACTGCTTTTGCAGTTGAAGAGACACTCTGTTGACAGGAGATACTGTCTTTCCACTGTCAAAGGAAGCTTGCATAAAACACATGGCAGTTCTTTGCATAGGCGAAATGCTAATCTGAGCAGATTACATTTTTCTTATCTTTTGCATTAACTAACGTGTATACAACACTAATAGGCATACAACTGACTTCTATGTATAAATATAAATACAGAGAGTAGGATTGTGTTTATTTCCCCCGTCCTTTTTTTTGAGACAGTCCCTATTCTGATGTATTTTAAAGACTCATCATGGCAAAGGAAAGGATATTGGAGTGAAATTAGAGGGTCCCAGCATAGACAGTAATAAAATACAATATCTTGGTGGACCTACACTGTGAAAGTGTAATTTTAATTTTCTTCCAGTTTGGAAGTAATTTGGATTAATTCCTTTGCTTTCTATAAAGAAAGTTACTTAATTGGAGTTCTGCTTAGTCTAGCTTCATTCAAAAATAGTTTATATATATTTATATATATATTTCTTTCTCTTCTTCCCTCAAATGCTTGTCTTAAGTATAATGACTTGGAAGCTGTAGTGCAAACTGTATATTTAAAAGTCGCAAGAAATAACATGTTAAAGATGTATATTGAAATCCATGGGGAAATAGGATTGCCTAGTGCCTATGCTAATAAGAAAAATATATGTATATAAATGGGTGTCCAGAGCTGCTTCCACTCTGCTTCTCTCTCCTGGCTTTTCTCCTCATTCCTTTTTTCTAAGTTCAGCAGTTTTTGAGGGAATTGATTTTGAATGTGCTGGAGAATGTGCAGCAGTTTTTTGTGTTAATTTTAAATGTTTTTTTAAGTTTGCTGATAACTTTTGCTTTCTATGATGAGATTTTCTTTTATTAGTCAATGCTGACTTTGCTGCATTTGGGCTGCCTTCTCTACTGCTCTTTATGGGTAGCAAAGTTACAACCACCATAAATACCAAGAACATGGAGGAGAAGGTGGAGTAAACACTTTATTTTCCTATGTTTGGGATGACCATATAACTCTGGAATGGCAGAGAAAAGTGGAGGTTAATGGTCAGCCTTAAGTTAAGGCGGGGAAGAACTGTGCACTCAGGTTTCCTCTGTTTGTTATTCTTGGTTCCGACTAAGGATTAAATGATGCCTTTTTATTTATTCAGATGCGATTAGTAGGAGAGGGAGGGATTTAAGCAGGTACTTACTTTCCTCCTGCACTGAGGGTAGCTTGACAAGGAAAATTCAAGCTGAGCTGAGTATTTTAGAGGCATGGTGGAAAGGGAGCTGGAGAGACATGGCTGGGAAAACTGAAGGTACCATAGGGATTGCCCTTGAGTGCTTGGAGGCTGCCAACACGTTTGAGTGGGGAGAGGCTGGGAACTGATGAGTTTAACTCCAGGTTTATCCAGTGACACGTCCTGCAAGTTGGCCCAGGTAAAGTTGATGGTTTAGATTGTCAGAGGAAAGGAAAAATTGTTTTTAACACTGTATTCTGGTGGTGGTTTCCAGACATCTTTGTTTAACTTTGCAGTGAACCTGCACAAAGTATAACCATGTGATAACTGTCTGTTCTTTGCTCTGAAGCTGCGTTATCTTAAGACCGGAATGCAATTAAAAAGTTTTAAAATAATTCCAATTCCTCTCTTACCTTACTCTGAATGAAATAGGGCACTGTAGTGTGACATGCCTGAACCATTATCAAAAGTGGTAAAAGCTACGAGACTGTAGAAGCATGTTGCTAGTGAAGCTGCCACGTCACATGCTCAAAAATGTTGCATTAAAATTAACAAATGTCAGCAGATGCTATTTCCAAAAAGACCTGTTAGAATACCAGACTAATGTGCCTTTCTGGATTTAGCTTAGATAATGCTAGCTAAACGCTAATGCTAATGTTAGCTATACCATGACTTTGTTTTATTTTGGCCAGATGATGGGGGCATTTTTTGCTATGCTTATGCCAGACATTCTTCCCACATTTTCAGCAAGCAGGCAAACCAAATGAACAAGTCCTACCCAGACAGAGTACCGCTTGTCCGTAGATCCTACGCTGTTCCAGGAGGTGCTGAATATCCATTTGGGCACTCCGTTTTCTTGCTTAGGAGGTCCTGATACTCTCCTCTACTTTGCTAGATTCTACTATAGGAAATCTTTTATTAATAGAAGGTGTTGGAGGTGAGTGGTTCAGCTGAGCAGGTTGTATTGCAGTCCCAGGTGCAATCTGGAAGACACGCTGTGCTCCTTAGGAGGTCCGATACAGTTTATCCAGGTTCCCACAAGTTGTTTTAAATACACTGAATAATATGGAATTGCCTGTTTTAAAATTTTGGATGGTTGTAAATTGTTAGCAATTGCAAAATGAAATGTATTTTGCTTTTGAATGATAAAACTTATTCCTCTCAGGGGCATCCATTTCTAATTTACTAAGTAATTTACTAATTTCTGTTTTACTAAGTAAAATCCTTAGTTTATTAAACTAAGGATTTAGTTATGAAACTAAGGATTTTCATAAACTAATTACTTAGTTTATGAAACTAAGGATTTTAGGACTAAACTGAAATCCTAATCACATGAAAATATAGGAATGATTTTTTACATAAATTGCATACTTTTTTATGGTAGAAATGAAGGTGAAAGACCTTACAGACTGCTTTATACAGAAATAAATGACTAAAACCAGCAGGAGTTTATCATGTTTCTTCCCAGCCAGTGGTGCTGATGGCAAAGCCTCCTGTTAGCCAGAGCTAAATGAATGGGATGTCCTTCTTGATGCTGGATAGTGAACTGTGTAGCAGTAAAATATGATGATGTGATTCTCACTATAGAGTGCTTCAGAAGAAAAGGAAGCTTGAAAGCACCTTCCTTGTGCAGAACTAATGCAGGTCTGATTTGTGAAGATGGCGAACCAAAGGTTAATTTTCCTACTTTTAAAACAGATTAATGTTGGTGGTGGCTTTGTATGTTTTCTGCTGCCCCTTGCAAAGACAACCTTCTGGGATCCCAAACAAGCCTTTCTAAGGAGGTGAATGCTGGGAGCTTCAGCTGCTTGACAAATTTTGGAGACTGAGCAGGAGGTTGTTTTCCATATGGGAGGCTTCTGTCAGCCCGGCTGTGTCGGTCACAAATGGGAAGAGGTGTGAGCAGTGACCCACTGTGAACAAGAAACTGTTCCTGTTTCTTGGTCAGTAAGAAGTGTATACAAAGTGTGATCAAGCTGTGAATTCATTTTTTAATTTTTTTAAGTTTATTTCAAGTGTTTATTTTCAGTTGTTCTACTTCATCAAGCAAATTTGTATGTGTGAAATATAGATGTATCACCGTATTTGTGCATATTCTGAAGTATTCAAAATATCCCCGAATATATTCAAAAGTATGCTTGGAGAAATTCTCCATATAATTTCCAATTCCTCACTGATATTGCCAAGTTGTCTTCCTCATTCCTGGCAGTCTGTAAGAACAGACATCTGTTGAGAATGAAATTCTTTGATCCTGGTTTCTTAGGACACTTCTGGAATCTGTCTCACCAATAATAGGTGGGCATTTCATTTTTTTTCCAGATATTTTCAAATATCTGACATCTGAAATTTAATAATGACTTTTTGTCACAGGTATTTCTACCATGGGGGACAGACCATTCTCTTTCTGCTGATTGGTCAAAATGCTCAAATATGAAATCATGAAGTGCAGAAATGATGGGGTTTGGTGTTCTTTAGCATACAATACAAGTATTTTGGACAAAGGTCTTCATGACAAATGCAGACCTTTTTATAGCATGAAATATGATGTTGAGTTTTTCCTATAGCAATTAATTAAGGTCATCATTAGCTGGAAAGTAAATTTCCAAATGCAGTAAAGGTAACCTACATTAAAAAGATATTTTTTAAAAAAATCTGACTTTTAAGTGGTGATCTTTAAGTGATCACCTTATGTGATGATCAGAAATTTTGCTTGATATCTTTACTGGTATCTTCTTAGATGACACAATTTACTAGTTTATAGTTCAGTGAAATGTATTTTCTAATGTCAAAATAAATAACTTATTCCAGTAATAGAAAAATAACATTGTTTTTTTCCAGAGCGAAAGTCCCAGAGGGGATACACATACCGTACCATGCTAATACAATTCTACTTTAATATCAAGTAGAAGCTCAATATTATTTTTGAGATCTTACTGTTGCATTTTCAAAAATGAGTCTCAGCAAGGCCAAAATGAGTGATGTTCCAAATGGTTTTGTTGAGGTTTGCCACGGAAATCTCACCAGACGGCAATAATTATTTTAAAGGGTAGCTTTAATTATTTGCCAAGTTTATTTATTTATTTATTTATTTTTTCTGTACAATTACTTTTAATTATCTCTTATTATACAAATATATATTTTTTTTTTCTGGTATTCTTATATTTAGCACAGCAGTGGGCTTGGGGTTTTACTGTGAAGTGGGTGGTGTTAGTGCTCCTTAGAAGACGAAGCTCTGGGAATTCCCCCGTGAATCCAGCTGTCTCGGGAACTAAATGTTCCTGTAAGCGGCAGGTGCTGTTCTCGTTATATGTGTGGAAATCTGCCGCTCTGGGGGATAAAGGGTGTAATTCAACGTCCTGCCTCTCCCTGTTAGTTGTTCACTGAGGCGGATGGCTACATCCTTGGGGGCAGGTGGCTGTGCTTTGTCTGCCTACAAATATATGAATACTTTTTCCACGTTCCGCAGCATGTGTCTGGCACATGGCTGCTGTGCGTGACACTGGCTTGTGGAAAGGTGAGAGGTGTGAGGCAGGTGGAGGGTCAGCAGGTGCTTTTCCCCCTGTTCCTTTTCTGCTGTTAAAAGGAGACAGACAGGGTCTTGTGCAGTATGGAGGAGGTAGCACCGAATCCCCCCACAGCTCCCTGAGAACAGGCTGATATTCCCAAAGGCCAGTGGGGCCTCCATCCCGGACCTCTATCCTAGGCCTCCATCCTTGGACGTAAAAAGAAGGGGTGCCTGGTAGGGGCTTCAGGCAACTGTTGGCATGTAGCTGGCTGAACACGGCGGTCCCGTCGCTGGTAGAGGTGTCTGTGCACCCCATGCTCGAGCAAGGTGTTGAGCATGCCAAGCAGCTTGAGTTCTGGTGCTGGCTTAGCAAAGCCAAGCTCCACGCAGGCAACAGAGCCCTCCTCGCGCAGTGGGGAAGAGCTGTGTGCAGGAGCCGCTCCAGTCATAGCTCAAAGCAAACATGATTCCATGTCCCTCCAGATCAGCCTTTGAAACCTGTACAAGTTAGGAGGGGGATTGGCTAAGGGAAGAATTAATCACATAGAGGAGAATTTAACCTACTTCTGTTGTTCACAGCTATTGATTTTGGTTGGCTAAAAGAGCAACAACATCAAGTGTTTCTTAGACAGGAAAGCTAGCTGTTAAACCAAATTTCTGAATCTATCTTTCTCTGCCAGGGAACTATTGATAGGCTGAACTGTGACTTGATAATACTCAGTTTTTCTTGGGCACAAGATAAATGAAAACAGCAGGGTGCTTTTCTTTCTCTCTTTTTCCTTTTTTCTCTGTGTTTTCCAGTTTAGCTTATAAAGATAGAAGCTTGACTGGAAGCTTGATCATTGTATCTTTAAACCAATAATAATAATAAAAGAGGAATTACAAACTCCATCTGAAGATCTAGTGACTTGTTTCAATCAGGTAGCAAGACCCTGAACAGTTTAAGAACAGCAACAGAAGGTCTTTTGCTTCATGGAGGACACTGTCCTTTTTCTCTTCATGATATGGATGTGTTCGTAATGTGGAAAGTAAGTTAGGAGATTCATTTGTACATGGTAAGTAGAGCCTCTTGTGCATGAAAGATTCCGAGATGTCTTTGCAGGTCTGCTAACAATGTCATGTGCGTAGTGAGGACCTCGCTGTCCCTGTAGCTCACCAAGGATAACAGTGCCACGGTGTTCGGTATTTGACATGCACATACTGCAGAAAGACAGCCGACTGCTGGGGAGCTAATCACATTAATGTCAAACAAGAGTAAGAGAAACTGGTTTCCTTTCACTAAAAGTTTTAAAAAGGAGGATCCTGCTCTAAAAATTCACTATTGTTGAACTGACTCAACTTTACTTCGAGTACCTTAGCTAGCATACAACCAACACAGTTGCTTGGAAGCAGGCCAGTAAAAAAGTATATATAGTGAGGAGACAAATGTTTTTGGTGAATTGAGGAAAGTCCTGCCTTACCTATAATTCATGCGTGTGTGTGTGTGTGTTAACTTCTATAAAGTTCCACTTGTTCATATGGTCAACTTGTGTTCATAAGTTTCATTTTTAACCTATAAATACCGAGCGCTGCTAAGCAGAGGACCTGAACAAGAACACATTTCTTAAGCTGCTAACTACAGCACATCTGGTAGATAAAGAAACATGGGATTAGTGCAGTGCCTCAGATCACAGTTGAGCATCCTGTCTTCTCATATTTCCTCTTTCTCATAACAAAGTGTTTATTGCAAGCAAAGCTTGTAAATTAAATAAAATACTAATAATCTTTTTGGCCAACATTAGTTTCATTCAAATAAAGATATATTAGGTATATTTAAGATTTTTTCTGCCACACTCCAGGCTGTGTTTCTTGGGAAAATTTAAAAGGGTAATAATTTTCACTTAAGTAACAACATTTTAAAGGAGCACTTGTTATATTAAGATTCATAACTACTGTATAGTTGTTTGGCTTCTTTAAATTGAATCATTCTGAGAACAAAGAGCAACATATTACAACATGTAATTTATTATAATTTCAAGAAGGCTGTTTCTATTTTGTGTTGTTTTTCAATTTGGACTGTGTTAAAGCAGTCTCCCAGCATAAGGTCAGCTGCGATAAATCTAAGGCTTTATTTACTGAAGGTGCAGATTTCCCCCACAAAGAGAAATGGCCCCAAAGAAAAGGCAATCTTCTGCTCAGTAAAGATGAAATGTTTTGACTTGCAGTCAAGCGCTGGGAAACCCTTCTATGTTATCCATACTTTAAAAGGGGAGATAGTACAACTAGAGAGCAGGCGGTTTACACAAATCAAAACAACACTGCCTGATTCTCATAAATGCATTTCTGAACTGGACACTTGAATATATGCTTCAATTCAGTCTCTCATCTTCAAAATGAAGAATCAAAGCCAGAATGTAATGGAACCTGAAGGGGAAAGGCATAGTGATTTTGACCCCACCTTTGATGGCTGGTTTGGTTAGTTATCTAAGATGAAAGTCTGAATAAACAATAGCATAATTTATTTGGGATGTTACTGAGATGAGAATGAGAGACTTTCTCCTAAGTCATTTTTTAGAGCTATTTATTGCCTCTAACACCTCAAAACTAGAGGCCTAAAGAAGTGATTGTAGCATTTTGGTAAAAATCACAATGTACTGCTCATCCTTAAAACTGCAAATAAGATATATGTAGCTTGCAAGCTTTCCTAAAATAAGTGAGCAGCCCAGAGTTTGGGAACTGAAGTCACCACTGAGACTTCACTTTTCCTTTAATTTTAAGCCTTTCTCCCATCAGTTGGCCTTAGGGAGCTGGCCTGTGAAGCTGTTTCAGAGCTGGAGCCCATGACCGCACAGTGCCAAGATCTATAAATGGATTCCCTCACTTAGAGAAGTTACTGAGGCCACCAAGTGAACAACTTCCTCTCAATTCCTTTCCCATCGCGCTCTGTAAAAGAAAGTTAAAAATGAAGCTCAATTTCAGCATTTGCCTTGGGTAAGCAAACCGGCACGCTAGAGAAATCTGTTGTTTAAGTGATTGCTAATTGGTTGGTTCCCTAAATAAGACCAAATATCAAATTCCCCCCAAACTAGTATTAAGTTATGGACAGCCTGAAGGCTGCGCTTACCTCCACTAAAATTAGGGTTTTAGAGTTTGAGCTTGTGTTTTACTGTCACCCAATATGATGCAAGCTTAGTGGGTTTTCAGGTCCTCATTATTTTTTGCACTATAATTGACAACTCATTCAGACTTTGAACTGGTTCCGCATATATCATACACATAAATTATATACATACATTTTTTCATCTCCTTTTCCTGTTTTAGCGATAGCCTGGATCACTCAAGTCTTTGTTCAGCTACTCAGATTTCCTTCCTCAGAGCGGCACTGTATTCTGGAAATCTGTATCTTAATTGCATATTCTTAGGAGAACATAAATGTAAAATGTTCAGTGAAAATTCTTAGAAAAAGGCAGGTACTAGTAGATTTTTTTGCTTTCTTAGAGGAACAGAGAAAAAAAACTGATATACCCTAGTGTTGAAAACTGATATACCCTAGTGTTTTTCCCACAGGCACATTATGGATGTTGCACAGTTCTGATTCTATTGCAGCCTTGCCATGCACAGAATTGTGAAACAAAAGTTTATTCCCCTTGAGAACGTACATACTGTTTTTCTCAGTAAACTCTAGATTGCTTCCTACAAATATTTTTATTTGGAAATTTAATCTTAAGGATTTCTTATGACCTTATTAAAGGAAGGTTTTAAAATCCATGTACTTGTTTCTTCATCATTTTTACGAGCTAGGAAACTACTGCTGTGCCACCTTCATTCATAATTTTACTGTTTTACTGACATTATCTAGATGTCTTTTTTTTCAAAGATAAAAGTTTTGGGATTTTTTTTTGGCATTTACTCAAAGTAAATTCTCTTAGGTAAGTAAATTCAAATGAAATTCATTTTGCATTTAAAATTACTGTTTCTTCGGCCTTTCTGGTCTGATATGTTAGGGATTCTGTCTGTCCAAATAAATTTCCTTCTGTCCTGTACTGATTTGATACATCTTTTTATGAAGCTAACTAAGACTTTTACAGAAATATTGGTGATTATTTCTTTTCAATACATTAACTAACATCCTTTATTTTATTTTAAGAATGTAACTACACCTCATATTTTGTCTCTCATTAGGGATTTTTCTACCCTTTATGAATGAATAACAAGAGAAGCATGTATTTGGCAAAACTATACTGTGCATCTGGTTAGTCGTGAAAGTGTGCCTACTTATGCTAGCTGACCCTCTTTCTTGACAGTTGGAAAATCTAGCCAAGAGAAAGTGTCTAGGAAGAAGACTATTTCAATTTTACATTTATTTTGTGCAGTGGTATGTCAGGGACCAGAAGTAGTCCTGGTGCAAGTAGATTAAACTCTTCTTTTCCAGAAAGGAGCCGTAATTCCCACTATCAATCAGAATTGCGTTCAGGTTAATCCTTATGCTGTACTGAAAGTACCCAAGTTGCTGTTGCAAATAAAAAATAAACCATGCAAGAGTTGGCGTACTTCATAGTTAGTTCTGTATGTTCGCTTTCTTGGGAAAACCTCAACTGGCTTTCCATGGTGAAAATTTGAGAGTTAAGAGATGGGGAAAGGCATGTGAGTTAGTCAAATACAAAGAGGGGAAAGTGTCATAAATGAATACTGACGTTAGCTGCTGCTAACGTTTTGGGCAAGTAATTCCAACACAGCAGGAAAATTTCACTTTTCGAAATTCAGTTAATTTCTGCTAGTTTCGACATGTGTGCCCGTTTCTCAATTTAAGTTGCTGTTTCTGCCTTTGAAGAACAACCCCCCAAAACTTGTTGCTTTTTTTATTGACTTATTACTCTGTGGTTGAAAATCTAGTGAATGAGTTATCTGTTAAGAGTGGAGTGAAATACCTATACACAGGACTATAGAGTGTGAACATAAAGCAGCATATTATCAGAACATTGGAAAATACATTATAGGGTGTAGTTCTACATCAGTTAGGAAATTGGATGGTCTGTCTTGATTTTTTTTCCATTTCTAGTTCCTTTTTTGTTCTTCTATTTTGATATCTATTTCAAAACCGCTTTTAGACCAAGATTATTCCTTTGAATGACTTAAATTATTTTTCAAGATGTCAGTGCAAGTTTGGTTCAGAGATTTATGCATTGTAATATCCTAGTTGTCTTTTAATAAAATTGGAGATTCTGACTTTGAGTTCTCATATCTCCTTGACAGACAAAAGCTTTTGTTAGGCTATGATGTAAAACATTTGTGTGGAAATATATTTGCAGCTAAAGAATACTGTTGTAACCTAGTAACATGAGAATTAATGTATTTTTTGCCATTTAAAATAGGTGTGTAATTTTTTTTTCTTTTTTTTTTTTCAGACTAGTTGTAGACTGCTGCAAATCTAATTTGGGAAAAGCAGAATTGAGATATTAGTGTGTTAGGCAGCAATATTTAATTGTAGTTCTGCACATGAACTTATTGCTCTCGTTGCTTTGCACTTGCAGCTTGACCTAAATTCCTCATGCGCGCTGCTCACTGAGAGCAGAATGGACCATGAGCAGCAGTCCTTGCTTTGAGGAGGAACTCGTTTTGGCTGGAGGACTCTGTTGGGTGGGGGCTGTTTTTCCATGTTCGCTGTCTCAGTGTTGCTGCCCACCCTTTTCCACGGCCTCCCTGCCTGCCCTATTTCCTCTCCACTGCGCGGTGGGGACTTGTGGTTTCGTGGAAGTTGCTGCTTCCAGCAGTGAATCCACAATGCAACATAAAAAAGAGGTTGCTTTTTTCTCTTTACGGTCTGGTCGTTTGTGCACATTTATGTATTTTAGTATCATCAAAGGTAAATTAGGTGTTTTTTGACAGCTTTTTTTCCATGTAAGAATCAAGTCAGTTTGCGTCTACACTTTGCCTGATAAAAATTCTGACTGGCAATTAAAATCGCAGGCAGTTGGGACATTCCATCATATTTGTAGCTGTTTATCTTCATTGTTTCAGAAATCAATGTTGCAGCAACATAATTTTAAAAGTTTGGAAATAAAATTGGTGTTGAAACCTCTTCATTTCACTTGCTAAATCAGGTAATGGATGCAGGAATAATAATAAAAAAAAACAGCAGCACACACATTCAGTTGTTTTACCTTCAATTATTTTTTTGATGAATGTGTTTGTTCTAGGTTTAGGACATGAATAAGCAAGGAACAGTAAAGTTTCGTTAGTGAGGCTTCAGAAGCAGTGAGAGAGAGCGGTATCTGAAAGGCAATGAGAAAGGCAATGGAGACTACGTTTGATCCTGGTGGGTAGTAGGGTGATTACTGCAGGGCTTTGGAGACTAACCAGATTCTTCATTGGTGATCCAACCTAGATCTCCCAAGGGCTGTGGCAGAGCTCTGCAGAGAGCAGATCCAAAACCTTCCAGAAGGTAGTGGCGTTGGTTCTTCTCCATGCGTCTGCTCTCTGGTAAGCTTGACCGAGAGAGCATTCACCCCGTTGCATCCCAAGGAGGGTGAGATCTGCTTTTATCAGAGCTGAGTGCATTGTCAGAGCGTCGCTTCAGTCTTCGACCTCAAATGTGGTTCTCGGGTCTTTAAGAAAAGTCACAACCTGGATGGCTCCTGCCCATTGAGGAGGCAGCGTGTTGTAAGGCTGTAAGCCTCTTGCAGTCTGAGTCAGAAATTTCAGGAGTTTTGACTTGCATGTGGCCTAAGGTTGTGTTGGATTCCTCCTTCACCTGAGAAGGCTGTGTCCAAGGTGTATTTGAAATCCTTCTCTCATCTCCCAGTGGTTTGATGACATGTGAGGAACTTTGATTTGACAAATGACTCTTTGAAGATATTAAAAAACAATAGCTTATCAAGAAAAAGAATGGACACTGTGCACTCTCATGCATTTTTCCAAATATTTGGTGTCCTAATCTGTTTTTGTTGTTCTTTGATAATAATCCACATATGCTCCTGGCAAAAAAAAAGAGATGATTAAACAAGCTACATTATTGGATTAGCTGTCAGTCTCAAACACAAACTGTAGAAAGGATGAAATTAAAAGACTCCTCCATGCTTCTCCCCCTGGTGGCATGCAAGACACATGGCCTTGTCACGAGAGGTCACCTTGCCTTCCGTCTAGGTGACGGCAGCAAATCCTTGATGTCTGGGTCCTCTCCTCCTGGTTTTGACACCGTCGCAACAGACGGCTGCTCCCGCCGTTGTAGCTGGCAGAGCCCGTGGCGGCTGTGGGGCAGGGATGCTCGGCACGCTGTGAAGCTTGCTGTTTTGACAGCATGGGAGAAGAATGACAGGAAAGAGAAGGGAAAATCATATGCTAAGTGAGGACTGGAGGAATATTAAATCTAACACCTGACAAGCGATTGCTTCAAACCCAGCAGCCTTGAATATGAATCATTGTAATGAACTCGGCGTGGAACTTTCCCTGAAGACAGTGCCGAAATCCAGTCTAGTGGAAAAACGGGTGCTCGCTTGCCTCCATCTCTGAGAGCATATTGCTCCAAGTATTTTTATCAATATCTAGCTTTTTACTTGCAGTTGGAGTATTTCGGTACCTAAGAGCTTGTTTTATAAAGGTCAGTCTAATTTTTTTTCCAGAGTAAGTTTTGAGATTTTTTTTCTCCTAGGATCTTTTTTTTCAAGGTTTTGGTTACATGTTTGTATATCTTAGTTTTTTGCTAAAATGCAGGAGGGTGTTTTGGGGAGAAATAGTTTGTTTACCTCTTTCCTTAGTTTTCACACATCCTTTTGTGTGCACTTTTTAGGAAGACGTGTTACCTGTGTTTGTGGCATTCGCTAAATATTGAATCCACGCACTGAGGAAAGAAGAGTGTTTCCTTAAATCGGCGTTGGTTTCTTTCTTCATGTTCATTGCTGAATCCTGCCTCTGCTTAGCTGAGATCTCCATGGTGTTTATAGCTCTACGCGGAGTGATTAAGGAGGCACAGCAATTTTTTAGGAACCACAGAATTGCCTTGTAGGCCGCACAGTAGTTTTCCAAGAGGGTCATAATGTATTCCACTTGGAAGCAGACTCTGGTGCTGGTTGAGCCTTTATTTGAGGGCTCATGATGGGCTTTCATGTTATTTGAACGATACAGACCCAGAAAGGTCTGGAAATCAAAGGCATCTGGAAGAGACAGGCTTTTCTTGGGCACACAGACAAGTAAGAACAACAGCCACTGAAAATATTTGTAAAACCGACATTTGTTTCTGGGCTGGAAGTATGTCTGCAAAACTGCAAATCACCCCAGCAGGAAAAAACAGATTGCTTATATGTTTTGAAGAGAGGATGGAGAGGAATTTCTAAAAATGGGCTCAACCTTAGAAAGTGAAAGCAAAAGAAAGTGAAAACTACTATGAGTGCTACTATAGAGGGCAA
>JAUBNY010001087.1:1283237-1296833 GCA_032275445.1 Crypturellus soui | reverse complement strand
TCTATTCTAGTATCTAATTGTAGGCCTCAGGGAAGTGCATGGTGATGGCATGACCTCGTCATGCTATTTGGGAGCATTACTGCTGTAGAGCTCCACTAATGGAAGGATTCGTATAAATACTTCTAATTTGGAAATAACTCAAACCACTTGGTAAGTTTAGTAAAGCTGGATGAGCTTGTTTGGCAGGAGGTGGCCCGCCTTTGGTGCAGAAAACACTTATTCTCTCCAGCTGCAGTGGTCAGTGAGGATACTAAAACAACTTACCATTACTGAAAGCTGAGATTTGTAAGCACAGAGAACTTGTCTGCGGAAGAGAGATTTGCAGAAGCCAGAGA
Organism: Crypturellus soui; assembly: GCA_032275445.1. NCBI lineage: Eukaryota > Metazoa > Chordata > Aves > Tinamiformes > Tinamidae > Crypturellus > Crypturellus soui. Next base: position 1,296,498 of record JAUBNY010001087.1, on the reverse strand, counting down.
GATATCACGTAGATTGATGTGAACCTGAAGTAGTTCTACACATTTCAGTGGTGGTTCTGAACTTTCCCCAGTGGATGTGGGAGCAGGACTTGTTCAAGAAGGAAACCTTTGAATTTATACTAAAGGCATTTAACCCTACAGCCATTCTCATCAGTCAGCCTGCCTGTGTGGATTTTGAAAAATCAACTCACTTGGACAATTGCAGAGGCAAAACTGAAACACAGTGGTGTACTTGAACGGAAGTTAGTGAAAAATTGACCTGGGTACAAGTGCTTGTTTGTCATATCCCTTACAAATATCCTGTAATTGTTTTCGTATTTAAATGTCTGGAATCAGCCATAATAAATGTAAATGTCACGTTGCTGAGAGGTTTCCAGAAACAAGAAAGCTCTCCGAGGCATGCGGTGAGTTATTGCCAGTTCCTAATGGTCTCCACAGAACCACAAAAGGGCAAGGACCACGGGGAGGACAAATCAATCATGTCTGACTATAGTGTCCCTGATTTTTTTTAAAAAATGAGATATGTTAGTTTCTGGAGACTCAGTTAATGAACAAATGTGCTAAATAGGTATTTGGGGTGATTCAGTTAATGAGCACATGTGCTATCAAATGTGCTTTTGCACGGCAAGTTGTTTAAGTAGGTAGGAATTACAGTTAGGAATTGATACCTGCCTTGCAATTTGCATATGGACCTTTCAGTTCTGTTTATTTTTTAGTAGATAGGGGTATGTGTGATTGATCTCTCTTCCCCTAAAACATAACATGAGAGGAAATGTTCTGCACAGGTCTGTTCTTTTGCCTTAGGGATAAAAAAAGGTCTAGCTCTTTACTATACTGTGTCTGAATACCTTGCTCACTACTCCCTGTGTGAACACTTCCCACACCTTCTCTGAAGGACACATACTCTCGTTCTCTTCCAAATTTAGTCACTAGATATTTGCTGAAAAGAAGAGATGGATTTTTTTCCTTGCTGCTTTAAGTAGTTTTGGAAAGGTCAGAAGTCTAGTGAGTGTCATTGTTGGCTTTTGTTGTGTGCTTTATTAAAAAAGAAAAAAAGGTTACAGAATGGCTCCCACAGTGTAATTAGTTGCCAAGGAGCAAATGACTAAAATAAGTTATTTTGGAACTATTAGTTTTAGGTGTACATGTCAATTACAGACCACTAAGCAAATATGTTGTGTCCAGGTGAATTGGAAAAAAACATGAATCGGAAAGGTGAATACGTGTCTTACCCCAGAAGTGACTGTGGCTCATCGTGGGCAGTGTGTGTACATGGGGAAATCAGGGCAGCAGCAGGGAAGGGAAGAAAAGAGACGGAGAAAACAGGGAAAACTGGGACATGAGGAGGTCAGGTTTGGGATTGGAACCAAGTCCTGGAGGGAATAGAGCACAGGTAACAGTTTGAAATATGGGAAGGGAAGAAAAGAGAAACTGAGAACAGAGGTGTTTCTAGTTGACAACGGATATTTTTGCTTTTGAATCACGGCATTGAGGCCAAGACTGCTCGGTGTTGATATGTCCCTGGTGTCAGTGAGTATTCATAATCCCCTGTGGCAAAACATTTCCTCTTTCCTTCTCCACCGCTGACCACAGGATCTGCCGGAGCATGAGACTGCAATAATCACCCGATTTGAAAGTGAGAAGGACTTATTTGCAGTCTTATGGCTGGCAATTCAAGATAGAAATTAGGGAAATAAATAGAAATAGTCTTAGGATGTGATGTGTGTCTGGATTGAGGATGCCTGTGTCTGTCCGGGCGTGAGATGGATTCTCTGGAGAAGGCTCTGGACACTGGAGTTGATGGTTCACAGCTGTATAACCTCCCAGTTTCCCACTGCAGAAATGGAGCCCCTGGAATGATTAAGGCTGTAGGAAGGTGCAAGATGGTCTTGTGATTAAGGCAAATGAGCATCCCAAGGTCCTCAGTACCCAGTCCTGGCCCTGGAGATGAGTCCTGGCGTGCCTGGGTCCTGTACAGCCCAGGATGCGCACAAATAACCCGTGGCATCACCTGCGAAGTACCCGCTTTTGACTTCAGTCTCAGTGTGCCTTTGCTCTGGAGCAGTTACCAGGTGCAGTAGCAATATCCATTCTGTTGTAATGGGCAACGTACATAAGCCCTTGGGGAATTTAATATGCATGCATCCGAAGCAGTCTAAATACCATGCAGTAAATAAAGCGTATAACCCTATGGTGAACGAGGGCTCCGAGTGCGTCTGCTGAGGGAACGCTGCTCATTAAAGGAGTCGGGGCTGCTTGGTTAATGGGGCTGTATAATTAAAGGATGAATGCTAAAGAACTTGAATTCATTTCCACAGGCAAACTTTAGGTCTGGCATTCCATAACTTCTAACTGACTTTGCGTTGTCAGCAGTCGTGAAGAATCATCTTCCATGCAGATTGTATCCAAGTACACGTGTATCCATGAAACTCTTGGGTTACACATCACCCTGTGTTGGTAACAATCCAGGTCTGAACACTGTGGACACATTTGCTGTGTTTCTACTTTTATTTTTTTTTTGATTTAATAAGATAACATGGATAAAAACCAATGAAACCTTTCCAAAAAAACAAATATTTTAATATATTTTATGTGGGTTGTTTAATTGTATATAAATGTCATGGAATAAGTAGTAAATTCAAGTAATTCATAATGAAATGGATGTCGAGTTCCTTACAGATTTGAATGGCAGGATCAGCTCTGTCTGAACTATTCCTGACAAACCTGAATAAATGTTCCTGTCTTACATGCTACAATATTGGAGATTCCTTCATAGCAGCTTCTTTAGGAAGTCTGTTTCAGTTACTAATTTTCACTTGCTTTCTATATCCTGCAAATGCAACATGTGATAAATAAATTCTCATGTTGTTTGAGCATTAGGACACAGCATTTATAATCTCATTACCCAATAAGAAAGCTCCAGACTGTACACTGAGGGTACATTACTCGATTACTCCATAATTTCCGTGAGTGCCAGCAGTACCGCTGGATCTCTGCTGATTGCCATGCCATTTAATGAGGCTGTTTGCAAGACAATTTTCTAATCAGCTGCATGAACACTCATCAGGAACATGGGTTTTGATTTAAAGAAGAGAAGTTGGAGAGAAAGATATGGTCTGTTTTGCTTATGAAAGCAAAAAAAACCCCACATTTTAAACAGAAACCATCATTTTTTTTCCATCTTACAAGACGCTGATATAGTAAAAAATCAGCACAATTATAGAAGTCTTATATATCATTAATATAGATTAACATTTAAAACCTTGATTTCTAAATTAAAGCTGTGACATGAATGAGTCACTATTTTTCAGGGTATTTCCTTAGTAAATAAAATTTAACACTGTAATAACTGGTGGTATGTTTTCAAACATCATTTAATAATAATAAAATGCTTTCATGTTGTGGATAGCATGATGGGCCTAGTCAGTGAAAGCTGAAGTGTGGCCATGTTTCAGTTGTTTCACGAGTCACATATTAATTTTCATTCCAGTTTTCAGATGAGAAATTCAAAGAGTCCTTAAGAGGTAAAATTCTAGTTAGCTTTGTATAAAGTTAGCCACCCTCCTCCCACAAAATCATTCTGTGTCTGCTACCTATCTGTTTTATCCTCTTCTCTCATAGATGCAATAACTGCAACTAACAAAAAAAAAGTTCAAGCTGGGTATCCCATGAGATGTATCGAGCATGGAAAGAATTCATTATGTGATTTACAGAGTTTTAACAAGATGAGCTTGAGGTGACCTGCACAATTTTTGAATAGCTTTGATATATGAAAATAGAATATCTCTTCCAAGTTTATCCTCTAGTAATTACTCTAAAGCCCTTACAGAAATGCTTTACCATCCTGTTGTCTGTATATACAATGTAGATCAAAGAAAATACTAGAGGTTAATACCAAGTTTGTGGAATGAACAGGAAAATTTCTTATTGACTTTAATATTAAAGAAGTTAGCAGTGCCTCCACCCTTTGCTCCACTAAGTTAGGATAACTTAAGCCTCTGAATCATGAGAAGATTTAGGCATCTGTGTATTTTCATGCATGTGACTTGTTCTGAGGACTTTAATGGGATTATTTAGTGCGTAAAGTTAAAGTTAAATATGTGCAGAAGTACTTACCACAAGTCAAACTCTGCAGAGGGAGACATAACCTTCAAAAATGTCTAGAATGGCTTTTCTATATGTAAAAAAAAAAAGGTGGTAGTAACTTAAATGTCAGTCTCCGGGGTTAGCTGTCAGTGCTGGCTCCTATTTGATTTCCTCTGCTCCCTCACTAATGCTATAAAACTTTCCTTTCTTACCTTGGTGGATTTTTTTTTTTTTTTTGTATTGGCTGTAGTAGTTTAAATGAATTCCTCTAGATTCTACTATTGAGTGTCCAGGCAAAATATGAAGCTGTGGTAAGACAAATGATTTGCAAGTATTTTTCACATGTGACTCCTTTACCTGTGGTTCGGTAGATGTGGTTCCCTACCAACACAGCTGCCACGGCCAGGCATCGAGTAAATTTTGTATATGCAATCTGGAAGGAAAAAAAAAGGCTCTGGATACATAACAGAATTCTTATTTTTGCAAGCAGTTAGAAGGTTTACACAAAAATTGCCATATGCATTAGAAAATGGTACACATCTGCAGAATTTTGAAAGAACGAAATAGTTGGGATTTAATGCAGCAACCATAGTGGCTGGTTTTGATTTTTATTTTAACAAGACTAAAAAAAATGCCACTCTTCCGTGGCTTTGCCTCCTGTATGTAGAGGAAGATTTTTCAATCCAGATTAAAATTATTTATGTGGCTGGTACAAGGCATTCAGTAGGGAACAGGAAAAGAAATCCACATTATTTCATGGGCTGGAATGTGTGAAATGCTAACATCCCTATCAGTCTAGCAATGCCAGAATAATTAAATACTGTTCCTCCTTAATTATTTTAAAATCTGAAGTGTTGATGCGTTTCCCATTCCTGGAGCTACCGGAGGTTTCTGACAGCTGCAAATCAATGCAGGCAGTCGTAGGAAAGGTGGCATTTTGTTGTGAGCTCACGTAGAGACTCGTGTCGCTCGTTTGCGATGTGCAAGAAGATGGATGGCTCCTGCAGAGTGTGGGTGGGCACCCTGCTTGCTCTTTGCTCTTTGCTGCTGTCCTGTGTCACCCATTACCCATTACGGTAATGCAGCACCAGAACAGACCTGCTTGTAAGGCTTGTAGTGGAGTCTGGGGAGCTTCCCTGCCAGCGATTAATTTGAGATCCCCCTGCCTCTGACAAACCCTGAGGTCAGGGAATGGCCATACCTTTTATAGCATCTCCAGAGATACTTTAAGGTTGCGGCTGAGTTTGCCCCAGGAGGATTCAACCAACTGATGTGAAGTTTGCTGTCCTGTCTTCTGCCATTCTCTAGCTTTTGGGGTACTGATGCCTGAGAAGTTTGGTTGTGTGCCACGTTTTCTGGATTTCCTTATCCGTTCTGTGCTGGGCCTCCTTTGATGCCATTTTTCAACAAACCCTTCCAGAATTGCCGGTAATGAAGACAGTTGAAAACCAAAATTATCTATCTCTATCTATCTCTATCTATCTATCTATCTATCTATCTATCTATCTATCTATCTATCTATCTATCTATATCTGTGTGTACGTGTGTATCTGTGTGGATAGGTGCCACGGCGCAGAGCCCCGTGTGCCGGCTCTGTGGGCAGCACAGGGGCGGCAGCAGGAGGAAGGGGACGCGTCATTAGCTCTTGTGCTCTTGTTAGGCTGCTGCTCCAGCGGCAGTGATGAGTGACGACTGGGAGATGTCTTCAGGAATTACGGTGGAGAGTTAATGCCGGGGAGTAAGTTTTAATTTCTTTTTTCTTTTTTTTCTTTTTTAATTGTGTCGGAGGCTGCATTTGGGTTGTTCTCTCATGCAACTGTGGAGCTGCAAGAGAAGAAATTCATTGTTTAGCACGCAGTGCCACCTACAGAGCAGGCTGCGCCGCCCACGCTGCGTGCGCTGCAGTTGGATTTCCTTGGCAGAGTGTGGGGGACACTGCGGCCAGAGGAGGCACTTGGAGTTTTTAGCAGATGCACACGGGATTGGAGGATAAGCGTGCATGCCAAGACTGTGACATGAATGTTAGTTATGGAAAAGCCACCCTGCAAGTAGTTCTGTTTATTAAGAGTCTTTTGAAATGAGGAGAAAGACAGGACAAGGCAGACATTGGGTTTCTTTCCTCTCATGTTGTTCCTTAGGGGCATGCTGTAGAAAAGAGCATTCAGTAGCAGTTGCATGTCCAGCTGGCCCGTTGGTGGGAATCCCAGTGGCGATATTGCAGGAAGAGCTGGGTTCATTTCCAAAATTTTTATAATGTCCGCCAAGCAAATACCAGTGTTTGGGCTTGGTACAGAAAGTGGGATGTTATCAGGGTACAAGAAGACATAAAAAATGAAAAGAGCACACAAATATCTGGTATCCCACTCTCAGTGGGCCAGTATTTATGTAATTTAGCAAAATTCTCTGCAAATTAACCCATTATATTCACTGCAACCATCTCTTTTCTGGACTCTCGAGCTCTTGAGCCTAGCTTTTCAGTGCTAGAAGTTGTCTGACCTTCAGGCTGTCCCTGGTCCAGGACCTGGTGTTTGGTAGCTTCAGGTTAGAGGAGTTGAAGAAATGGGAGGGGGGAGCTCGGTATGAATGCTGCAGTTTGAGAAAGATATGGAATAATTTTCTGGCAGGTGAATCTTGCAAAGGAGAAAGGTAATGAATGTTAGTTATAACATTCCAAAAAAAAAAAAAAAAGAAGGGTCTTGTTTTTAATAGTTCGACGTGAAAATCAGTGTATTTAAAGTGTCAGCAGAAATTGGCTCCTGAGACAGCTGAAGTTGCACGTTAAATAGAGTTTATCAGACTGCTGTGCCATTTCTCACTTGCACTGTCACAGTCACTACAAGTGAGCATGTAGGTGAGTGGGGGTGTATGTAAATAATAATTCCTCTTTATTTAATATACGTTAAGCTTGAAAAGGGACAGAAATATGAGTTAGCAGAATGCTACAAAATGTGAAGGTAATTATGTAGCAGTTATCCTCACCATTTCCAGCTTCAAAGTGGTTTTGAACTGCTTAAGTGCGGCAGTTACTGCAGACTGTGATTAGATAAATGGATGCAAATGGTAATTGTAACTGATGAATGATTGATGATGGCTTTATATGTTTATCATTATATACCGTTGTAAACACTTTCTTCCCCAGCAAGGCTAGAGCCTGGAGGCAAGAAGATGATGTATCGAATGTGAATTCTGAGGGTAATATTTTAAGACTAAGCATGGCAGGATAGGATGACAGCAGAGCGGCTACCAGAATAACTGGTGAATGGTGATGCTGGAGGAAGCTCAGGGCTGGATATAAGGGCAGAAATAGGAGAGAGCTTGAAACCGCCCCTTGGGAAACTGAGCATTACTGCACAGTGGCTTTTGGTGGGAAAGAGCCACCAATCCCTGAGTTGAAAGCAGAAGGGGAGACGCCAGTTCCCTTCATTCTTATGGTCTCGTCATTCCTGCCCCTCTCCTTGGCCTTGCAGCCTCCTGTCTGCTCTTGCTCAAGGAAGCCTTCGTGAATTCCCCCTGGATCACTAGGTCCGCAAGGCATTTCTAGTGCAGTATGTGATGGCCACGGGGATGCATACAGTGCAGCCCCATTACAGGAGGCCCCCTGGGGCAGAACAGGTTTGTTGGGAAAATAGGGAGCTTGGAGGAAGCAAGAAGATAAACAAGCAGGTCCCTGGAAAAGCAGTGTAGGTTGATGGAAGTTTGCATCAGCTGAATGCTGCTATAATTCTGTTTGATTTGTCACCTGCCATTTGCTAATTATTCAACAATCACAGTAACAACAGTTGGTAACTAGATTAATTTAAAGGGATTTTTTTTTATTGCAGCAGCTTGAGTTTAATATCAGCTTTTTGTGTATCATACAAGGGAAAAACTAACCCGTGGTAATTAAATTGCAGGGTAACCCTTCATTCTGTATAATTTTTTCTAGTCGCTGAGGAAAAAAATAAGGAGAATTTTTCCAAAGAAAAGCCCCTGCCTCTGCTCCCTGCTCTGCTGCTTTACATCACTTCCCCTGCAGTGCTCAGATGTGTCTGTTGGTTTTTCCCTATGGCACTGTAGACCTGACAGTGAACTTGCCAGCGCTTTCCTCACACTCCTGCCCTTGGGCTTGCACAAGAGAAGTGAATTTACCCATCCAAGCGCTGCCAGCCCATGTCTGCGGCAACCTTTGTGGAGCAGGGGGACGTGGTCGTGAGCCGGCCCCAGCAAGGCAGCTGCCAGAGCGAACAGGGAAGGGCTGAACCGACCGTCCTACGCAAAGCAGCTCAGCCGAACGCGTGCTGGGGCGCTGGGGAAGGTATCTGTGTGTGGTTAAGCACTTAGCTGGGCCCCGAGTCCTATAATTTGCTTAGCCAAACAACTTCAAAACAGATGGTTTCTAAATTGGGGGAAAATAAGCTTTTCAGTATTTTTGCCCTGTGCAGTCTGCTGTTGTGCCTTAGCACTGAAATATTTGAAAATTAAACCAGAAAATAAAATTGGGATCTTCACCCACTGGATACTGATTTCAGGAACATGCAGGTTTTAGTATGTCTACATTCTCATCAGCACATTTAGCTGAAGATTTGTTTATGCTCTGATTTAGTGTTCCTTGCTGCTTACTTGCATAAACACTACCAAATCAGTTGGAGTCACCAGTGTATTTAGCTCCCAGCTGCATTCACTAATAAAAGGAAGAATGACAAGTTCCCTCCTGTGCAGAGGAGGAAATGCAGAAACATAAGGAAATAATTCATTGCACTTACATGGCACCTGCCATCAGAAATCTATATATGGTACTTTACAAACAGTAAATGCATTACCTACTCTGAAATAACTTTTGAAATAAGAAAATGCTACCTCTCCATTTTCTTCATTAATGAAATTAAGACACAGAGTATTTCTCTTGTTTGAGGTCATAGGTGAAGCTAATAAAACTAGAATTCTAGCATTTTGGGTCATTCTTTTTTCTGATGAAAATAAATTAGGACAAAGGATTTTTTTCCTCATTTTTCTGAAAATTAATATTTTAGAAGTAGTGAAATTATATTTAAAAATACTGTCTTTCTCTTGTTATGTCGTGTATATATGTCCATAACATATATATGTCCATATATATTTATCTCTGTAAACACAGTGGTTGTATAGGTCTGAGCATGGAGTTAAATTCAGTCACTAATAGCTCAAGTGCAGTAGTCAGTGTCCACTTTAATGGCCCCCTGATTTCAGGTGTCCCTGTGAAAGCAACATGTATAGTCAGGTAGCTGTTGAGATAGCTGATTTGCCAAGAAGGGAAGTTCCTTTGGGCTGGGACCAGCCAGGACTAGAGGGAATTTTAGGGATTGGGATCATCCGGTTCAAGCCTTGCAGGTGAGTGCATCTCGTATTCCAGCCTCTGCCGGGTCAGCCATGGCAGCAGCCCCGCAACTGAGCCGCAGTTGTGCAGACCACAAATATAAATGAGCTCGGAACAAAGACAAACTGATATTCCTTCTTTAGCTGTATTCTAGGTTGGGTTTTTGTTCTTGTTTTTCCCTCTGCCCAGCTCAGAGGCTCCTCTATTTCTGTTTAAATAAACCTTTCTTGGGTAGAGGATTAGAACTGCCTGCCCATCTTAGGGGGGCATGCCCCTAAGAAGTGCCATGCACTGCCTGGGCTGCAGCAGTAATATCTGTTTATCTCTGTTGAAAGCATCTCAGCCTGGCACATCTTTTTTAAAATCTCTCGGCTCTTTCTGCTAGTGGGGGATTGGACTGCTGTAAAACACAGCCCTGGAGAGCTGGCTGAGCTGTCAAACTCAGTTGGCAATTGAGAATCCGCCTCAGCATTTTAAAGGCCTTTGCTTTTAAAGGCTCCAGAGGAAGATTTCTGCTCTTCCACTTGAACACCCACGGCCTGGGGTTCTAAAGGTGCTGTTGCTCGTGTACAGGTTTAATGGACTGGGTCTATGGGCCGAATGCGTGGGGGCACGTGCAGGATAGAAGCAGACCTTCCTCCTTACTCTCTTCAGCATCTGGTGTTTGTAATGGAGCTGGTCTGACTAGCAGTTCCATTCCTGAGGCAGCCTGTGGAGCCTTGCTGGGAAAGGGTTTGCAGTTGTAAGGGAATCCTCATTTTGAGCTGTAGGAGCCGGATACGTAACTGAAAATGATAGTCATTACGGCATAAGAAGTTTCTAGCACCATTTTGTTTAAGCTGTAGTTAGTGACCACAAGTGTGTTCATAGCAGCTCAGCTGAGAAGTGTAAGTTCTTTGAAAAATAATTAAATCCACATTGGGATCTGTTCAGATTCAGCCCATTTGCACCTCTGCTGATATATTTGCTCCCTGCTGACTCAGAGGGAATGCTGTGGAGCAGGGCAGACTCATGAGCGAGGCTTCTCTCCAGCCCGTGTTGCTTTCAGAGCTGTAGTTTTTATGTGCATCAGCCTGAGGACTGAAGCTGCAGCTTGGGTATTCCAGGACTGCCTTCCTTGCAGGCTGTGTCACTGACTTGAAAGGTGAAACTGCTGTATAACAGCCACTTGATGGTGCTTTCTGAAGGCTGTAATGTGTCTTTATTCTGCTGCAGATATGCCAGCATCTGGCAGGAGCAGAAGGTTTCACAGTTCTTACTGCAGCCATTTTAACTTTGTGGCTTTTATGCTGCTGCATAAAATTTATATACATGGATGATGGGAAAGGAAGATGAGCGAAAAGTATTTGCACATTCCAATAACAAAATCCAGCAGTGATAGGTTATATTTTATCCTGGAAGAAACGCCACTTTCCGATGTAATTTTTGGCGTGATTGATTATTCTGGTGATCATCGGCCTGTTTTGTAATAAACAAAATTTTAAGACCCTGTTTTGACTTGAATTGCCATGTCTTGAGTTTACATGTAAATTCCTAAAATATTTCAACTTCAAATTTAGAAAGGTAACTGAATTTATGCATAGGAAGCAAAATGTGGTGGTTTTCACATCTGTGTAAAAAAGGTGCTGGTGTTTTAACACCTTGCCTCCAAGTAGCATTGAGTGGATGATATCTTTTCCTTCCTTGTCTATAGCCATCGCCATAAAAATAAAACCTGTCTGGGTTCTTTGCCTTTTCCTTCTCCCTTCCATTTTTCTGTTTGATACTTGCATTAAGATGTTGCAGAGGTAGGGAAGAAAATAATTCAAATAATATATAACAGTATGCACAGCATTGTGAAGTTCTCCCATATGCAGAAGTATTTTGGGTGTTAGTTTTGTTCTCTGCTCCCCTAGTCTGGGACTAATGCAGCCTTTTCTCTCTCTATCTCTCTCAAAAAAAAAAAAAAAGGAAAAAGAAAAGGAAAAGGAGAAACAGAAACAAGGCGGAAGATGGTCACCATGTGTCTAGAGATGGGTTTGGTAAGGTCAAGGTTTGCTGGAGCTAGTGGAGGATTTTGTTAGTATGGCAGTTTTTTGGCATGCTCATTGCTTTCCTTGCTTTCTCTTGAACTGATATATGGAAAAAGCAATGAGTCACAATTCCTTCCAAAGTGGAGTGGCCAGCTACTAAATCCCACCAAACCAGTTACCTTGGGAAACGTGGAGCTCCCAGTGGGAGCAAAATCCTTGTGCACTGCAGAGCTTAGGGCATTGCTTACTGCAAAACAATCAAGGTTGAAGTACCTTGATAATAAACTTGAAGGCTATCAAACCAAAACAGTTATAATTCTGCTATTATACTTTTTGGAAATCCAGGCTGTTTTCCCATATTTAAATTATGTTTGCGTCTCTGGGGCTTTGTCTCTCAACACGTGCTTGCCCTGCTGTGCGTGTTCAGCTCCTGTTGTTTTGCAGCTTCACAATCACTACCCTTGGTGTTGCCCTGGCCTCCACTGTCACTCAGGAGGCTGTAGTAGACTTACTGGTACAGTTGTAGCCATTTAAATTAAGAGCTACTCCACATTCAGATAGCTCCTTTTAAAGTACTAATTTATTTTCATTATTCTTTTGTTTTTTGTTTTTTTTTTTTGCGGTTTTCTGTGCACAACTGTATTCCAGCTGAGAATGCAACAGCTGGAATACTATAGGAAGAGTCTCTTATTCCCTTGCTGTTAAGTATATTGCAGCCGCCTCCACAAACTCTAGTGGGGTTGAGAGCCTTATATGAAATCCTTTTCATGTGTTTGCTCCTGCTTTTGGCTTGGTAAGGAGTTTGTGGAAAAGCGGAATCCTGCCTCCCTGCTCCAACAGTGTCTGTTGAGCCCTCCAGCAGCAGCTGGGTCTCCAGGGCTGTCTCTCTTTCTCATGAGAGCTCCCAAAGCAGCTCATCTGCTTGTAGTTTGGAAAGACTTTGTGAGGACTCTGCAGATGGAGCTGGTGAAGGGTCTGGAGCTTACGAGGAGCGGCTGAGGGAGCTGGGGTTGTTCAGTCTGGAGAAGAGGAAGCTCAGGGGAGACCTCGTTGCTCTCTACAACTACCTGAAAGGAGGCTGTAGTGAGGCAGGGGAGGGTCTGTTCTCCAGAATAACTGGAGGACAAGAAGAAATGGCCGCAGGTTGTGCCAAGGGAGCCCCAGGTTGGATATTAGCCTTGGAACAGGCTGCCCAGGGAAGCGGTGGAATCACTGTCCCTGGCAGTGTGCAAGTGTTAGATGAGGCACTTAGGGACATGGTTTTAACGGGTATTGTGTTGAAGGCCTTATGGTTTGTCTTGATGAACTTGAAGGTCTTTTCCAACCATAGTGATTCTATGATGTTTCAAATACATAGTATCTGCCCTAGCCTGGAGAGAATACAATGGTCTGCATGGCTGCTAATCTGTTTGGGGATGACAGTTCCCAATTGCCTGAGAACTCCAAAATCTCAGGTGCTAGATTCTCCATGGAAAACTGCTTCTCTGTGGAGAATTACTTCCTGAACAAACAAAAAAAAAGCAAATTTGCCTCTCCTGTGTGGGTAACAGATGTGGGTCATCTGATACAGTTGGATGAGATTTTGTATCAAAGCAAAGCCAATTATTAGTACAATTGCATCGTCTTGAGTATTTTAGTTTCAGAACATATACATATTCATTATTCTGTCTGCTCTTGTAAGACTTAGCAATTGGTTATTACAGCTAGGCAATTACTAAATACATCTTGTTCTTCTGGAACTTGGATGAAATGCAGGCTTGGGAGCCAGCAGGGAATACTCAGGAAAACGGAAAGGTGGTAAACTGAAAACTGATGAGAAAGTGCTGCTTTC
>JAUBNY010001087.1:1243811-1272170 GCA_032275445.1 Crypturellus soui | reverse complement strand
CTGAAGCCTCCTCCAGCTTGGATCAGTTTAGGTGCTTAACATAAGGTGCTTTTTCAGGTGCTTCTTGGTGCTTTTAGTGCATAGGTGCTTTTTGCTGCCTGCTGTGGGCTCTGGGTCATTGCACTGGTTTCCATTTTTCCTTGCATGGGTCATGCGCGTATGCAGGAAGAAGGAAACCGCTGTGTGCCCCATGCCTGCCGTGTAGTGCTTCTGGATTTATAGGCCAGGATTAGTGAGACCTGGCCGCTACGGCGACGTTCACGTGGTCGGACATTCCTGGTCTTACAAGGCAAATCTGGGAGGCCTGACACGTCGGTAATTCTGTCATGGGTGGCCTTACTTGAGAGAATTTTATAGGAGGAGTGCACTCGGTATTAATAATATCTAAAGACATAGCTGCCCTTCCAGTGCAGGCAGCATCCCCAGAAAACATTAATCATCTTTTCCTGAAGCAGCTGAATTGATTTCTTGGGAGAAATATTTTCTTGTCTACTCCCTGGCCATTTTTGAACCCATCACCAACGTGCAGTGATATGAGCAGCTAATCAACAAATAATTATTGCCTCTCGATCACTTGGGAGAAAGGGTACAAATAGTTTTTTAGGTTCTCCGTGTGAGAAACTTCTTGTTTACCAATGTACCATGCCCATTTTGATCTGTTATTAATCACAATCTGTGTGACAGTGGCTTAAGTATTCTTCCTGAGCCCGATGATACTCTCAGCCTCAATAAGGAGGGTTTGACACCTCCTTTTTTTTTTTTCCCATCTTATTCCTTGGATTGCACAGAGACTAGTGTCATGTTTAGTGTAGTAGCAACACCTTATGCTAATCCATTTTACATTTGAATATAATACCTGTTTTGGCATCCTGTCTAAGCTCGTACAAGCAAACATGGGAAGTGTTTGCTTTCAGTTCCTTTGGGCAATCCTCTGCAAAGGCAAACTTGGGTTCTGCCCAGAAAGAGAGAGGATCTCCAAAAATGGAGCCCATTAACCAAGTAGGAGCCAATGTTCCGTCAACTGCAGATGAGAGGGAGAGAGAAAAGCGGATAGAAAGAATAAGAGCAGCTGGGGTAGTCTGATGTGAACCTAGAGAGTTCTGAAAGCCCCTTTACTGTAGGAAATCTGCTTGTTAGTTTGTTCATTTGTAACTTGTAAGATGAATTGCCTGAAATCCTAAGTATTTAACTAGTTATTCTGTTTCCTGCTTGTAAGTACAAAGAGAGACCTACTGATTGAGTTGAGCTTGTGCATGTACTTGTGTGCTTTGCTGATGAAGGATTCGTCTTAAGGTCATATATGTGCTCCAAGCATTTAAACTGACTGGAGCTTTAGCAGGGGATTTGGGCCTGGGCTGTTTTATAAAGGCAGCAAATGCAAGTACAGAAGGAGCAAGTTTGCAGCTCTCCCATCCTAATATAATGCTATGGCAGGCTCTTAGTGTAAATGGTGGTGCGTTACCTCGACCCTGCTTCTCTTTGCAGTCCTGCGGCAGCACTGGGAGAGGTGTTCCCCTACCTCCTCCTACCCCTTCGCCTGCTCCCTGAGCAGCACCGATGAGCACAATGGGATCAGCATCAGGCCACGTTAGCCTAGAGAGCAGCCGTGGATGGGATGAGCTAACTCGGGTACTTATTTTTGTTCCCCCAAAAATAGGGACTGTCATTGTACAGAGCTGTGTATGCCAAGCAGAGGAAGCGAGCGGATTGATTTGGAGACATCTTTGCATCCAAAAAATGCTGTCTGCATCTTGGTCTTCTGTGGGACTCGGATCTAAACTTCAGGGTTTCCCACTAAAGAAAAGGTGGAGCAGTTGGGTTTTCATTTTATATTGGTTTTCAAGTTTAGATCAACTCCAAATGTTCACTGACCAGGTTGAGCTAGCTTAAGTCAATCTCTGTAAAACTACAGCTTTTATACCAGCCCGCTTTGATTGAGCTCCTGTCTGCACACAGGAGACATGCCCCAGGTGAGCTACTTATTACAGTCATGATTCACTCTAGTCTCATTTAAACTTCCCTTGTGTTTAGGCTGACTCTTGATTTTTCCGGTCCCACACCGTGTGCAGGTGAGGAGGCAAGAATGAAATTTGGCTGCCGTTTCTTGGAGAAAGCTTTTTAGCTGGTCTGCCTTCTTTAGAACCTCAAAGCTGGGCTGCTCCTGCAGAGGACTGCAGACTGAATTCTCCAGAGCTTGAAAAGAGTAAGCTGCAATAGAGAAGAAAATATCCCCCTCTTCTCTCCTGGCCTCTCCTTTTGGAGGACACTGGAGAACACAAGTTTGAGTCCTTTTTAAAGGGCTTTCCAGGGCTCACTGCATGCAGGAGATGAAGGGTTTTAGTTCACTTTCAGAGCAGACGGTGTAGGTGACCTGTAAGACTTAGCAGTGTCTCCACCATCTCTTGGGAGTCACTTAATGCTCCTGCTATAGGTATGATTTAGCAGCTCACAGTCAACGCGACTCAGTTTCTCTGTGATGGAAGGCAATGTGGGATTATTCACTGCATCCAAATTAGGTGTCTGAGGAAATATATACTAATCCCTGCTTTCAGGCCAAATTTCTTGTTCAGGGGAAATTTCATTATTCAGCTATGCTGCATTGTGCATGCTTGTGGGGTGATGGGAGGCCATGTGAGCAGGACAGAGCTAAAGGGGTGTAAAAGGCTTTTAATTATTTTTGGTAATAAAAAAGTAAAATCCTTGTTGGCACTGGATGGAGCCTTGAGGTTCTGCATCACTTTTCTCCAAAACTTTCTTGGGCCAGGTAAGTGGGGACTGAACCACGAGTCTCAAAACGATTGGAAGTGGATAGGTTGTCCTGGCTGCTGCTAACTATCTTTGGAAACAGATTGTTGCATAAATTACAGTAATCTTTTACAGGAGGAGGAATTGCACGTTAATTAATGTTGATTTAATATAAAGTCTGTCTTGGAGAATTTCTGAAGTCATACCACTGTGTTTCTGTAGGTCTTGATTCCTTGTGAGAACGTACTGCTATAAATGACTTTTTATTTTTCTTTTCCAGTATAGCTTGCATTTTGAAGAAAACTTTTCCCCACGTTTATCCTGGGAACATACACAATGTGTAATACTGATATAAATATATTGACTTTAATTATTTATGTGGGAACATCTCCTTTCCATGTAGTCGAGCTTTTAGGAGTGGGAAAGGGTTAGATTCGTTGTTGATTCTACTTTGCAGGGACACTTGGTCTCTTTTATTTATAACCTACTCATTACTTGAGTGTGAGAGGTGCCTATGGGATTACAAGTTAAGTAAACCTGAAAACTGATGCTGTGCAAAATTTCTCTCTCCTTTCCTCCTGTCTGTCCACATTGGCATTGTCCAGGATTGATTTCCAAAGGCAAGGTAAACATGGCAACCTGACAGCCAACAATAGCATCAACAGGGAACCGGCATCCTGATTACACCGTGGAGAAAGTGATGTTTGTTTTATTCTGATTTATGAACAGGGCAATGACTGGCCAGGTGCTGGGCCAGCATCAGCTATTTACTTCCCTTTACTTTACACAAAGAATGATGAAATGCATCAGAAAGCGGGAGGAGAAAAATATTTTCTGCGTGCTGCAGCTAAGCGACTCCCGCTGCCGCTTGCAAGCAGCCATCTGGCTTGGGCGTTCACAAGAACGTGGTAACCTTTCCAGAGACCGCTTCTCAGTGAGGGGTTTTGGCCTAAAATATCTTTTTTTTTTTTCCCATAAAAACCCTCACACCCCATTCCCATTGTGTCAGCAGTGAAGACTGCCCCAATTCCGAGGTGCTGGGAGCTCGAGCTGGTGTCACCTTGAGCCTCGCAGACATCAGGGTCAAATCCAGCATCCCCCCGCCTTGAGCTGTGCGTCGGATGAAAGACTTGCAGAGTTCTTGGCATAAACGCAGAACAGAATTAGCCTCAGAGTCTTGCACAGACAAAATAACAAGCGCAATCTTAATTCAAGGCTCTGATTCAAAACGCATCGGTGTCAAGGAGGCAGGAAGCAGGAGGAAAAATAACTTCTGAACAAGTGATTAAAATTAGATCTTAATGAGCACAAAAGAGGCAAATAACTGGTGTTGCTTGTTGGCATCTGTTCAAAGTAACAAACTGATGGTTAAAGCACTTTAGGATGTTTGGGGGATTTTTTTATACATGTGTATATTATATGTATGAGTGCAAAAGCCAGATCAGTGAGGACTGATACTAGGGAAAAAAAAACTTCAGCCATGTATTAGTGAGCAGGTAAACATCTACAGCACATGAATATCCAGAGTGTTATGACAGATGTCTCTTCCTTCACCATCTTATAATCTAGCTCAATAAAACTTTGAAAATAATCAGGAGATATGTTGATGTGGATGCCTAGCTGCCTGCCATTTTATTTAGAGCAAATCAGAATGTGTAGTGAAATACTTTCCAACACTATTTCAGGTTGGTTGGTTTGCTTTTTAAAAGAAAACATGAGGGCTTCTTTACATAAGGACTAGTAATTGCTTCTCTGGGTCTGGCATACTATTTTTCATCCACATATGGAAGATGGCTTATTTGACAAATAAAAATTACATTGAACAATTTTAGTTCTCAAAAGATATTTTTCTGCAACCATGCAGTCGTCTTGGTACCATGGCCAAAAATGTTCCAGAAATAAGGCCCAGATTAATGATTTTTTTTTTTCAGAGATGTTTGATAAATTCCCTCTGAAGATAGAAATGTGATAATCATGACAGATACAGCCTCTGCAGTTCTCGGAAATAAAGACTTCTTTCCTCTGTGTTTTTAATCAACTTTTGATCTGTCTCTAGTTTGATTAGTTCTAGCCCAGATTACTAACTTTTAGGGCAATGTTTGGGCTTGTATTTTCGAGAATCAAACCACAGAAGGAGGTGGATACCTGTGGTACATATCGGCTGTCATATTTCTAAGTTGATGCAATTTCTTCAGTCATGGCTGTGATGTCCCAAAGCTACAGCTAAGGTAAAGGAGCACTGAGCATGTAACACACCTGCAATCCCTGCCTCAAAGAGGGCTGAACCACTGACGAACAACGAGGAAGCAAGGGAGGAGCACGTAGCAGTAGAGGCAATTTGCCTTGGTCAGGGATCACACAAGTGCCATTCTGCCCCCGGAGCCACGTTGCTTTGGGAAGGCATTTTCCTTTAAAAAAGACAAAGGAGGAAAGAAAGAGATTCCGTTTTTAGAAGAGGAAAATGCAGCTACAGATAGTGGTTTGGACAGCGCCTCCAGAAATGAGCTGATGAAGCACCAACATAATTGGAAAGGGAAGCCAGAAGTGACTGGGGAAATCTAATGTACTGCTCTAGTCTCCTTCTCCCAGCTGGCATGTTTCTTTGAAATACCGATAGGATGTTTGGGTTCTTGTTGGTCATTTTTGACCAGTAGCTTTATCTGTAAAAACAAAATGTGTTTCTTCGTAGATGATTGTTCCTCGTGTATGTGTGACAAGGTACATGGCAGTAGCACTAATCATGTCTTTCTACCCTTTCTCTAATCAAGCTCAAATTTTGGCATATAAATATATTTTTCTTCTCTAGCTTATGTGTTTGTCTAGGACAGAAAGACTGTTTGTCTTTCACACCATGTAATCTCTTATGCACCATCTGTTTGCTGAATTAGATATAATAATAATTACTAATCTTCATTATAAGGTTTTACTGCGTCCAAAGGTGGACATCCATTTTTCACTGGCTTTTGCACTATCAATCAGTTACAGCATGAAATATTTCCTCTTATTTGCTCATCAGTTTTATGGCAGAAATTAATATTTGCTTTCTGTTTTGCTTTATTTGTTATGATTTAATGCACCACATAAAGGAAATTGCAGTTCTGTAGAATGGCAGAAGGACTAGAAAACTTGGCCCCTCTTTCTTGGTTATGATGTACTGGATTCACAGGGTAGGCTTGCATTGATGTTTGAGACTAAATTTTGTCTAGTGTTATATACTTATAAAATACATTCTTTTCGCCAACTCTACATGTTAACACTAATTTAGTAGTTGCTGGGAAATGTATTTTTAGATTTGAGCAGAGGGTCTCATTTTCCCCACCCTCACATTTGGCTCAGTCATTAGTACCAGCTGAAATATAACCTCCTGAGACTCAACAAAATTGACCTGCTTGAGGGTTAGTGTGAGGCTGAGTATGGCCTTGGTTAATCAGAGCAGACGTCTTAACTCAGTTCTGTCAAACGTGTCCATTAAAGGCGAGGGCAGTAAATTATTATTTCCCTGGGTGTGTATTATCGTAACACTCACATTAGCTGGGCCCTGTCCTGGTTCAGACGTCCCTGAGCCTTACATATCATGCAGCGTTTCAGGCTGACGTCTGGTGCAGGTGGTTGAACCCTTTCCCTCGTGGCGGGGTGCCCAAATACTGCAGGGCAGCAGAGAGGTTCATGTCCAGCTCTGTGTCCTCCAGAGATGGAAAATGCTGGTGGTTCCCATCACCGCAGGCTGCTAAAGGGCAAGGTGGAGGCTCGCGGTTCATTCCTTAGCCCTGTCCCCTCCAAAGCAGCCTGTGCCTCGCTCTGTCCATGGGGTCACACACGAGGACACAGACCACCTCATAGCCCAAGGCTGCAGGCACAAGCTAATGTCACTTTCGTGTCTGTAAAGTGCTCAAGACTTGCAATCTGATATCCATGCTCATCCTTGGCTCTATACGAATGCTTTATCATCTGTGGTAAGCTGATAAATTGCCTCTTTCTCTTGGTAAAAAGCTTATATTAATACTAACTCTACTGGACCTTGCATTTGCCTTGGAGCCAGACCTGGCTGTTACTTTCAGGTCAGGGCACTTGTATAGAAAATTTATTTGAAGTCTTTTAGAGAGGCTTCTAAAATTTTATTGCTCATAGTTTTTCTCTTTCTCCAATGGCTATATGGTCTCAGTGGTTGCTGCTGAAGCACCTGGCTTTACAGACTCAGGCTTACAAACCACAGCTTCCATAAAACCTTGTTAAGCTTTTTGGTAAAACAGTGCTCCGGCAACATGCAAGGCACATAAGTGTGGTGGGAAGGTTTTGCTGGCCTTTCTTGAGGTCGATGTGCACTGGGCACATACAGTCTTGGCATGTGGAATTAATTCTACCTGCCCAAACTTGCTACAAAAGGGCCACACCACTCTCTGTATATACCTAACATACAGTGTGTATGTTTGTGTGAGGAATATTTGTGTTGGTATGTGTAATTAGAGCAAATGTGTACAAATTCCCCACACTTCATGGTCACAAGAGAAAAGTGAGGGTAAATGATGATGATTGTTTTTGAGAATAGTTCTCTAGAGTTCTGATGGTGTGATTGCTCTGCACAAGAACACGGGGAGGACACTGCCCTTGGGCATGAGTAACAGTCATTCCTAGTGCCAAGCTGCAGTCTTCTGAGGGCAAAAAGAGAAGCTTTAATAACACAGTAAAATTACACCCTTACCTGTGCTTGACAAAACTTTAACTATAATTTAATTTGACCACATATTCAATATATGTTTTTATTTAAGTAATAATGACTGAGGCACAGAGCATTTCTTGCAAATTAATGGCCAAAATTTTATAGCCCAAGTGGAGCCAAGGGCCATTAATCCCAACTGGTCAATTCTCCACGAAATGCCATGTGTCAACAGTCATTTGCTACATTCCCTTCCCTCCCACTCCCCAGTAAAACAGTAAAATTAAACTCGACTTTACTCCTGTGGCATTGCTGAGCCTTGAAGAGCCACCGGAAGCCCCTGCTAGAAAGTGCTGCCCTAGCTATGAACATTTCCTAGTGGGAGAGTGAAGGAGAACCTTTCAGGAGTGATTTTCCACTTTCTATCACTTTACATTTATCGGTGAATAAAGCTCTTTCTTTGGTTGCTTCTTGGAGCTGTGCAGAGATGAGAAGAGTCACGTTCTTCATGGCACTCCAGAGAGGTGCGGGGCTGGGGAGGTGGGGGGAGTCCGTGTCCCACCTGTGTCCCAAATCAGTCTTCCCCACTGTGGCTGCCATCCTCATAGGATCTTCTTTTTACCCTCCGCGAGACCATAGGGGAATGTTCACTTAGTGACCAGTATGAAGTACTCAAATTTCTAGTGGATCTTTCACTTTTAACTTAGCGTTGGTGCGTTAGAAGCTTCGCTGGAGTCAGTGGTGATGGTTTCAAACTGGAAGGCCAGTAACTATTGCACAGAACAGTTCAGAGACTGATAACAGAAAAATAACTGCAACACACTGTCAAGATGGTCTCTGTTAAGGCTTCAGGTTAAAAACAACCAAAAAAAGTACCTCCTTGCATTTTTCACATTTTTCACATTTTTCAGAGTTAGGTGAAAAGAGTCACATTTTTCAGAGTTAGGTGTTTCCATCTGCAAATTGTAATGAAGATCATGCAAATATATCATTCTATGTGAAAATCTGTCACCAGGATCTGTCACGCAGCGAATCGCTGAGGAAATAAATGCCCATGGCAAGGAGTGAGGGAGCAAAGAGCCATCCACTTCCTGGGCTGAGCAGTTGTGCAGCCCTCCCACAGGCACTGTTTTGACTGTTAAGCCCCAAACTGGACTAAAATGGTCCTGGATGGGTTGTTGCTGTGTGAGGTGGAGCTACTTTAAAGCAGAGTTGTGGGGGTCTCCCAGTGCCTCCCAGTGCATCGGCGGAAGCTGGAGGCTCCATCTGGCCGCGGACAGCGCTCACGGGGGCGGTTCTGGAAGGGGCCTCTCCCAGATCCCTGAGCCTGAGCAGCCTCTGGAGATGGCAGGTTTAGGTTCTGCATGAAATAGTTGCCTGGGTCGTTATGAAACAAGGGATGTTTGTGGAGGGAAATCTTGAAAATTAGGTGGCGAAGCTTAATTTCAGCCCGCTGCTCTATTGTGTGGGGGCAAGAGAAGTGTGTGTGGGCAAGAGAACTGGGCAATCCTTGCTCTTCTCAGGAAATAAGAATAAAGTGTTTTTCATAATTAACATTTTGACTTGAAATCAATGAGAGGCGTTAAAAATACCAGACTTATTGTTATTTGGTTTAACCTCTAGAATTCTAATGGGCACTTTCAAGTTCCACTGGGGTTGATGTGAGAATGGTTGATGTGTCTGTACAGGCTGGAGACATAAAATGCTGTTTATTTCAAGCGAAACAGGTTTTTCCAAATATCCCAAACCACGCTAGTATACGAAGGAGGGAGTGCAGGAGGGTGTCCCGTAGCTGTCCCAGGAAGCCTGCATGAGGAATCACAGATTCAGGATGTTAGATGATGAGAAAGGAACAGTGAACCAACACTGCCTGACTCCTAGTTCTGTCAACAAAAGGACCTTGATCATTTGGAAATTCTTCCATTTTCCAATATATTGGTATTAATACTAATCTAAAAAGCACAACCTTGCAAAAGTGGATTTAATTCCCTAGTTTTATAAAGATGAATTATTTTTTCTTATGTTGTGCAAACTGTGGCTCCCACCTTGCAAACAGTGACGCAGAATTTGTTACATTGTGCAGCGAGGGTCTCCATGTGCGTGGGTTTGCCCATTGATCCTGGCATTTGTGGGATCAAAATCACTTTCATTAAAATTATGTTTCATATTTAAAGCGAAGCATCCCCAGTGGAATTACATGAGCTTGGTAGCAATGCCACCACTCAGACCAGCTTCACAATCTTTTTTTTTTAATTATGGAACTTGATTTTTTTTTTTCCAATATTTACTATTGAGTTTAATTTTGATTTTGTTTTTGGCACTTAAATGTCCTAAATTTCAGGGATCCTCTAAAATGTGTCACATCATTATAACCCTTATTATGAATTATTCACAGTGATTACTGAGTTGTTGCAAACTTCATTATGAAATTTAAAGTACCAGAAAATCTGATGGTGATACTGTTTTACTTCTTGGATGTTCTTAAAATAAGTCAGAGCCAACAGATTGCAAAAATACGCAATTACAAAGTTATTAAAATGCAGATTTTTGGCAGGAAGCCACAGCATTCTCCTCTGTTCACAGCTGTCTGTTTACAGAAAACTGCCCCGAACAGCCTGTGGAGGCTTCTTGGAGCCTTTACAGCCCAGTGGGTCAACGCGGGGGTCTCTCAGAAGATCAAGTTCAATAACTTTTTGCTTTCCAGATCATAAGTATCCACTGAACTTTTTTTTAGGGAGTTTTCTGTTCTTGGTCATGCTGATATAAAGGCAAGGTCCGTCTGCTGAGACCATGGGATGCACCCGACACCTACACAGGTGCTGCCTAGTTGGGTGCCAGGTAGATTCAGTCTGCAGCTCTTCTCCTTCTCTATTTGCCTCTGCGAGGTGCTTCCAGGCTGTCTTTTTTTCATTCATTTCTGTAGCTTCTCCCAAAGGAGGGAGGATTCTGCAAATTCAGGTGTGTGGCAGCTAAACAGCAGGAAACGGTGCAATGAATAGGTCAGCCCTGCTGTGAGATGGGGAGTGGTTCCAGAGCGCAAGGGTGCAGACCTCCGTGTTGCCCGTGCTAAAATATCCTGCAGTTTCCTGGAATATCCTCCATAGAGCATTGCCTGTCCTGCCGGTGGGCTGCTAGCTCTGCGAAGCACATGTCATTAATATCAATGAGGGGCTGTAATAGTCCCCCACAGGACAAATGACATTTAAGGCCTCAAGACTGTGGAATAAATGAGAAATTGAAACAGACAATTAGAGAATATACCAGAATTGTTTAGTAGCAAAGTGTACCATTATATGTATGAGACTGCTTGGTAATACTTCGATCTGTTTCCCATATCAATACCTTTCTTCTCTCTCAATCAAGGCCATCATGTGTTGTCCTGAAAATTAAAAATTCAGCTAAGCCCTTTGCACATTTTCCTAGCTGATAATGGAGAATCCAATCATTTGAAAGTTGGGTGCATCTTGGCAAACTTTGGATGATCATTGTGTAAGAGAGATCACTCAAATACTTACTAAAGGAGGAATATACAGTTAAAATCCCAACACAAGCCTTTGAACTCAGAATTGCCAGTGAGTATCGCATGCCTGTGTTATCTAGGAGGAGGTGCATTGAGCCTATCCTGAACAGGTAGAAGTACCTACAAAGAGCTTAATCCTGCAGACCTGCAGCGGGTGGATGCAGGTACCCCTGGGGGTTGTAGAGCTGGAAAGAAGGGATGTCATTAGATCACTGAATTGTCCATCCCTGTGTTCCTGAGCCACCCAGGAGCCCATTTGGATGCCAGCATAAAATGCAGCAGCTTGGGGCTGCTTTAAATTATGCCTATAAAAATAGGCAATTCAGCTAATGGTGAAGTGCAATGCGCTCTTATTCCACACTGACAGGTTGGCTCCTTAGTAGCAGAGTGAATAACAAATAGTGGAAGAGGAAGAACCGAGCCTGATGGATCTTCCAAAGACGAGTGACTGTAATATAATGAGCAAAAGCAGGAGACTGCTTTATTCTTGACCATATTACCTTGATTCCAGTGCCTGGGCCTAATTCCCACTGTGCAGATGGAGCAATGTGCCCCTCAACACAGTGGTGGGCATTGCCCGTGCTGCTACCAGGCACGGATTTCAGACAGTCCAGCTGGGAAGAAGTAATATAAAAATTGGGACTGGCAACAGTACTGAAGAATGTGAGACCAGGTCCCACTGTGCAGCATGTTTTTCTTTAAAGGTCCTGAACCAAAAGGACATTAAAATGCAGGAATGAAGCTCTGGGAACATGCTGAGACTCAGAGAGGCTGGGAAATGAGGGAGGGAGAGGCTGCAGCAACCTAGAGACTGCATCCCCACAGGAGAAAAAGATGAAAGGTTGAAGTCTACCCACCATCTCATTCCACATTTTGATTCCTAGAGAAAATGAAGGAATTGAAAGGAGGCTGAGGTAGGATATCAGGAGCCCTCGGGCAGGTGAGTGATAATGCTGGAACAGGCCAAATGAGTTGTGTTCAGGAGGAGCCAAAAGCAGTGCATGTAATGGCAGCTTGGGGTTTCCAAAGCATCATCTGTGGCTTGGTTCCTAGTTTGTATTTTGGATTAAACCAAAGGGGAAGGAGGCAAACTGGCTTAGTATTAAGCAGGCTCCTCTCTTGGTTTTCTTCCCCCATTTGCTCCTCAAATTATCTTTTACCACATCGCAAGAGAAGAATGACCCTAATCTGAAGGTAGCAGAGCAGTGTGTTGACGTTTCCAGCAACGTGCGTGAAACTCGGCGTTTTTTGTTTCATTGTATGCACCAAGGTGTTCTTTATCAGCAGACATCCAGGTCTTAAAAACTGGGTAGTTATTGAAGAGGGCAGCAGGCAATTTAGGCCACACGCTGTTTTCTTATGACAGGCAACTTGCTGCAGATGCAGTGATTTATGCTGATAAATTGCAGCCGTCAGAATGTCAAGATCACTTCAGGGGAGGTATTTCTAAGCACACATTTCTAGCCTGGGTGTTGGGGGGTGAGAAAGAGGCACTGGCTTGAGAGACGGAGGGGGATAAATCCTGCATGTGCTGTTCCTCGGACAGTAATGCAAACGCAATGTTCCCCAGACTAGTTTTTGAACCCGAGATCTTTTTTAGCACAAGTTGTTGAGTTTCGGAGTTTTGTGTGCATGCCAAAATGTGAAGCGGGCTTGGCTCAGATGTGGCATATCCAAACCTTCAGCATTTAATCACAAGGCAAGAAAAATTACCACAAGGGTTGCAAGGAAAGCTGCTCCTTGTAGAACAGAGAGGAATTTTCATGCCATGTCATTACTGATGTCTCTCACCACAGATAAGATTATAAACAAAGAGATTAATTAAAAGCAGAAAGGCCTTCCTGCGCTTTGTTTTGTTTTGCTTTTAAAATCAAGGATTAAAGGCATCAGTGGGTCTGGATGTTGTGAGAGGTTACTAATTCCTCTATCTTGTTATATAGTTAAAGAAAAATTTGTAGAACTTTGATAGAAGAAAAGAAAGGCCAGGTCCTGAGGTTTATGTAAGACAGGTGCCACGTTTGGATGGATTTAGCTTAAGCACTTGCTTAAGCACTTCTCCAAACTGCAGCCTGCTGGGAAGACTTGCTAACTAATCTGACTAGATAAGGCCCAACCTAGGCATGAATTTACCCTAAAGGTGAGTGTCTGTGTCTTGGAATTGCAGTTGTCCCTGAAGATAATAGTGAATATATTCAGAGGGCCTGAAGACTCATACTGTTTGAAGCAGAAATCCTGAAGGAATGACAGTGAGGTCTGCTAGGCGTTTTCAAATAAAAAAATAAATTCAGAGTTTGAGCTGTGTCTTGCCTTGTGAATCTTCTGCAAAGATGATCCTGGCACACAAACGTCCGTGAAGTGTAAACCTTTTGAGGACTGGTTTTTCAGGACTGGTGCAAGTGGCACATACTAAATTAGCCCATTAGCCATGAAGAGGTTGTGAGTGGAAGGGTGGGTGTTTTAGACCCCAATTCCAAGCAGTTCTCCTCAAAATGCTGCTGTACTAATGCTACCTCAAACGGAACTGTGCCATATTGTCTGATAATAGCACTTGGTAAAACATCAACATTTAATCCAAAAATCCATTATTTGGTTACTGTCCTGGAAGAAAAGATTTCTGTATTGAGAGAAAGACAGCTGCTATATATGGCATTTGCTACCCCTGCCTTGTATAGCTTTGTTATGTAGAGATGCACGTGTAGATGTGCCACAGAGGGAAAGCTGCAGTATAACCTGATCATTCATGAAGGTCCCCAGGCCTTCAGGCTCAGTGCAAGCATGGCCTTACTCGTGGGAAACTTGTAAAACTTGCATTTCAAAACAGAAGGAATGGATAACGGTTCCCAGCGTGTAACCTGGAGTTCTTGAAAAGGATGTTTTACTCACATGGCACTAAGAATAAGTCATCTGGGATCCGTTCAAATAAGCTCTTTCCCTTTTGCTACTCATGTCTTTATGTTGGTATTATTTTCCATTATTCTTTTCCGTATTTCAGCTTTCCATGCTAGCATTCTAGAACCTAACAATTTGCTGAATTTATATGTATTAAAATGGGCCATCTCTACTGGGCATGTACCATCTCCTAAAGGGAAAAAAGCCAGAGACTCCCAGTCTTGTGTTCGTCATCTTTGTAATGGAGGGCGGTTTCTCTGTTTCCTTTTGTTTTAATACAAGAAGGGCTCATGGAATCAATTACTGAGTTTTCCTTCTGCTTTCGGCCCTGAAATAAGAAAGTGCAAAAGCAGCAGCATGCTTTTATCCCGTGTATGGCAATGTAATTGCATCATTCAATAAAAATTGCAATTGGCTCTGCTGTTCAAGGGAAAAGGGAATCAGAATCAGGCTAGCTAGTTCTGGCTTGCCTTAAATATATGCATAAGAAATGTACCATATCAAGGGAAGTGTAGATAGGACAAGGCCCTGGGGCTTATATTCTCATTACATTACCTGTGTGTACAATGTGAAGGAGGAGTAGACTGGCGGAATCCTAACCTTCTTATTTTCCATTTGGGAAAGGTTCTTTTGAAGAAAAAAGAAGCCTAGTAATCAATGGAATGTTATCTATAATATCATAAACTTGTGCCAACTGATTTTAATAGTGATTATTCTTGTAACAAACAACAACTCTTAACTCTGCCACGGCAATGTGCTGTGGTAATGAGGAACCTGTCTTCTTTCCTTCTCCCTTCTGCTCCTTCCCGCTGTACCTCGGCTGCCCTCACATTCCCCTCCTCTCCCCCGCCTCTGGCCCTCGGTCAGTGCTGCAGCCCTTTGCATCAGCTGCAACACGCAGGGCAGCTTTTCCCATGTAGGCAGCCAGCTCTACAGCCTCTGCAAATGACAGGAGTTGGCTCTGCATCATGTTCAGCATCAACTGAGTGATGTCCCCAGTTCAGGGGAGAGCGTGAAACTTCTGCACAGAGGTTTACCTGTTAGCAACAGCAGGTAGACAACCACCTGCAGCTGGGATAGCAAGGCTTTCCAAGGGACATCGTCTTCTACTGTCAAATTTACAGCAGTCTTCCTTAAGCGGCACTTTTCTGCACGTGAGCTTGTGGAAAGTGAGCCTTCCAGGTGGGCAGCAAGGTTTTTCATCCCCTTGCAGTAGTGCTGGTGTGTGGGTGACTTCAGCAAGCCACCCTTTGTGGCTGATTGACTTCAGGTTTGTTTGAGTAACAGCTTTCTGGGATATTTTGGCCTTGTTTAAAGGTCCACGCTTTGCCCAAGCATCCTATGACTATTTATGGGTGCTCTTTCAAAGCAGCATGCAGAGATTTATCTGCCTGGTGCCTGTGATGTTGAAAGTCATATAACTAAATTTTTTGCTCACAGCTTTTAGGCTTGAGGCTTTATTACTCTCTTTTCTGCTTTATACCCACAAATGAGCACCGTACTTTAAAATTTATGTAACATCCAGTTTTCACTCTTGCACATAATACAACATTCCTCTTGCCGCATCCTGAGCATCCCTCTTCACTGTGGGGCTCATCTGCATCAGTTCTGTCCCAAACTTGCATAGGTTCTCCAGTTCTTCCTAAAAAGCTTGGGTTTTTCCCTGTTTTCTAAACCCACTGCTGCACACAGACTTTCTTCCTGGCCAATTTTGAGAGTCGCTGCCAAGGGCTTCTCCTGAGCTCCTGGAGCCTGCGTTGGAGTGGGCATGTAATGGTATTTTCATTGCTCTTAAAACAGGACAGCCTGTTACCAGATGAGCAGTGCTGCGTATTCCACATTGGGTGCACGTTTGGATACTTGATCATGGCTTTAATTACAAAACAGATACGGCTCTTCAGTGATCACCAAGCACTGTATTACCTGACGTTGTATCTGAAGCTTGCGTGAGGTCTCTCTCGGTTCCATGTGTGTGGTTTAGAGGTGTATAAATATGCCTTGTATCTTTTCATGTCGCTGGATGTTTCATAGGGGTCCTCTTACAGTTTAGATATTAGGAAGAATATGTGCGTATCTCCATGTTTTTCAAGAGGTGAAGCAGAGATGGAGATCTGGCTTGCTTTGAATCTTCTACATTTGGTTAATTGTGAAAAGGATCTGCTCTGAGTGGAATATCCCAGGCCTAAGCTTTAGATGAGATCTTTACAGAATATATTGTTGGGCATGTCTGCTTGTCTCATAAGTGCATAAAAAGAGAGACATAAGAGGTTTTTCATTTGGCTGTTGTAAAACATTAAGGAGAACTTAGAAGAATTCAAATGAAAGGTTTATATCTACATGACATTTTTGCTGGGAGCACTAGTGATAGATACATCCATTTTTTAGTGCACTGTGCAGGAAATGCTATGTGCTTTATTAATGATCTTCTGTATTTGAAAGTACAAAATGATGGCTTTGGGATTGTTTCAATTTTAAGCAATCATCTTACCTGGTTAAAATAAGTTTAGAATCAAAATAGGCACCTCTGGTTCTTCCCTCAGGATAGAGACACGCTCATACTCACATCTTTTCCAACTCTTCCTACCTCCTCCTTCAACACCCCTGGCACACCTCTAAAATACTGTATTAGTCTGTTGAAGGTGGTGAGTTAATCAAAAACCTTTTACAGTGCCATTTTATTTCCTTCAAATACTTTTAGGAAAGATCTGAGCAAAGAAAGAAGGAATCAGACTGCTATCATTGTTTATAGAACTGACAGAAATGGTTTTAAAGGAATTTTGGGTAAAATTTGTTTTTCTTCAGAGAAAATTTTGCTTCTGATAATTTTTCCCTATTTGCATGATAAAAATAATATATCTGATGTCTTGAAAAGGTCAATTAATTAATATCTGTGAAGTACTCGTAAGTATTATGTATTTTGTGATGTGGCAAAATAAGAAAGAAGAGAAATGCTGAATATACCAAATCGCCAGGATGAGAAAGGAAAGAATGTCAAATAAGATCCAGTAATACTTAGTAAGTTTGATTTTGAAGGCAAACTCAAATTCAGAAAACTGATTTTCTTAGCTATTGATCTGAAAGCATCTCCTACAACAACCCTTAAACGGTAATAGTTAGCGAGGAATGATGAATGTCTGCAGATGACAATAATTTCAAGCAAGATAAGGACTACCCCAGGCTATAAATCAGATTTATTTCATGGGAACTCACTATAGCCTGAAGAAGAAGCTGTTGGAGGATATATTTCCATACTTATCAATCGTGGCTGTCATAGTCTTTCAAATCCAGGTGCTAGAAATTCGGTGGTGGTGGCAGAGGCAGACAAACAATAATGTAGTTGGCTTAGTCTCTATTTTCCGTGTGACTAGTGGGTTTCTAAGTTCTTTTCCTTCACATTCCTTGCAATATGCTGCAGTGGGGAGGAAGTTAAAAGCTAATGTCAAGTCCTCCATTTAGCAAACTTTGAGAGCTCACCAACCCACATCACCATGCCACAGTCTTGACTGTTGCAGTTCATCTTGACCAACGTGTTTGCGAGTCAAACTCCATGTAATCAACTGCCCTGTTAAAACTTTAATGTCTCAGCCCACACGGCGCAGCAGTGCGTTAACTTAGCAGTGCGACCAGCCTTCGTGTCAGGGTCAGGAGCTGCATCCCGCGGCCTGGCCCATATCCAACGTGGCAGCGCGATTGCTGCCGACGTCCTTAAAGCCACCCCGTCTGTTCCTGCCAACAACGCAGCATTCCCGAGGGAATTGAAGCAGGAGCAAACACACTCAGAAGCAGCGAATCCATAAGGGTCATGGGGCTGGAAGTCCACGATGCACTTGGGAGTTTGGAGATTGGAGAGTTGGAGATTGGGAGTTTGGAGAGTGATGGGGCAAGAGGAGGGAAGGCTTTTCCCAGATCAAATGGAGGAAGCACACTACGACTAAGAGCATTGGAAATCACTATTTGAAAATCAGTCAGGCTCTGCCTGCCTGCAAAACTCTCTAAAGGGTCCTCAGGACCAAATTTCTACTAGAATTAACTATTTCGACAACTGATGAAACTTAGGTCATGTCGGTAATGATGAATGTTTTAATTTGGGGGACAGGAATTAAAAAGAAGCTGCTAGTATTCAGCAGCATCAACAAAAAATCTGAATATTGAGTCCAAGAAGGGATTGTAAAAGAAAACAGAAAGAAACTTAAGGAGAGATGTGCAAGAAAAAACGACGTACAAATTCAGTGGCAGATCCAGCTCACGTGTCCTCCCTGGAGTACGACATCCAGTGTGCTGTAACGGGGGGTGACGTGGAAGCTGCAGGTTATTAGCTTGCTAGCAGGTATTACAATTTTTTATTGGAAATAAAAGAATAATTTCCAGCTTTATAGCTTAGAAAGGGGGAGGATTGCAAAGACACAGTAGGCTATGCTATTTCAATAAAATTCCATATGTTTTGGAGGGCATAGAGTGGTATCTAGTCCAGTTCGGTGTGTCTGAACTAAAAACTGCATGATTTGCAATCTCCTCTTGAATTCCATGTTCTTTCTCTAGGGCTGCAACTGAATTTGCTGAATTCCCTCTGAGGAAGTTTGGAGTAGTTGCTGCTCCATGAATGTCAGCAAATATTGCAAGTTTGCACTGTTTGGTAGTTGTAAATTTGGAGATAAATGGAATAGAATTATAAGTATTAATAATGATTTTATAATTGAATTAGTATAGATATTAGAGGTACAAGACAAAGACAAACAAAAAGACAAAGTAATAAAGTTAAAAATCAAAAAGCTTAGTTGTTCACATGCAGATCTGGGGGGACATTTTGAAACAGAAATAATTGCTTTTTGCCTCATCCTCAGGGTGATATTATCTGTGTCTAATTGTTTTTCCTGAAGAAAATGGAGCAATCTAAATTCTAAATAATACACAGCAATTGCAGGAGTGAAAACAGTCACATTTCAGAAGCATCCTCCAGCATGCCACCCCGACGCAATGGAAGGGGCAGTGCTGCTGGGAAGGATAGAGATAAATGGAACTACATTTCTATTAGAAGTATAATAGATTTTATTAGGTAGTCACCTGTGCTCAGAACAGATCAGCTGTCAGGGAGAGCACGTAGGGGAGCACGTACCCTGTGAGCTGTCAGAGGCAGATCAGTGTGGGTTTTTTAAATAATAATTACCCACTTCCACAGCAATGGCTTCAACAAAAGCACAGCTGCTTTATTGACGATGCCTTTTGTGCACAAGGATGAATACTCTAGTTTGTTCTATTCGTTTTCCCATGTAAATGTAGTATCGTATTTCCATAAAACCCTTTTAGGAACTAGTGTGCTTTGCTGTTAAAACTTGCATAATGAAATTGTTTGTCAGGGCTTTAATTTGAACCGGGCAGGTATTTGTAATAAGAGTGCTAGTAGCCGTGGGGGGCTGCCAGGTCGGGAGAGGCTCCGGGCTGGGGCAGCCTGTCCTTTCTTGCCTCCAACCTGTGCCGAGAGGCGAGCGCGGCCAGCAGCCTTGGTGTGTGGTGGGAAAGGAGCCAGTAGCCTTGGTGTGTGGTGGGAGAGGAGCCGTCTGAGCACCACGGCACCGCTGTGGTGCTGCCAGATGGCGATCTGCTCTGACGGTGTGGTTAGCACAAGGGCTCCGTGCAGGAGCTACGGACTCTGCAGCTGGGGAAGGAGATAAATCTGCTGGTGGGAACAACACCCAGGTGCTTCTGGAGGTCCTCCCGGAGTCTGAGCTGGGCACGGATTTTGCCTGGGTTGGTTTGGGTAGAGGCTGGAGGTGTAGGAGATGTTGCAGTTTGCAGTGTTGGGCTCCTTCCAGAGGCTGGAGGATGCGCCACGCTCCTCACCGTTGTAACGTTACACGTTGTGCAAAGTCACCTGCGCGTCGCTGTGAGCCCTGGGTCCAACCAGCTGCTGTTGGGCTGCTTTGCTTCCTGCCCCTCCAGAATACTCCAGAAGCTGCAGTAGGAACGGAGCCTTTACAGAGCTCTGTCAAATTTAATTTAATTTGGTTTTGGCACTCTAGCCCAGTGGCAGAGCAACTTGTGTGCCAGAACAGGACTCTGGTTGTGGAGCTGAGCTAGTGCTGGCAGCAGTGATGGGGCTGAGGAGATGGCCTGCTGCAGTTCCTCTGGCAGGGCTGGCTCGGGCCTGGCTGGAGATGAGCTCCCGTAGGCAAATCCCGTCCCAGCGCAGGGTGAGGAAGCGGAGCAGCGCTGCAGCCGATGGCAGAGCTGGCAGGATGGTGCGTGGGGCCTGTTGCGGGGTTTTGGCAGGAGGCTCCCTGGCTGCTCTCCCCTCTGGAGCACAGAACCGCCTTCTGCCTGGACTGTGTAGGTATGTGCTGAACACACAAACAGCCGTGTGCCTACAGACTACAGGGTGAGTGCTGCAGGGGTAAGCATCTTATCCCACAAATAGTGGGAACAAACAGTACTGTACAGGAACAGGGAGACTTACATTGCATGTGCTTTAAAATTCTCTCTTCTTGCCACTTCTTGTGAATTTATGAATCTAGATGTCACACAATTTTTCAGGATTCCAGAGAACAGAAGAGAAAAATAATTAACTGTGTGTTCTGGTTAACTAATGGGACACGTTAAAAACCTACTGATGCGTAGATGGGTTTCTCTGATAGGGTGGGTTGTTTGTTATTTTCTTGGAAGTACTAGAGACTGACTGTAGCTGGGGGCAGGATGTTGCTCGAGATCAGTGATGCATTTGTGGTGTCGAGGAACTTTCCTAGTGCCAAGCTGCTCTAAGCCCTAAGAGTTTGCGGACGCGACCTACTAACCCCTGGAACTGGATCAGTAAAAGATTGTCTCTCCTCCTTCTCCTCCTTCTCTTCCCTGTCCCCAACAGCCAGATCGTAAGGGATGCAGAGGGAAATTCATTTTCTTTTCTGCAGCATTGCATGTGTCTATTCGCTGAACCCATTTGGAGATCTTCTTCTAACAAACTCAGTAAACGTCACTATTGGATGCATCATATCAACTTGGCAGGGTAACAACTTCCAAAATAGCAAATGTTTTTAGGTCCTTCACTATCACATCGAAACAGAGCTTCAACTCTGAAACCAAATGCTGCGAGCACCATTGTTTTTAGCTAATTTAGCATTGTTTTTAGCTCAGTTTTCACTGTTACACTGAATTCCCAGACCTAGCTCGGTGTAACTAAGTAATGCCTCTAAAGCATGGCAGTGTAACAGGGTGATGGGAATATGTCTTGTGAATAACTTCAGACCTTGAAAAATACATAAACTGACATACCTCAGCAGCACTCCTGCCCCTTCTCTTATAAGGGCAACGTTTTTATCTTGCAATAAGACTAGAGAAGGACCAAAATAGCAACAAGTTATGTATTTTGCCTGGATAATATGCAAGTTCCCTGCAGACTGAAGCAGTGTTTCATCCCTGTGGATGTTCATCCTGTGCTGGAGCGCTACTGCTAATGGTCCCTGTCACATCTACAGCCCCATTAGAGTTGTAGGTAGTTTGACAAACAATATTATATAAGCTTACCGGAAAAGTGTCAGAAATGAAGTAAACACCTCTGTTTCTTACTTGGCTGAACTAAAATTTTTAAATCATTTCATAGACCAGCTTTGCTGTAAGCTTGGCGAAACAGCCTTCCAGGACAGCTTGTTCCCTGTCTTTCCTTATAGTGACATTTTTGGTAAATCACTGCTGCTATCGTAGTGTTTGTACAGCTTTATCACATCTAGACTGAAAAGACACTATTGAAAATAGTGTATACATTTTTTATACCAGACTTCCTGGGCCACTGTTCAAGTTAAAAGGTGAAAGTGATTTTAAAGAAAAACACCACA
The DNA here is from genome assembly GCA_032275445.1 of Crypturellus soui. NCBI lineage: Eukaryota > Metazoa > Chordata > Aves > Tinamiformes > Tinamidae > Crypturellus > Crypturellus soui. The sequence goes on along the minus strand of JAUBNY010001087.1, from coordinate 1,250,542 downwards.
GCGCATTGCTCAAGGTTCACCCAAAATGGGTGGTTTATACAGAGAATAGAACATTCAATTCTGCTAACTCTTAATTTGACTTAAAAAGGGGAGAGCACCTACATGAAAGGCCTTGAGTGCTTTTCCTGCCGTCTCCCGAGTGCCCCACGATGACACGGAGCAGCCGGAGCTCCGGCTCCCGGCTGAGGTTTGACCTGGGAGCAGCCACCGGCCCCTCCAGACCAAGCCCCGCCACGATGAGCTCCCCCCTGCAAATCCGCTCCCATCACGACGGATCTGTGCTACAAAACCGGTTACCAAAAGTTAGCACAGTCGTAAAAATTGCCAAGTGTAATCGCTGCCTGCTTGAAACTCAGCTTGGCCCCGAGGGAATCTGAGCCGTCTCTCTGCTCCCAGAAGACCGAGAAAGCTTTTACGGTGCTTGCTGGTTTTGTTAGGATTGAAAATAGTTCGTGTTTTATTGTAAATTACAGTCATTTGCGACTTCCTGTCTTGCAGTTCCCACTGTAGGAGAGATCAGGACCCAATTTTTCCTTTATATACATCAGTGTAAATCAAGATTAATACTACTGAAATCTAATCAGAGGCTTAGAACTAGGAGGAATGAAAGGGAAATCAGGCTATAAACTATTTGGTTTTTATTTTTAAATAGCAAAATTAATGCTGCTGTTCTGCAGACACATCGTGACCTGCAAAGTAGTAGCTCATGCATTACTAATATATCCCCATTTAAATGCAGATTTTTGCTCCTAACACAGAACTTCAGGGAAATCCTCTCCAGATAAACTGGTAATAGAATACCAAATGGTAATTCAATTTTTCACTATAACTTAGTGTTTCAGCTTATTGATCTTAATTTTCTATCATTTTGATGCAACATTTGCCTAGGGGGAAAGAGGATTACATTCATTAAAATAGAGCTTTTAATTAATTATTTTGAAATTGCAAATATCCATGCCAGCAGTGGCGATCTGCTTCTGTACTCTTGTCCCTGTTTCTCTGTTCCATGAGGGAAGCTGGCAAGGTGTGACTTTGCATATCTTAGGAAATAGCTGAGATACGATCCACTCCTGGGAAGATGAAGAACAGTGTGGGTAGTGCAGTGCGCCCGCCGTGCTTTTTCTGAGGGTGTTTCGTTCTCTGAACACTTCTGGTCTCCAGTAAGGCCCTGAACTGTGGGTGAAGCTCCAATAAGTAGGACCCCTTGTGCTATGATGTTGAATTCAACGGGTTTCCAAACGTGCTCCATTTTGTGCAACTTGTATAAGTAAACACCTTAAAGTTTCTAAAGAAAGACATCAGACAGGAATGCTCTCGAGGCCCTCGCCTACCAGATTCACCTTCTTCAGTGCATCTGCCCCTTGGTAAGGAAGGACTTGTCCCACCTCAACCACTTCCACCTCGGCCATTAGATACTGCAGTTTAAAGCATCTCTGCTGTCCATGTGCTACAGAAACTAGTGTAAGGGACAGATTTTTCAATTAACCACTTCAAATTAATATTGTTGTTTCCTCTTACTATATAGGATACATATAAAATGAAGCTTCTCCTCTGTATACGTCAGACTGGACCTCTCTCAAGTCTTTCTTAAGTGCAACTTAGGAGCTGTATGTTAGATCTTAATGTAAGCTCTTTTCTGTAAGTGTTATATTTAAATATCTTAAATAGCACAGTGAAATCATAGGAATAACGCTTATGAGCCTACTAGAAAATAAATCAAGAATTGGAGTTATTAAAGAGGAGTAACCTGATATTGAGAGTTAGTGCTTTTATAGCACCCAACACAATGAGTACCAATACGGTTCTAATTAAATAAAAATAGAGTCCAAGCTATTTACTGTTTTCAGTCTGAAAGGCTGTGGCACAACAGAAAACAAGTCAGCAGCAGCAAATATCACAGCAAAGCTTAGATCTAATTTTCAGCACTGTCAACTAGAATAGAAAATTCCCAAGCGTGGCAGAGTTATAAATAGGATAAGAACTTTCAAAATACATTTTCATTTTTGTTGTTGTTGTTGGTAGTGGTTTTGGCTGCTTAATACATAGCTTGATTACCTACACAGTACCTTGGATTCACATTTCCAAACAAACAAAAGAATAACAAAAGAAATAGCTAAGGAATATATTGGTAAATATATTGATCTTTCTTTGTGATTATGCTCTTTTTGGAAACTCATCTAGTAGCCCTTCTACTTCTCTAAATTACTTCCAACTTTCTGAAATTTTGCTGGATTCAACCACCCTGCAATATGAAGTGAAAACTGCTAAATAGGTTCCTCCACAACTGCATCAAAATAAGCCCTGTCTGTGTTTATAAATCCAGAGTCATTCAGACTTCATAAGACTGCAGAATGATTTTTAGTTGCATTTTCAGACTTAAGAAAATAAATAAAAACCTACCTGTAACCCCCGGTGTTTGCTGCGGAGCCATGGCCACCTAGACTCAGCACTACTAAGACGTGCTGACTTCACAGATAAGGAGTAATGAAAAATGGCAACGCTACAGTGGAAGAGCTGGGTACTATATTTTTTTCATGAGCAGTTTATTATCAGTAAACAGAGTTCCAAGCCAAAGCACTAAGCAAAATTTTAGGTTAAAAAAGAGAAAAAGTAACACAGTTGGAAGCGGGAAGAGGTTTTCAAAGAAATCACTTCTATTTTATCCAAAACGATTCAATTACGTTAGTCAAGTCAGGAATAATTTTACTGGGGTCTTTTCCAGAAGAGAATATTAATATATCACCATGTGAAATCCTGTATTAAAATAATTTCTTGTAGCCAGCAAAACTATAACCATTAATGACTGGACATAAAAAAATTGCTTTCGTTGGACTGTATTTCATAGCAAAATAATATTAACAGTGAAGAGAATAAGTTTAGGTGGCAATTTTTCTAAGGAGTAAGCTATTGCTAGGACTTGAATTGGACTGAAAGAGAGCAAAAGAGAAGGAAGGGCTCAGGTGTGAACCACTAAAACCTCCCACTCCTTTGGCCTTGCGCTCATCGTGTCCCGCTGCACGACACGGTAACAAGGTTCCTGAAAGCCGTGAATAGGCACGTCCCTTCCTTTGCATTACCAGCTTAAACCTCATTTTCCAGACTAATTCCTGTGCATGGATTGAACTGCAAGTGTGCCTTTTTAATTACCTTAGCCCAAACATTGGCCGCTTGTGGAATCAAATAATTCGCGTTTATCCATCTGAGCCATGTGAACCAATAATGCTGTTCTCTAGTTTGTGCCTTTTTCATTTGAGCCTTTCAAGGGCTGCCCCTCGCGCAGAACAGAACCTGGCTGAGAAAGAGAAATGGCTCCATCTAGCGGGCAAGAATTTTTAATATATTTAAAAAAAGTGAGGTTTTCACTTAATTCTGCTCGTGAAGATGTACTGCTAATTTTTGTTTCACTAAGCTGCCCTGTTATTAACTGTTGCCTTCTGACAGAGCTCTTGTTTCATATGCAAAGTTGAAGCAGTTGGAATTATTCTGAGAGCCTTAAGCACAGAGCAGTAAATGTTACTAAATGTGTGGGTTTATGCAGGAAAGAAAGACTTTTATCCACATACTTCTGGATTTTCTTCTCCTACAGCTTCAGCACACAGCATCCAAACATGGGTATTATTTCAAGTGTGTGTCCATTATACCATTAAAAGTAATTAACTGCTTCAAAATTACTTGAAATATGTTTATGAATTGATCAAATAACTTCATACAGTTGTATTTTGGGAGTATTTTTACACAGGGAACTTTTTCCATGTGTTCCCCCTCTTTATTAAGTAACTGTGAAGTCCAGATGCCCAAGCCTCAGCCTAGTGCATCAGCTTCAGGTGAGGCAAAGCCGAAACCACCTCTGTTGCCCTTTCCCAAAGGGCAAAAGCCAAAGCTCATTTGCCCAGAAACCTGTCTGCTTACCATGCTGGGTCCAAAATCATCCTGATAAAACTTAGCACTTTGATTTTAGGTACATAATTGGTCTAGCACTTTATTTTTTCCTTCTGAACATTTTCACTGTGTTGCAATTATGTTAAAGATATATATATATTCAAATGGCAGGAATCCTAAATTGCTTCAAGGATTTTGAAGCTGTAATGAAATTTAGACATTATTCTCTCATTCCAAGCAAATACAGAAAGCAGATTAAGCATTTTTTCCCCCTTGCATTTGTGTCATGCTAATAACTACAGCGGGAGGAGGAACAAATAGCTGGAAGTGCAGATTTGGCAGAGGAGACCCTGAACCCGCTGGTCTGTCCTGTCTTCTGTCAGGCTGTGCTCATTTTCAAACCATACAGCATGGCAAAATCCGTCCCCGCTCTGCCATTTCCATACCCTAGTGGACAGCACGACATACATTATATTAAATACACAAGATAATTGGCCCATGTTCAACTCCACAATTGAAATATTCTTCTATTGCAAATCCCCAAATAAAGCTTAATTAATTGATACACGTCTTTTGGATCTCCATTTGTGCTGGGCTATTTACTAGCAGATCCAAGGAGACTCTCTTCAGTTTTAATGTGTGATTTGACAATTCTGACAGACCGTATGCACTTGCTGCTGTTGCTAAACATTCCTGCCCAGCTTCAGCTTTCCTTGTATCCTTAATGGAAGTGTAACCCTCAAATGATCTATCATTTGACTTGTTTTAGAGACTAAAACAAAGCATCTTCTTGGAATTCTTACACTAAACCTTTGTACAAGCAAAAGGTAACACAGAGCTTTAGAATGTCCATGGGATAGCCCAGAAGTTTACAACATGCAAGTGTGTCTCTCCCTTCAAAAGGAAAAAAATGCCAGATGCTAAACCTTCAGTGATGACTCGAAGTTACAGTTACTGCTGCATTGCTAGCTGATGCAGTCCTCTCCTAGAACTGACAGTAGCTACTTGTTAGAAACATTGCTGTTTCTTCTGCTCATGGACATGTACCTGACCACGCACACGGTACAAGAAAAGAGGCGAATCAGCATTGCTGCTAAATGCTGCCACTTTTTAATTCCTGGCTCCAAAACTGTTCACATTTTAAGCGATTATAGCCTTGCTGCTAATAAGACAAAGTTAAAACAGTATTTGCAGTAACAGCAAGATCCTCTACCTCACCTTCCATGAGATACCTTCTGTAGCACCACTGCTTTGGCTGATGCAAATGAAGTACAAGCTTACAGATGTGAAACTGTGGGGAACATTCAACAATATGATTTTTAATAATCTGCTGCAAACTCAAATGCTAACTTGAGGATTAACTATTAATTTATTCCCTCCAGAGGTCATCGGATAGAGTTTTATGCAATTCCAATTAGTATCTAAAATAACTGTCTTTCTTTTAGATGTTGTTTATCTGGGGTAATTTAGTTACCTGCCGTATTCCCTCTTTGCGAAGGGGAGGCAGTCTTTATGACAGACATGCTGATAATGTGTTTGTGTCAAGAGCACCACCAAGCCTCTCCTCTCTCTCATTTCTCACAGCAAACCACGTGCTGAAGTTTGGAACGCTCATCAGTAATTCAAACACCTATGACCACTCCGGGATTGTGACCATCGAGACAGACAAGCCTTTGCTGTGGACAATGGCTATCAAGGAGTAAGATGAGCTACATCTGCCTTCTTTTTTTTATCCCACTGAACTCAAATTACTCTATAAATGCACTGGATGTAGACAGCAGAACTGTTCCAAAGGAAATAATCATGCACTGATTTTATGTAGTGAATGTGAAATAAAAAAGTCGGTTGAGATCAAATGACGCTTAACAGCAGTGACTGGGTACATCATACTGTCCACTCAAAAAAACCACATGTGCCACTATGATGACAAACAGGTAAGAATGGATATAAAAAAGAAAATTACTACTGCTAGTGGGTCAGCACTGATTATTTTCAGAAGTACTTTGTTCCAGCACTGAGCTTTTTTTTTCCCTTTTGCACAGTAAATAGTTGCACACAGTGCTTCTTATAAAAGGGTAATAATGTAAGCACAATTAATCTAATTTACCAGAAGGCTAATAATTCATTCTCTTTATTTACAAAGCTGGTGCACTGAAGAAGCTCCAGTTTGTTGCAATGTCAGTATCAAGTATCTCCCAGTATCGAGTACCATTAAAAGTCTGCAATAAAAGTAGCAGAGTAATATCTAATTATTCCTAAAATTACTAAAAATTTACATGAAGTTTTTTGGAGATTAATTTGTTAACCTATCCGAGGAGGAAAAAAAATGCTAGCATACACCAGTTTTGGTAGTCTTTTAGTTTCTAAATAATTTAGAAACTAGCAGTGCAGTGGTCTTTTACACCAGTATCCAAAAGTCATCAGTAAGGGCGTATACCCCATCCAACACTCTGAAGTTTTTTACTTATCTGAAAACTGGAAGTTTTAGTACAGAGTTGGGTTTGCTTTTTTTTTTTTTTTTATTCTCCCTTAATTCAAAATAAGAATCAGAGTTGCCGGTTCCTGTTTTGATGAGAAGGTTTGAGGGATTGCCATCATCTTCGAGCTCATGGAGGGGAGGTCATGGGGGAAGTGCCTGGGGACTGGAAGAAACCAGCAACACTCCAGTCTTCAAAAAGGACAAGAATGGGGAGCTGGGAAATTACAGGATGGTCGGCCTCACCTCCATCCCTGGAAAGGTGATGGAGCAGCTCATCCTAGAGACCATCTCTAGGCATGTCAAGGGAAAGAAGATGATCAGTAGTCAGCATGGAGTCACCAAGGGAAAGTCGTGTTTGATGAACCTGATTGAT
>JAUBNY010001087.1:1214315-1230302 GCA_032275445.1 Crypturellus soui | reverse complement strand
TCTACATGTCCTTTCACAAGACAGTTTCAAGTTGCCAAGTTGCCAATAACCAGCTCTTCCCCAGATAGTTTCTCTGCGTACTAAGCCATCTGTAGTTTTTCTCTTATTTTTTTAACCCAGAAAATAAATAATAATAATAACAAATCTGTTTTAAAACACTTTTAAAAGATTTTCTTGCAGCGATTACTTCCTTGGTTCTGCTAATGCGGCCGCCACAGGAACTGTGGTGTCAGGGCAGTTTTGTAGCCTTCTGTCATCTCCAAGTGTCAGTGGAGCAGCTTCTGTTTCAGAGAAGGAAGTTAATCAGTGTTCAGACACTGTTCATCAACGGGTCATGATGGTTGTGTGTGTGTGCACTGCCCAACTGATCCAGCATGGGAAGTGCCTGCAGCTCTGGCTCCGTACTCCAGGGCATCTCTCTCTGGCCACCAGTCTTAACTTGCCCGTAGGACTTGTGCCCAGAGGCAGCAGGTCTAAGGCAGCATGTGCAGGAGCAGCCACCGTTCTGTGGCTGTTAAACACGAGGACCAGGATAGAAGCAGGGGGGAAAACACAGAAATTACTTGAAAACTTTTAACATATTCGAACAGACACACATAGGATATACATTTGGAATTTTTAAATTTTCTCTTCTCTTATGCACCACATCCTATTAAAAAAAAAAAAGTGGATTGATATCCCATATGATTTTAAAATAGTCAGGATTATTTCTGCTTTAGTACCTGTTATGCCACTGTTTGGAAACAATTTTTGTTTGTTTACATCTGAGCTTAAAAATCACCTTGCAGTACTAGCAGGCTCCATTTCGCTATGGCAGCAGATGTTGGTGACATTTTATAGAGCATAAATAAAGGCAGCTGTGAACTGTGAAGTCGTAATTCTGTCAAGGGATCCGTGTTACTCTTTGTCAAACTAAAAGAGCAAATCTTGAGTGATCTATGTGTTTGACAGAAGTTTTTTCAGGCCTGCATCGCTGAATACCCACTGCTTTCACGAGGCTAAATTTCAGGGGGTTTAGGTGGTGTAACAACTAACTATGTGTCAGCCTAGCACCTTGGCCCTGGCAGGGGCCAAATATTGTACCTGCATCTACTGGGAAGAACTCAGATTCTTGGAGAACATTTTCAGAAAATGTTTAGTCTTCAGCAGACTTCAAGTGCATGTACAGCTGCGTGGCATTTGTGTGAAATCTGTGTACTAAAAAATATATCTCTTTGCATCCCTTCCCACTTTGCTAGCAAAACTGAGTGCAGAGTTTTTGGTGCTGGGAGAAGCAGCAGTGCAAAGACATTACAGGAAAGGGAATAATATGACTTATTTGAGGTCTCTAAGGATGATGAAGGTATCTGCCCCTCCCGTAGTGTGTTAAAGGTGGGCAGCCCCAGACTGCTTTTGGGGACGGCAGAGTTGTTCCTTATTTCAGTCCTGCGGATGTGGCAAGTCAAAAAGATTTCTCTTGCAACAGCATTGATTTTTGAGTGCATGCGGTCCATTCATTACGGGACTTGATTTGTTAATTTTTGCCTTCCACGCACTGATCAATTTTGCAGAGATTGTGGAAACAAGTTAACTTGTTAGCAAACTTAGGAAGCGTAGTTGAGACGTGCAAATACAACATATGCCTTGAGTCCTTCTGTTTTTCTTTGCAAACCAGGATAAGTTATATGGACTTAATGTACACTTCTGTGAGGAGTAAAGGTAAACATGGGTCAAGGATTCTAGGACTTTATGTTCTAGAAAAGGGAAAAAAAATAACATCAAGAAATTAGAAGAAAGGATAACACGGGAAGAGCAGCAATAGAGAGAAAGCTGTTGATTAGCACTTACAAAACATTAAGCGTCTGAAGTTGACAGGAGTAAACAGATTTTTTTCTTAGAAACTATGAAAAAATAATCAACACTTGTTTTGGTCAAAAAAGAAGCATAAAATAGTGTTGCAAAATCAAATATATTGCTATGAGTCCATGCCTGCCTTTAGGACGGTACAGTCCAAACCCAGCCTGCTAGAACCTGTGGGGTGCCTTAGAGCAAAACCCACTTCAAGAATTAACATGAACCTGGAAGACTCAACTAAAAAAGAAGCTCATCAGCCCCAAATTAAAATGAAAAATTTAAGTAGGGATATTCAAAGACTGAACTTGAAAATCCCTTAAGTAAGTCTGGGATTTTTCTGAGTGCCAAGAAGATTTCTTGGCTTTTCTGGATGCAGCTAAATTGCCTTTCCAGGGACCTTTGGACTGTAAAGATGTTTCTGAGAAGCAAATGTATGAACTTCTATAAAAAAGCCTTTTTTTCAGAATTTTGGTGACAAAAGATACCCATGCAACCGTGCTGTGCAGTTTCTGGTCTTCAGTTTTCCCAAATGCATACCACATTTCTGGATAAACTCTTTAATAGTTTTCATTTATCATTCATTAGGGAAAATATTTGACCAAATAACATTATTAGACAGCTGTTATTGTGTTCATGTTGACTATATGTGAGAAAAAAATATGTCTTCATAACAAAAACATGCACACACACGTACCCGTGCCTCTCTGACACAGGAGATGTGAAAGAAACTGAAGAAGAGGAGATTACTATGGGGACTTTGCAGATGACACCCAACTGGGAGGAGTGGCCGACACTCCTGAGGGCTGTGCTGCCATTCAGAGGGACCTGGACAGACTGGAGAGTTGGGAAGAGAGGAACCTCATGAGGTTCAACAGGGACAGGTGCAGGGCCCAGCACCTGGGGAAGAATAGGGCACCAGCACAGATTAGGGGTTGACCTGTTGGAAAGCAGCTCCATGGAGAGGGATTTGGGAGTCCTGGTTGACAACAGCATGAGTCAGCAATGTGCCCTCATGGCCAAGAAGGCCAGTGGGATCCTGGCTGCATCAGGAGGAGCGTTGCCAGCAGGTGGAGGGAGGTGACCCTGCCCCTCTCCTCAGCTCTGGGAAGGCCACAGCTGGAGTACTGGGGGCAGTTCTGGGCTCCCCAGGACAACAGGGATGTGGAGCTTCTAGAGAGGGTCCAGTGTAGGGCCACAAAGATGATGAAGGGACTGGAGCATCTGTCTTGTGAGGAAAGACTGAGTGAACTGGGCCTGTTTAGCCTAGAGAAGACTGAGAGGGGACCTTATCAATATGTACAAATACCTAAGAGGAAAATGTAAAGAGGATGGGGCCAAACTCTTCTCCATAGTGGCCTGTGGCAGGACAAGGGGTGAGAGGTACAAGTTGAAACACACGATGTTCCACTTTCATGTGAGGAAGAACTTTCCTGTGAGGGTGCCAGAGCCCTGGCACAGGCTGCCCGGAGAGGCTGTGGAGTCTCCTTCTCTGGAGATCTTCCAAACCCGCCTGGATGCCACCCTGTGCCACGTGCTCTGGGTGTCCCTGCTGGAGCAGAGGAGTTGGACTAGATGATCTCTAGGGGTCCCTTCCAACCTCAACCCTTCTGTCAGTCTGTGACTTCTTACTCTAAGATAAGACTTTAAAGACCCATCTCAGGATTCCAATGCTGACTCAGTATTCCGATATTGTGACAAAATCTGTTTATAGTTTATGAAGTCACTGGCACCCTGCCACTGGCTCTTACGCTGTAGGTAGATCCAGTAGCAAGACAATGGGAGGAAGAGGAAGAGGGAAGAGGGAAGTTTGCCATGTATACCTGGCACTAACTCGGTAACCAAAGCTCTCTCTAGGGTAAGCAGTCTCTCTTCGTAGCAGCTTCCTTTGCCTTCCATGACAACAAATTCTGTGCCATGTCATCCTTTCTGGGCCAGAGCACCACGCATTCAAGAAAAATTTATAGGGATCAGGCAGAATTTAACCAACCTTTCCTAAATTCTGAGGATCGCCGCTTTCTCCGAGAATCCATAGGAAGCCTAGAGAATTACATACCACCTGTTAGAAGCAACACAGACATAGAAGAGCTAGTTATGGCAACAGAACAGCTCCCTGGAAAACCTGAGGAGGAAGAACATGGTTTGGAGTCTGGTAAAGAGGAGACAACCGAGTCACAAGCTTCTAACCCACAGGAAAAAGAAGGACAAAATTCAGATGAGGCAATGGGGCAGATCACTGAGAAAACAAGAGAAGCCTTTAATTGCCTAGCTAAAGGTGAAAATCAGAGAGCGGTTGATTTACTCTCCAGTGTCATCAAGATGAATCCATACCTTGCCAGCTCATACATTAACAGGGCCACTGTCTTCTTGCAGCTGCAAAAGCCGAGCATGGCCATTAGTGACCTTGATAGAGCTATTGAACTCGATCCTAGTTCAGCAAAGGCCTATAAATTCCGAGGAAAAGCCCTTCAGCTTTTGGGACAATTAAAAGAAGCAGCCTGTAACATTTCCTTGGCTTGTAAATTGGATTCTGAGGGGCAGGCAAAACTTGATTGGGAGGGAGAGGCCAGTGAAGAGACTGAGATTGCTGAGAGTGAGCTGGAGATAGATAACGAAGGGATGATTGAACTGGAAGATGATGAGCTCCCAGAGATGGGAGATGAAAATTTGAAGGTAACTAGTGACATGATGAAGCAGGCTGATGAAAAGAAGAAGGAGGCTTTTGATGCAGTAGGAAGAGGCGAATTTCAAAGAGCTATTCAGCTCTTTACTGATGCCATCAAACTGAATCCACAACTTTCTGCTTTGTATGCCAACCGAGCCAGTGTCTTTGTACGGTTACAAAAGCCAAATGCTGCCATTAGAGACTGTGACAAAGCCACAAAAATCAACCCAGATTCTGCACAGCCCTACAAATGGAGAGGGAAGGCGTATTGGCTCCTGGGACACTGGCAGCAGGCTGCCAAGGACCTTGCATTGGCTTGCCAGCTGGATTATGATGAAGATACCAATGACATGTTGAAGGAGGCTCAGCGAAGAGTCCAGAAAACTACTGAACACCAAAGAAAGTATCAGGAAGAGCAAGAAGCAAAGGAATCAGTGAAGGGATTGCCGAGGGTGAGAAAATCCATGGCAGAAGAGGAGAGGGCTCAGTTTCTGACTTCTCAGAAAGAGAAAGGTCACCTTCAGAATCTCAAAAAGCACAAACAGGTTCACTTTGGGACCTTCCAGGAACTTGATAATGATTGCTTTAGGGAATCTGAAGAGTCAAAAAAACATCCACTGGAAGCCTCACATGGAGCTAAAAGAAAGGAGGAGTGCAGCGAAGAACTGCGGAGTGAAGATAGTGAACTCAGTACTGAAAATGAAGGAGGCTTTGAAGAGGATGAAGATCTTCAGGAAATGGGAGACGACGCTCTGAAGATAACTAACAATATGATGAAGCAGGCCAATGAAAAGAAAAGGGAAGCCTTTCATGCCCTGGGAGCAGGTGAACTTCATAAAGCTGTTGACTTGCTTACTGATGCCATCAGACTGAACCCACAACTTGCGGTCCTGTATGTAAACCGGGCCAGTGTCTACGTGAAGTTGCGGAAACCAAAAGCTGCCATTAGGGACTGTGACAAAGCTATAAAAATCAACCCTAACTCTCCACAGCCCTACCAGTGCCGAGGGAAAGCATTCCAGCTCTTGGGTCTCTGGAACAAGGCTGCCAAAGACCTTGAACTGGCTTCCCAGCTGGATTATGCTGAAGACACCAATTTCATGCTAACAGATGTTCAGAGAAATGTCCAGAAAGGAAGGCAAAATGAAGATAACTTTGTGGATATAAGAGAGCAGATGAGGAAGAAAGAACCGAAGAATCCAGGAATAAGAACTAAGAAAGCCCCTGATAATATGGAAGGAATTAATGTCGTGGCCTTGGAGGATTATGATAGCTCTCAGGAGAAGGACAAATCTTCAGAAGAGGCCATGGAGAAAGAACAGATACAAGCCAAGCAGAAGACGTTAGCTGAGCGGGAGAGCACAGTGCAGGAGATGCCAGGTCAACGAGAGGCTCTGCAGGAAGCGGTGCAGCACCTGGAACTTGAGCAACAGTTGCTTGCTTTGCAGGTGGAGTTGGAAGAACAGTTTAAAACTCAGCAGATGGGGCTAGAAGAAGGGGAGAAAGCCCTGTGGAAAGTTCTTGAGCAACAGGAAAAAGTACAGAAGAAATTTTTAGAAGAACAAGAGAGAAACCAGTTGAAGGCTTTACAGGACCTGGAGAAAGCACAACACCAGGCTCTAGTAGAACTGGTAAAAATTAATAAACAAGGCAGAGAAGAACAGGAGAGAACTCAGAAGAAATTCTTGCAGGAAAAAGAGAAAGCTGAGAAAGCCCTAGAGGAAATAGCAAGAACTCAGAAAACTATCCTGAAAGAGCTGGAAATGGCTCATAAAAATGCTCTGGAAGAACTGGAGACTGCTCATAATGAGGCTCTACGAGAGCAAGAAAGAGCTCAGAGGGCTGCATTAGAAGAACAGAAGAGAGCTCAGAAGGCTATGGAGGAACTGCAGAGATCACAAAGAGCAGCCATGGAGCAGCAGGAGCGAGCTCAGATGAGCGCTGTCCGAGAACAAGAGCGAGCTCAGGAAACTCTGGAAGAACTTGCAAGAACACAACAACAAGCCTTAGAGGAGCAAGAGAGAGTGAAGAATGAGGTCCTACAGGAACAAAAGAAAGCTCATAAAATCTTGGAAGAGCTGGAGAAAGCACAAAAAAAGGCCCTGGAAGAACTTGAGAGAGCTCAGAAAGAATTCCTAAGTGAGCAAAAGGAAGTTCAGAAGAAAGCCCTGGAAGAACAGGAGAGGGCTTGGAAAGCCCTGGAGCAATTGGAGAGATCCCAGAAACAGTATACTGCAAGACAAGGGAACTTAAAGAAGAAAGTCTCTGTGCACTGGGAAAGACCAGAAAAAAACCTTCCCGAGGAAAAGGTGCAATTTCAGAAAAATGCCAAGGAAGAGTGTGGGCCACCTGGCAATATATTCTCCAGGGAGTTGGAAATAACTCATAAGAAGGACCTAAAAGATCAGGCAAAAGCTTCTTTTCAGCAGGGGGGAGATTGGGATAAAGAAGCAGAAGAGCCTGCAAGTCAGAGAGCTGTTAGGGAGGAAGGGCCGAGTCCTGGGAGGAGCGCAGACGAATCCGAAGGCTCCCTGAGGCCTATTGCAAAATCCATTTGGAACTTCTTTGAATCAGGGTAGTTCTCAGGAGGGTGGCTCGGTGAAAAGCCAGCAAAGAAATGTTTGCTGAAGAATTGAGCTCAGTATGGAGGTCATCTGCAGGTGCTCTGTCCTTTAAAGTAAAATTTCAAAAGCAGACATACAGATTTTCTTAATGTCTGTCTTTTTTAAAATGTAATTTAAAGCAAATAACTGAAACACTTTCCACACCATGTTTTGACCCACATACAAGGTTACCTGGCTTTCTAAGATGAGTTGTCCAGAATTTTTACAATTAATCTTTAAATGGGATGGAGAACTCAGGTTTTCCTTCGCGAGTCTGAATACCTACAGAAGATACACCAGCTGTATGCTACTTCTGTGCTCTCACACAGGTTCATTTCTTCAGGATATGTCCTTGACACTCTTAATTCCTCTTTATCCATGAGAATGGAGGACCTCTGAGGCAAATAAATGGTGAGGAGCACCCACTTAGTGGTGAATTAGAAATGGGAGAGTGATCTGTGGCATAGAGACCTAATTAAACGGTAAATGGCTTCTGACATATGGTAGCTTGATGTGACCAAGATCTGAATTGCCTGAGGTGCTGGAAGGAACCTGCTTGTCCAAGCTGCAGCAGGGGCGGGTACATTTTGATGTCAGGAATTCCATTTACAGGCACTGGCTATCAGCCGTTTGGGTGCATATATTGTGTCAAAGACTCATCACTCAAACGCTGGATTTGCTTCTTGATTTTTGTTTTCAAATTCAATTTTTGAGGCCTGTAGGCATTAGAAAATAAACAACAATAAACAATTGAGCCTTTAGAGAGAAAAAAAAAAAAGAAAAAACTCAAAATCATGGTATAGTTGTATTATAATTAAAAACTTCCTGAGCTTTTAGTCAAAATTCTGAGCTTTTAGTCAAAATGGCTCATGTTTTCAAACTTTCTTCTGCAACAATTGATGGTTGTTTCAGACTTATATTGATTTTGGTTATATCGATGATTGAACTTCCAGAGCCCACAAATCCACATGGGAGAGCAGAAGCCATGGGGAAAAGTGCTGCAAGTGCTGGTTCGTTGTGGCAAGAGACATCTTCAGGTGATGCCCGTGAGCAATGAGAGGAAGTGACGGGAGAGGAATTGATGGGCTGCTTTGAAACCGTGAGAGGAATTAAGGGGTACTTGAGTTGGACTGAGGTCTCCGGAGCTCTTTTTGTCTTTTGAAGGAGTTGCTGCACAGTCCCACTGGAATAATCTGCCAGTTTTCCTCAAGGATAATGTACAGGAAATCTTAACAGGACTTCTTTTCCTCTGTATTTTGAGCAGTAAGAGTCACAGAGTCACAGGATGGTTGAGGTTGGAAGGGACCTCTAAAGATCATCTAGTCCAACCCCCTGCTCAAGCAGTGAGTGTGTTTCCTTGTCTCATCCTTGTGCACGGCAAATGTGAGCTCCCGAGGTTCTCTGCTCCTGCCTTTGACCATACAAGTTGCTTAGCATTACAGGGACACTTAAAACCGAACACTGAAAATAGCCTTAGGAAGCAAATGTCTCTCTCTCCTGCCCAACATGTGCGTTTTATAATGACAGAGGTTAAATCTGGTCTTTGCTCAGACACAGGAAAATTTGTCTATTTATGCATGTGAGATATGCATGATATGCCCATCATAAGCAAAAATCATCCAAATGTTGTCACCTCTGAGGTCCTGTCTTTCAAAAACAAGATTGATCTCCTTTTAGTGGGTAGTTCAAGGCCTTAACAGTGTGGAAGTTGCTAAATGTCCATTCTGGCTTCGGGAGCTCCTTTCCTGCAACCCAAAGGCAATAAGACTGTTCAAGGAACAAAAACAGAGAGGAGTTGTTCCTCTTCACCAAATGGATTTCTGACAGACAGTCCATGAGAGAATCTTAACCACATGCCAATTGTATAAAGCACATTTTCTCTCCTCTTTTTTGAGGTTGTGTGACTGTCATGAAAGGAGTAAGGAGTCCCATGCTCAGGAAAAGCGAGTGGAAAGGGGAGCATAACTCTATCAGGGAGCACAGGCTCAAAAAGCAGGGAGCAAGTGGGTGAGAAAGAGCCACGTTACCGTTCTGGGACTAGGTCCCAGTTCCCAGGGAAGGGTATAAGTTTGTAAGGCAGGATACATCTGCAGGGCTCTTCTCAGCTCCGCATCCTGGGTTTGGTACCAGGGCTGGGATCCGTTCTTTAGGGCCTGTCTGCTGCCTGGGGACAACGGAGGGAAAAGCCTGTGCCTGTGGCATGGTCTTCTGAAATGCTGACGCTTGGTGGCACTGTAGGACGCGGATATACTACTGCAGCTTGTCCTGGGATAATGATTACAAGGAAAGCAAGGTAGCACAAAAAACGCTGAAAGTTCCTTTATTATTTTATTACTCATCGTTGGTCAGAACTGCAGTGTTTTGCTTTCCTTCTTAGGGGAGTAAAGTCAGTGATGTGGCTGTAGAGGACATCTACGCAGAGTTAGTCACAATGAAAGACAAATATCCTCAAAGAGAAAAACTAAAAGTGCTTTTGTAGAAATCTGGTTTTCTGACATCCTGTGGTGAAAGTTGAGGTGGTTGAATCAGAGGGAAAACGGAAAAGTTTGTAATATTCACTGCCAAATCATCCTTTTTAATATAGCACCACTTTTGATTTTGCTTTAGATAGTTATGGTACTGTGGCTCTCTCAGTAGAGGATACCAAGATTGGGGCAGTGCCAGGTTACACTTTGTGTATGGAAGAAGTAAGGTGGCTGTAGGAGTAAGACTGCAATAGCTGCTGTTGCACAGTGGACGCAAGGAGCAGAGGTAGCTAAACTGAGGGCAAAACTTGAGGAAGGAAGTTCAGCTAAGCACATTTTAAAGACTTGTTTACTTTTAAAGACCTGTTAACACCACATTCTTACACATCTTGCACTTCCATTTCCTAAGAAAGGCTTTGCTTTTTAATTTTCTTCTTCTGCTCCCGTGGATGGGCCCCAACTATTGCTGTTGTTACCAGCCAGGCTCCTGTGTGCTCATCCCTAGGGAGAGCCGCTTTCCACATTGGTGCGTTTCTGTGGGCCCAGGGGGGTTTATTTCTTCAGCCGTTCAGAGTGAATTGAGACAAGCCTGTTCCTACGGGTGCAGTAGTGCGTATCCCATCTCCTGGGACATTTCAAGTGAAAGTCTGTTCAAGTGAAAGTCTGTTCAAGTCTGTTCAAGTGAACTCTGGTATATAAGCTGCTCCAGTTTGGGCTATGGCTGCGTTCTGGGTGTCCTTACCGTTTCATGCTTGCTGCAGGACTCGGAGACTTGCTAATCCCGTGTCGCAGAGCAACAGGGACGTGTCTGTGACACAAGAATGAACTGTGACCCCTGAGGAAAAGGATTATCCCCTAATCCTGCTCAGAGGGTGGACGGGCTCTGTTAAACCAGCTGCAGTTCTTGGCAGGACCGCTTTCCTGGAGGGTCCTGGCCAGAGTCGCTCCTGTGGCATCGCAGAGCCCGGGGCCACATGCGGATGTTGCTGTGAGAACAGAGACCACAACACTGAGCTTGTAACTGCTTTGGCTGACTCTGCCATTTAGTAGCTATAAAATTACAGTTCCAGCTGTGATGTGTAATCTCAGGGACGGGGGAATTTATCATGGAAACAATTAAATTTTGGCTGCGTTACTGGGTAACAATTAATATAATGAGTGAAAAAGTTGCATCAGAAACCAATGTTAACTGGCCAGTGGAAAATCAAAACTGCTACTGCAAGTTTAAGAAGCAGGAGTTCACCAAGAAGCCATGACTACCAGGCACCACTGAGGTGGGTAGATCTGAGTTATTGACACTCTCTGTCACCACTCAGCGGTTGAGTTACTGATCATAAAAGATCTTTCCTTACCACAACAAAGGGGGAGACAATTTCTGGATTCTGTATCATCGCTTCTCATCAGTGTGATTTGATATCTTCCATCTCAGATTAAGAGTTAAATGAACAGACGTCTGTTAAAGGCTCATTTTTTGAGACCAGTATTACTTCAGATCATAAATAATCTGCAAACTTCAGATGTCTGAAACCTCATAATGACAACGGAGAATGGAATTTCGCCATGGTGCATAGCATTGCTGAGAGGGCTTTCACAGAAGCCCTCTGAACTGCAGCCAGCTGTTTGCTTTCTGTAACAAGTCTGTAAAACCCTGGTTAGATGATTAAAATATAAATGATACTAGAATTTTGGTTTCTTCGGTTTAGGACTAATCCAGAATACTTTTATCATTTTTACTTGGCCAAGAAAGAATTACTGGGCCAACCATTTTCAAGCCACAAACATGCAAGTTATTTACTCGCAAGAAGGGCAGAGCTGGAGGAGAAGCTGGGAGTGAGAGAGCATCGAGCAGTCTTTTCTCACACGAAGCATCCCAGCCCTTGCACAGAGGCTGTTCGCATGCCGAATGCTTGGCCTTCCCTCCCGGTACCTACTCTGCGCGCTGCAAATAAGAGAATGGTTTTAAGTAGTAAATCTAGGAGGGATTGTGTGCCCTTCTTTTTCCTTTAGAGGATTCAAAGACAGCAGTTTGGTGTCACCTTTGAGAAAAAAATTGTTTCTTCTTCCCCATTTTCAGGGCTTTCAGCCTGCTTCCCAACCGCTTTCACTAGGAAGCATGGAGAAATGGGTGCCACATTAAAAAAGAGTAAGTAGAGCCCTTGTCTAGTTAATGGCTTCCTCTAGAAAATGGAAAAACAAAAGGAAAGTTCCCTTAAATCTAAAGGATTTTCATGCTAAAAATTTTGTAATTCATACCATATAATTCTTTGAAAGTTTCTGTGTTAAGATAGGCTGCTCATGGCGTGTGTTTCCCATCTAGCTGTGTTGTGTTCTGCAAAATTTTAATGTATGATAGGCACTTTGTTCCATACATGTTGAAATATTTATATAACTATCCTTTAGTTTAGAAGGCAGCCTCTCTCCTTCAAACAGCACAATAAACTCTGCATCACAACCTAAGACAAAAACACTTTATTCTTTTAAAAGCAGGATATATTAGGTAAGGACAGGACCAATGTCTAAACTGAGATTGCAATAGAACAACAGAATTAATGTTTCTGCTAAAATAGCTCTGGGA
This sequence comes from Crypturellus soui, assembly GCA_032275445.1. Classification (NCBI taxonomy): domain Eukaryota; kingdom Metazoa; phylum Chordata; class Aves; order Tinamiformes; family Tinamidae; genus Crypturellus; species Crypturellus soui. Next base: position 1,218,164 of record JAUBNY010001087.1, on the reverse strand, counting down.
TCTTTAATCATGCTCAAGGCCAGGGTGAGACAAACTGATTAAAGAGCAAGGGAGAGAATGCCTGGTAATAGAAGAAATTGATCCCGAGCAACATGGTGAACACTCTATCAGTGTAGATATTAAGCAGGTTAGATGAAATGTCAGGTGTAATGATGCAGTGAGTGTGATGTAATCTGATGGGATGACCCCAACGCTCTTTCTTCGTGGCCTCATTATCGAGGGTTCTCTTATGGAGCGGTGCTTTTACCACATCAGCTGATTTCTTCACTTTGCAGAAGGTTTTGTCATTACCAGCTGTTATTTCATGGTTTAGGTATAGCAAAAATGTCACGGGCAAGGGCAGCCTGTTACATAAAACGTGTACGTATTGACCGTAGTTGTCGCGTACGTCCCCCGCAGCAGCAAATCTCCCCGACCCCAGAGAGGACACGTGGGTGTCCGCGTGGCCGGGCATATGCAGCATCCCTCGGCGAGCGGCTCAGAGCAGCTTCCCAGCGGCGGCCGGGGCTCCGCGGGGATCCTGCCAAGTCCTCGCGGGCCAGGGCTGACCTGCGGCTGCTGGGGGCGCTTCTGCACATCCCTGCAGCTCCTGCAGCTGCGCGAGCAAACAGCCGGGTCTCCTGTTTAGCAGCAATGTGAGACCGCCAGGGATCCTCGGGGCTGGTGAGCAAAGCAGGGGTGCTCTGCACGGCTTTACAGTGAGCACCTTGAGAGGAGTGATGGCTGTAGGAGAGCGGGGCTTAAGCTACTTTCATTTAATTGAAATGCAGAATTCCCAGCAAAAGCTTAAGGAAACAGATGGGTGTCTCACTAAGAAGAAACACCTGGAAAAGCAGAAGATAAGAAAATTCTGCTGGTTGTGGAACTAGTAGCGGGTGGTTTCAGTGGTGTGGACTATGTAGGTGAATGACAATAAAAGATTTTCTCCGTCATCTTGGAAAAGGTCATGGCTCATTTTATTCTCATGTTTGAATATTTAATAAAAGTATATAAATTAAGCCCTTACTGGACGCACTGACATCAACATCCTGTCAGGTTCCATGGGACAAGGTCACACAAACTCAACTGCTGGTCGCGGGTCCCAAATCGCAACATTTTTGACCTCACCATAGGATTGGGCAGAAAATGCAAGTCGAGGGGAGAAACTGGGGGAACATCTCGCTGTGAATATAGGCAGTTGAGAAAATAAGCTGATTATCATAGATGAAAGCACACCCTTTGCTAGGACGAGGGAGATTTGTATCAGGATCTAGTAGGAACTTGCTGACTTAGTGGAATTATTTCAGTATTAAGGTAAAGAAAACATCCAGCAAAACAACTGATGAAAAATATCCCCTTACTACATTTTGATACAGTGTCTGATGCCATTTGATATAACAATTTTCCATACCTGCAATATATTTTTAGCAACTAAAATTAGTCTTCCTAAAGGCTGCCATGCTCTGAGATTTTTGTCCTTTTGCTTATCCAAAGAAGAGGTGCAGTTTGACAATAAAAATATAAACTTCTGTTTCTGATGTTCTGAGTAGACTCTGTTTTTATTTCGTCAAATATTGTGCATTTATCTGCAGGATGGTCAATGCCAATCAGGACAGTGCCTTGAGTGATGTGGATACTTGGGTGCTGTGATTCTCAGAGGACTCAACATTGGGCACCAAACTCACTTGCATGAAAGATTTTGGCTGCACTAACAAGAAGTGGTGACAGGAAGACCTGAGAGACGAGCTTTCTCTAGAGGAGCATTCTTAAAATAACTGAATACAATCAGCAAAACCACAAGAAAGAGCATTACCAGATTTCTACAGATACTCCCTTGCTCTTTCTGGGAAACTTGTTCATTTTAAAAACTGCTCAAAAGATGCATATTTACAGTATTCTGTATGATTTCAAACTTCTACGTGAGGAAAGAAAGCTAAAAGATTAAAGAGCATCTGTTTGAGGCACTTGAAACAGAGGAGGGAAGGCATCACAAACTGCAAATAAGGAGAAATTCCTTTGTTCCTCCAGAAAGTTGGAAAAAGAAATCCCAGAAATCAACTAAAAGGCAATAAACCTGCCTTTGTCCCTGCAGTATGGACTGACACTTTGTTCCTAACTCTTACACCGCTCTATGTGGCGTCATGCTGCAGTGCACAGGGAGAGGAGACGAGGGCTACGGCCGTGATTCCCTCTCTTGCCTCCTGGTCTGACCCACGGGAGAGACACGTTTCCCATGCCTGGAGAAGGGGCAGCTTACAGGAAGGCTGCACCGTAGGTGCTTCCCCTGGACGAGGCTGCCCCAAACAGGAGACGGCAGCAGCGCGGGAGCTGCCACGGGCACCTCTACTCACGGCTACGCAGCCCGCGCTCGGTTTCAGCACAGCTTTGAGCCGCTTCTGTGCCTGCTTTGCTTTGCCTAGCGCCAAATCCTTTAGCAAGCCTTGGGTGAGCCATTTGCTGCTCTTGAGAAACACTGCAGATTTTCTTTAATTGTTTTTGGCTGCTCTGCTGCCTTCATAACTTCCCAGAAAGGGAGGGGGTTGTAGGTTTATTTGAGTTTTGACCACATACCGCTTGAACTGTAATCAATTATTGCATTAGCAACGAAAGGAATACGAGTTCAGAGGGGAAAAAAAAAAAAAAAAAAAAAAAAAACCACTCTCGTAAGCCGGTAGGAAATGGTCCCTGTTGGCATCCTGCATTCCCATGCGGAGTGCGGCGGGAGCGCTGCCTGCGAGGCTGCAGACGGAGCACGGGTGTCGCGCGGGCGCTCCGGAGGGATCGCGCCCTCCTGCGGGCTCTCTCTACCCGGTGCCAGGGCTGCTCTCAGGGGAGTCACAGCAAAGCTGACCGTGCCCCTTCCCAGGCACTGCCTCTTTATTGCAGAGCTGCTCAATCCTTCGGGCGCTAGCAAAGGTTCAGCAATTTCTTTGATTTCTCTGTGTATTATTTCTGCCCCGTCCAACGATCCCAGTGTGATTTGCAGGCTCTGTGCACTGCTACCAGTCCAGAGTAATTCCTCTCATCATGGCTGTGGTATTTTTAGGTCCCTTTTGCAACAGTGTACAGCTACATATCACAAGCTTCTCTGTTTTTGTTGTTCTTTTTTTTCAGTAGTAGTAAATTTTTGCTGTCAGTTTTCTTACCTTTTCTGCAGCATTGAACCCTGCACATCTAAAAGAATATGTCTTTTAGATAGCCGTGGAGAATGGTCTCGTATTCTGTGTCTATTTGGTTATTAATATGCCATTGCACTGTCTAGAAGTGATTTTATAAATTGTGCCATGATGATCCGAACTTGCTTATTAGTTGATTTCTGTGTCAAAACTCCAGAGGAAGGCTTTCCTAACTGTTATCCACACAAACTGAGCCTGGGATTAGCTGACCAATGATGTGCCTTGTTTCTGGCTTAGAGCAGGGTAAACCATACATGCTGAACTGGAAAACATTTTGTTGAAGTCTGGAGGGCTATTTAATAACTGCATGGGTTCTTTCCTGCTTATACGAGTTAGAATGAGCAAACATAACCCAACAGGCCACTGCAGTTCATATCCATACACGCGAACCACGTGTGCTCTCTGGAAAGTGGCACCTTTTCAGCCTGTTTTCAGCAGCGAAGGGTTCTGTGATTGGGCCTGTGTGCTGTTCCCTCTGCTATGCAATGCAAATTGGGGAAGCTTCTGCAGGCATTAAGGGATTAAATGGTATTTCCATGTTACAAGTGAGAAACGCAGAGATGCATTAAGGGATTGGGCATCAGAGTTTTGTGATAGAAGTTCTGGGTGGTTTGCTTAGCTTGTACGTGCCCTTTAGTTAAAGGGTCAGGGTTATAAAAAATCAACATAACCTTAGGGAGAGCATGTGTGCCTG
>JAUBNY010001087.1:1189883-1203577 GCA_032275445.1 Crypturellus soui | reverse complement strand
TTACAAAACAAGAGAGGAACTGCCACTGCAGGTACACAGAGGAAAAGATCAGATAGCTCCCTGCCTTAAACGTGCACTTGTTCAGTGCAGTGCTCCTTTTCTCTTAGAAAAGCTGTGGTTCCATGGTGGGAAAGTTAAAGAAAGCACTTTCCAAAGAGTCACAGTCTCCAAATAAATTCAGAGTACTTGAGAAATACTTTGTGACCATTAAGAGGCTTCCTTAGTAATACCTCAGTTCATGTTCAAGTTTTTATCTACATTTTAATCCTGGGGCTGGTAGGGCATATTCTGAGCTTGATTCTTCTTTTTAAGCTCCAGATAGAGTATAAAGGAAACTTTTTAGTTTGACAGAATCAAACTTGCAGTTACAGGAGCAGATGTGGTCATGCAGCACCGCATGTGCCTCGGTGCAGCCGTTATTATTTGGTGCCTACAGGAGCTCGATGTTCCCATCCTGCAGAAACCTCCCCGACAAGGTGCAAGCAATGTGGAGGCCACCTGAAGAGTTTGCCCGAAGCAAAGCTGAAAGAGCAGCTAACGTCAAAGGAGGATTGGATAATTTTGTGAAAATGGGAGCATGTACAGTCAGGCCATTTTATTCTCTATTTTTAGAAAGGGTGTCAGCTCTCATTCATTGCGGCATGAGCCAGCTCCAACAGTTGGACATTAGAAAGGAATTGTTTTGTAGATGCGGATGCCTCGTGAGTGCCCAGTGTGGCATTTCTTGTGTCTTTATGTTGACTGCTTTGTTTGAGACGGTGTCGTAGAAGGACCTCTCCTGCTTGGCAGTTCTCCTATGACTTCTGTGACTTTCTCTGAGTTGCAAAGGAAGTTCACGCTAATTTATTGAAAAGATTGGCAAATATCTTGAATTGCTGTTCCCTCATTGAATTGTCACTCCGTTGTCATGTCAGTTCAATCTGTTTGATTCATTTCAATACCTCCTCATCTTATTTTTCCTCTCTTGTCTGCATAATGACTTGTCCTATGCATTTGGTGTCCACTGACAGGGCCTGTGACTCATGAGTCAATCACCTGTCCAGGAAAGAAGCCATTCTCGGAACTGTGGAAATGAGAAATCTGCTTGAGCCAGACAAGGCTGGGAAATGAGTAAACCTTCTCAGCTGAACTTTCTCATTGAGGGCTGATGCAATGTGTGCTCTGTCCTCTTGCGTGTTCATGGAAGCCACAGATATAACTGAAATAAGAATTAAAAAAACAAACCAAAAGACTCATGAAAGTGCCAGTGAATCAAAGTTCTTGACACCTGGGTTGATTTAGTTACCATGAGCCCACAGACATTTGCCGATTTATCCCAAGGAGAATTAAAGTCTTCCTCCATATGTCGCTCTTGCCACCAAGACAGGAACATGATGTTTGTTGTGTTGTGTGTGCCGTGAATGACAACTGCTGTCACCACCAGCGGGCAGGTTTCTGTCAAGAAGGCTCATTGCCAGCAGGAGAGGAAAGCCCAATGTCAAAAACCAGCCGAAGAGCCATGTGAGGGGATTTCCTAAAAGTGTTCAGCAGAGTTTTGCCATTTGACAGGTGCACAGTCAAGACACCTTTCTTCCAAAAAGTCTGGTCTCAGCATATGTATCCTGGCAGTTTACTGGCCTGTTACTGGGGAGATATGAGCTATGAGGTTTTTGCTTGCAGATTCTGCTCCTTTAAATACCTGATGCTCCCTGGCCATAGGGATAACCAAAATAACAGTTTTTGCCATGTCTGTAGTGACTAGAAATGAGACCTATGAAGTGCTTTCCTAGAGACTTAGTCTTTGAATATTCTTCCTGTTTTCCCAATTCAGAGAAAAAAAGGTACAGTTGTTTGAGCAGGGAGAATATTGGACAGCTTTTGAATGGAAATGGAAGAGTGAAGGTCAAGAATATAAACTGTTTCACTTACTATGAGGCTAAGAGGAAACAAACGAAAATAATTAATTGACATAGTGAAAATAAACAACTTGGTGTACATATACATAGAATTAAAAGTGGGTTTTAGTTTAATACTTTAAGGTTTTTTATTTCACAGTGAGTTATTGAAGAAATGAACCTCGATGCAGTATGAGACTGGTATTCCTAGGAGCAGATGTTCTTACAGATTAGTACTTCACTAAAGACTGGAAATTCCGCTGCTTGATTCTTTAGCAGCAAATTCTTCTCTGATATTGAACAAGTGCATAGAACCATATCCTCAGAGGTGTTTAAATGTCTCTGGGTCCATGCAGCACAAATACAGAGCAGGACAACCTTACCCTGAACAACCTGCAGCCTAACTACATCCTTCTTTAGCACAACTGCAGTTCGGAGAAGCATCGTTGAGGGGTCTAGGCTAACGTCAAAGTCCCTGGTGAATGCACTTAATGTGTATGCAGTCAGGAATGAATTCCCAAGAATTCAGAAGAAATTACAGCAACCACAGCTGTTTTTCCACACAAAAAAAAAAAAAAAAAAAACAGAGTTCTATTTCTTATTTGTGATATAGTTGTGTAATAGCATGTAGCTAAGAATGGAGATATCTGTGTGATTTCCTTTCACAGTCCAAAGGGATTTAGTCCTGCATCCCACAGATGCCTAAAAGAGTGCCCTTATCTCAAGGCTCCTTTGGACCAAAATACAGCCAAGGCCACGAAGGAAAGCAGAAATAGCCAAGGCGAGGCTCCTGCAAGCGGGAGCTGAATGAGACTCCCTAGCGGGTACTGCAGCTGCCGGCATCATGAAAGAGATACGAGTGGCTCTGTCCTCCCTCGATCTGGCTCTTTGCAGCTCCTGACATCCCCAGATGAATGGCATGGGGCGGATGGGGATTGCGCAGAGGATCATCAGGGTCAGAGGGATGAGAATCTGCACCTACATTTAGGGTTTTCCAAGGCCTGGCTCCCTGCGGGCGTTGTGAGCTCCCTGCATCTCCATTTAGTGGCACTGAACAACCTTTTCTGACTCCAGACAGTCTTTGCGCTGAATTTAATGCCTCAAACTGGGGCAGGAATCTGGTTGTGTGATGGAAGTACCTAAGCAGCAGCCTTGCTCCCTCCCCTCATTTGCCCTGCGCAGTCTTACTAACAGCCAGGTTTTCTGATCCCTCTCAGTCCTACACAAATAAATCTTTCAACTTTATATTTCAAAGGGCTTGGCAAGTCCACCTTCTTCTGGAAAGGTGGTAAAGAGGCTTATTTCTTTAATTCCTATTTCATGGAGTGAAGACAACCAGTGAGCACGTAGACTCATGCCCCTCAATCAGCATAAGAAAAATGAATTTCCTAGTGATGTAAACCTTTGCTCGGCTTCACAAGCCCATGCATGCAAGCAGTGATTAATTCTCTTTGTCAAGGTTGCAGTTTTCACAGGTTATTACAGTTCTAGTATGGCCAGCATAGAATTAACTTCCATAGCCTCTGGCCTTAATTCAAACATAAAAGGGATTAATATGAAGTAAAATTCTACCAGATATATCACTACATTTAGCTTTCCCAGCTACTGCTACATCTGTAAGAAGTAATTAATAATAAACCTGACCAGAGTTGACGAGACCAGGTATCATACAGAGGATTATACTACTTTATGTGAAAGGATGTGCTGTCCAATCCAGGAAGGTTTTTAAAATAAGATTCTCAGGGGCTTATGGTTTCAGATCAATATTTCACATTACTTACGCTTTTATTTGCTGTAAAATTATTTCCTTCCTATCTCTTCACTCTCAGTCTCTTTTTGGTGGTCTAATACAATATTGTAGGAAGAAATCCTAACAGGGTTAAGTTGTGTAGACATGGTTATGGTTAAACTAAAAATCTGAGGGTACCTACAAGAGTGTCAGAAATTAAAATTATGGAAATACTGCTCCTGAAAAACAATTTATTTCCTCTTTTCATGCTGCATATTCCAAAGTCACCCACAGCATCGTAAATGGCAATATAGATTCCATGTGTGTTGTACCCAAATAGTTGTATTTTCTTGGGAAATAGACAGTGTCTTTTTCCATGTGTTTCTCTCAAAAAACAAAGCACAACTTCTACCTGCATTTAAACTAAAGCACTAAATGACTATTTGTGCCTCTCGACAGTCAGGGAGCAGCCAGTAGGTGAACAACCAGCAGCCTCAGCTGTTACTCAAGGGGGAGGCACATTGCAGTGTTTATACAGTCCAAATGCAGGGGTAACACCCAGTGCGAGGTTTTAACAGACTGCATAAACCCAAATTACCCTCCAGGCCGTTGAGTTGTATCATATGTAGTACAGATAGCACTTGAACTCCTAAGGGGTGAGAATAATTTTGCTCAGGGAGCTAATAGATTTTCCTTAATTTATGTCTTCTTATAGCCATTCACATTCAGTCTCACTTTTGTTCTTCTTTTTGCATTGTGATATCAATATAAGGCTTCTACTGTGTAGTAGCAGATAGCAAATATCTTTAGATGGAATAATAAGAATACAGGAATTGTTGTCCTAGAAAAGCAAACCCAAGTGTTCTGGCCCAGGCAGGACTTCTTGTTGTGCCTATGAAACCCAGCAATCAATAGCAGCCTTTCCTATCTTTCCCCCCATCCTGCACAGGATAAATATCAAATTATTTCATGACAGGACATGTCAAGTCTATTTCATGCAAGAATTGCTTCAAGAAACAATGTGACGGATGTATCCAGAGGTAAATGACTTTTGCCTATGGATTTTGGTGCAGAAAAGCTGATGAGAGGTGAAGGAAATAATGAGGCGCGTCTTTTGAGGGTGCAACAGACATTCATAGTGTAAGCCAAGGCCTGTCTTCTCTGTGAGCCCTTCAAACTTTAATTTAATACTTACTTTTCCTGGGGGGCCTTTGGGTAGTGGAGGCAGTATTAACAAGCAAGAAGCTAACAATAAGAAAGGTCAGACTATGAAAGTTAAAATACAAGGATTTGTTGAGTAGGTAGAGAAGGTCAAACACAAGGAACTGAAGCATCTTGCAGAAAAAAAAATGCAATTTTAGACAAACGATTTTTTTTTATTATTTAATAAAGGACTGGTTTAATATTTCATGGGACGTAGCAGCCAAGGGCTTAGACTGAAGTTGCTTAAACAACGCGTTGCTATTTGGAAGAGCTTGACTACATATATATTTTATAGATTTTTCCCTGCCATGTTTTAGTTCAGCAGAATTTTTATAAGACCTTGTGTTCTGCTGACTGGCTGTTGCTTTATCTGCAGCACTGGAAATAAGTCGTGATTGGGTTGCTTGGGCCTAGTTTTTGTCAGGAAATAACAAATTTTATGTGGCACTGTCTGGAAGAAAATTATTCTTGTTTTCCCTTGGTGTGTACAGACAATAATTTCTATGTTTATGAAATGAGAAAGCAAAAATCTGTGTTTTCTTTTTCATTGCAACACGCTGTGTTTGCAGAATGAGCATGAGCTCTCAGTGTGAGCTTAGCTGCCCTGGGGACGAGGTGAAAAGGTGGCTCACCGTGGTATTATCATAGGGAAAGGCTGCTTCCATACGCCATCTCTTATCAAGTGTGGATTTGAAAGCAGAAACAACCATACAGCATTCTTGCCCCAAAGGTGAATGCTCTGGAGGAAATACAGCAACATAAAACTGATTCATAGTTAAAGCTGGCTAACCAGTTCCCAAATACAGCTCTATATATTAAAGAAGTTTTTAAGGTCTATGAATAGCTCGAATCATTTAGGATTTTCTGAATTGACATCTCTGAGTTGAAGCTGAATCTACTGTGGTATCTGACCACAGGTGAGATTCTCCCCTTTAGTAAATTGATTCTCCCCTTTAGTAAACTGAAAAATGGTGCTTGAGCAAAGACCAGCCCTCGTTTGCAAGACTTCCTTGAAGACTAGAACGGCTGCGTTACGTGGGGTGCTCACATAGTGTTGGACGCCTGCTGTCTTCTTCAGTGTATGAAGCAACTTGCTACAGGAATCAGGAAGTTGACCCTCATGCCATTTTAAAGGACGTTTAGAATTAGTTAATTCTTTCTATATCACAAGAATAAGTTTCTCCAAATATCCTGCTTTACTGCAGGTTGATAGATTGACTATTGTGAAAAGATTTTTGTAAAGTGATTCCTTTTCTGCATGCTTAAGTACTTCAACCTGTTTCTGTGAAGACAGGATTTTCCTCTGGAGAGTATTACATAACATTTATGCATGCTGAAGAGTTAAAGACTTTTTTTATGAATGTGAATATATTCTCGAGACCAAGTAACAAACCAATATAATGATAGACTGGATTCCTAGGTGGCTTTTTAATTGCAGATCTGACTGGCGCGTGTACAGTTTGGTTTGCATGGGGAGCGTTGCCTACACAAACATGCACTGGCTTCTGCCTGGTGAAGCGCTCTTGCTGCGTGACAAGCGCCTGGCTCCTGGTCTCCACCAGAGACTCCTCAGAGCGCCTCTTTATGCCCTCACCGTGCCGTGACCGAACGGAGAGAAAGGACTCCACGGGGAGCTCATTTTCTGTAGCCATGGCCTTCATGGGCTTGTCCAGAACCAAACAGCTCATTTGGTGGCCAATCTTGTTGTTTTTATCATGTAATTCTTGGGCTTGTTGATGGGTTTTCACTTTCAGGACTGCTCTGGGAATTCAGTCCTGCTGGCATTGAATTTGGTAGCAGTTTTGCTACTGAACTCAGCAAGCGCGTGTATAATTGAACAGTGAGGCACAACTATTGGAACTCTCTTAAATCTGGTATGTCTTCGCATTGGCTGTTTGTGATTTCCCTGCATCCGGCTATTTCCAAGATTACTGTACAACTAATAGGCCAGACATCAGTGGAAAGTGTAAGCAGACATCTGTTGCTAATAGATGAGCAGACTTTAATTTATTATACACTGTATTGTAAGTGCCAATGAATTAGTTAGTTTTTCTAGGTAATTAAAAATCTATCTTGAAATTGTATTTATTTTTGGTAACTGACAGCTGATGGAGTTTTATGTTCCAGTTTGATTTTATTTTAGACCCTAATAGATGAATACATCTGACCTACAAGAAAGGGAATATTTGTATCATCAGTTTAATAGGCACCTTCATTCCAAAAAAAAAAAAGGCAACGGAAGAAGAGAATATTGAACCTGCAGCTTGGTGGTGCTGTACAATACTCAGATTCACGGATCTGACAGGGGCTCTTCAGCACACACTGGCAGCCTGTCCGTGTGGCTTTGTGCAGTGTTGTGCTGAGCACATCCTCACAGACGTGCAGTGAGGCAGGGAAACACTGCTCTCCTTATTCCTCAAGAGGGACCCATGTCGGATTAGTCCACAGGAACTAAATAAAGGATCAATGAATTGAGTCCAAGTCCTCTAAGCCAGAATCCTACCTTATTAAATAATCCTTCTCTCAGGCTCACTTTGCATCATCCGCACACTAAAGGGAAAGGAGGTCCTTCCTCTGGGCCTCCCTTCTTTTTTTCTTTTTTTTTTCTTTCATCCCACTTACTTTGTTTGCTTCTGTCCTGCATTCAAGTTTGTCTTTATCTGTTGTTTACATTTATTTTTCTGCTGTGTTTTTTTTCCCTTGCTACAGTGATCACTGGTGACACCGGTGAGTATCACACAGACCGTTTCAGTCATGCTCCGGCCATCTTCTCATCTTACCTGATGCCTGGGCCCTATTATGGTCCCTTCTGCTTCTCCTTCAGCCCTCGTGTGTGACACTTCTGCCTCTTTGCTTGAAGCAGCATCCAAATCAAGTGGTGTTGCTCTGGCCCGGCCTCTGGGCTACAGGTCCTTGTCCAGGAGATGTGACCAGGTGTGACCCAGCCAGAGGTTTGGCCAACAGGGAATCACTGGGAATCACTGCTTGAAAATAAATCTTTCCTTACTCCTTATAGGAGTGGTGAAGTTTCTGAGGAAGTGCATGTTGAAACAGTCTAGGGCAGTGCTAATCATGTGCCTTTCTCTAACAGTACTTTTAGGTAGATAGTACCTATATCTTCTTTTGTTCCTACAGCGGGAGCTTGTGTCAGACTGTGCTTGCTTGAATCTCTCTTAGACTCCAGAAGAGAGAGCCACCTTTCCATAGAGAGGGAGTTCCTCGGCTTTGTGCTTTCTTGGATTTTTGCCCTGCTCTTTGAAACCAGTTTAACAGGACCTTGAGCCAGACTCCTTGGAGGTGATGGCTCTGCCTTGTCCAACAACAACCTTCGAAGGCTTTCTCTGAGATACTTAATATGGAGCTCCTTGCCTTACTATTTGCCTTTTCCTGCAGATCCCTATTAAAATCAGTGACTTCAGTAACTCAGTTGTAGGTGCAACAAATAATACAAATATAACTATTCAGGGGAATTTTGCTGTCTGTGAATAGGACGTGTGCAGCACTTCACTTTGAGGGGCTCCAGGACTGCTAGAACCTACATCCATGGTCAGTGGCTTCAGTACATAAAATAACCAGCATAAACTGCTGTGAATGTCTATCACATCAAGCCTGTGGTATTTAGACCTTATGAAGAGGAATGTAATGTGGCTTTTTATACTGGGCTTTTCGTCCTTTGTTTCATGTGCTGGTGCTGGATATCCAGCATTCAGAACAGGTCGAAAATCTACTCAGTGCTTTGCTACTTATGGTACTGAGGCCAAGCAGAACGTGTTGAGGGAATAGCATTCTTATACCAGCAGAACAGGAAAACAGAAAGGACACAGACACTAGACTGGCTGGGTTGTTACTGACAGTTCAAAGCCACATCTGTCCCATCGTACCCACCACTTTCTCACAGAAACAGATATTTGAGAGTTCTGCTTTCTTGATGGACTCGTGGATAAGGAGTATAATTTGGGTCATCAAGAGAGCCAATGGAATGAGTGACACATTTTAGTCCCTTCCCAGAACCATATAGAGGAATAATTGTATACCTTCAAAATTAAACACCAAGCATAGAAAAGAGAGAGTAGAAACAACATGTATTACCCATCTTTCCTAATTACAAGAGCATTGCTAGTCAAGGCGAGCATACATCAGACAAGGTATAAGCTCTTTTTAAGCAAAAGAATTAGTAGGGTCAACTAATGTAATACTTAGGGCTAAGCAGCTAAGCATCTGCATCCTGGAGCGCTAAACAAAGACGTGGTTCAACATGTGCTGTATGAAATGTACATGTGAAATATAACTCAGACAATAATTTTCCTCTGTGGCAATAAACTTGATCAAAATAGAAAAGGGCATTATAGTAAACCAATCCGAAAAGAGTGATGGAACAGTTTCTCCACCACATTAGCTCCAGGGAAAGGAAGAGCGCTCTCTAAATGAGTTACAGCTGCATGCAATACTGTTGTCCATTATATGTTTTGACTACCTTGTAATTGCGATCCAAAGAAAGTGCTGTCTTTTCAAAGAAGCAAGGGCAGTGATTTTCAGGGCATCCCAATAATATCACTTTATTTCTAGTCAACCAACCTAAAGAAGTTGCAGCAGCTGAAGAATTTGTCATATACTCACCCTACCCACAGCCAAAGGGAACTGCTGACCTAAAATAGCTGGAGATAAAAAGGAAGAATGCAATGTCTAACTGTGGTTACAGGAGAAATATAAGAATGCCAGAATGTATAACCCAAGCTAGACTACCTACTAAGATAGTGTAGGGTGGTGAACTGGAGCTGAAATGAAGAATTAAAATAGGCTACAGAGGGACAAAGTATAATGTGATATCTTTTGTCTTGGTCTAGTTCCCTTTGCCACTCCCATTGTAATTGGAAAGTACTAGAGAGGCTTTATTATTTGGCTACCTAAAATATAGGTAGCTCCAGCTTTTTGAAGCTCCCCTGAATTTGTTGTAATATGCATGAGGCAGAACAATTAAGCAAGCTGCTTCTCGTGAATGTAAATGGCTTGATGAAAAATGAGTTTGGTTTGGGGCTCATGGCCATCTGCCTTCAGAGAAGACGTACTTGAAAGCAATGCAATTTTGTTTCTGAAAGCTGCATGGACTAAAGGGTATGACTGCTCACAAAACAAGATGTAGTGTTGTGAGTGCATGAGCTCTGCTGCAGATGTGAAATCTAGAAAATATGTGTGACTATCAGATTCTGCTAGGTAGCTTCTTCCCTTTAAGGGAAAAGATGTCCTTCAAGGAGAATATTGTCTCCTGTCACCTTCCCTTGTCTTTTAACTTTACTGTATCCAGCTTTGGCTTGTTATGGGGAGAGAACACCGCAGACACTGGAAGGACACAAGAGAAATGGGTGTCTTCTCAGATCTAGATCTCCTCTCCTTCTTTCATATATGTCTTTTCTAGTTACTTTCTGATGTTTACTTTGATGCTGAGTCTACTGTATCACTCAAGCATGCCTCTGCAAAAGTTATTTGCCCTGGAGACTTGAAGGAAACGCCTCTGCAGCACTCCAAGCATCCTTAACCTCGGCAAAGCTAAGCAAACTGGAGTCACCAGCCAATTTTGGCCCAGCTGTACATTTATTTTGGCTGCAAGGGTCAACAGCAAAAAATTTAATTTGGCTGTGCAGTAAAGGAAAGTAGATGATTGTGCCAGTCTCTATTTAATCTCATAACTCATGTTTGTTACCTATTCTGCCAGTGAAGTTGCCAATGAAGCATACAGATGATTTTATAGTGTATGATCTATTTCTTCATAAGAATGAAATATGTTAAACTCTGCAAAGCTGTGTGCTAGCTTTATGACAGTCCTTCACAACTTGTCCTTGTCCTTGACATAAACTGAGATTTTTTGGATATAATTAGATTTCAAGGATGATTAATCCACACTTTGGGTGCAGGTGAATTTACTGTTAACAGGTTAACTTTAGGTGAGAAGATTGTCCCCTCTTGGTTAGATACCCCAAAATGTAGATCTGTCTTTGACTTTGCATACATATTTGTGAGGGTGAAAAGAAAAGCAGTATTTTACATAAGGTAAATATAATTATGTAGAAGAGGAAAAAATAGAATTTGCCTTCTCCAGCAAGGAAGACTTGTTTGAAGGTTACAGAGAACATAATGTACTGCTCAACAGTAAGTTCCCTAGATTATATCTAATCTAGAAAGTGAAGAGGAAGAAAATTCCAGCACACTTCTCAATGCTGTAAAAGTAACTTTACACGTTCATCAAAGACCTCAAATAGACTTCCCAAACAGAAAGACTTCTGGTGAGCCTCTGACATGGGAACTGTATGAACTGGGGAGAATCAATCAACATGGTCCAGTGGGAGGCTGATGTTACATAAAAGCATGTACAGAGTAAGTTTATACACACAAGGATTTGTCTTTGGGGACACATTTACTGTTTGAAACAGAGGATTCTCTGTATTCCCTAAATAGTGTTTATGAGTGAAAAAGAAGCAGAAGAGAATCTTGAAGATCAAAATGTGTTTTCAGCATTTTCAAACTGAGAGAGTTCAGACATTTGTTTCAAAACGGGCAGTTTCAGAAAATAGATTAAAAGGTTGCCCAGAAAAGAAACAAAATATTTCTTTCCAGGACACATCTTAATGCAGGATTTTTTTTTTTTTTTAATATGGAGGAAAACACTTAAAATAGATAATAAAATAAATACTCCATTTTTTCACAAAGTTAGCCTAATTAGTAACTTGGATGAAGCTACTTTCTGAATAGAGAACAGCTCCCATAAGAGGAAAAAGATCAACTGGCAAAATCTGTTGAAGATATTATTGGGTGTGGTATCTACAAAGCAGTAACCACCATCTTAAGGATGTGTCAAAAGAAGCATTTTTTTTTCCTGAGGAAATGTATGTCCTGTTTTCCAATAGGTGTGCATTCTTCCTGCTCACTGCAAGGAAGAAAGCTCTGATATAAACAAAATCCATTTACTCATTAACAGTATATGCAAGTCACCAACTAAACACTGTCTAGGCAGCAACATGCAGCCTCCCATTATCTACTTTCCTCCCAGTTTTCTTGGAGCTGTTCCTAGCACTATACTCATTTACTGTCCAGAATAAAGTTGGTGGGTGCAAGACATGATAAAAACAAATTTCACACTGGTTAATTGGCTGTGGGGCCTGACAAGGCCTTCTCTGTGGCACCCGCAGAAGCACTCAGATCTCAGGATAGACCTAGAGGTCATGGCAGCAGGGCTGGGAGGCAGAAGTATTTACCCTCTCCCTGCAAAAGAACCGAAGTTCAGGGAAAACTGCTATTTATCAAAGTCTTCCCACAGAAAGAGAGAGCTGACAATCTGCCAACGGTTGAACACAGCAGGTGTGTATAAGAGTTTGCTGCTTTATTTGTCTTGGAGTGCAGAGACCCTAAAAGCACTCACACTTCCATGGGCCTCGGCCAGATTGCTGTGTTGCTCCTCTGGGAAAATGTCTGAGATTTGCTGTAGGCCTGGATTAACTGTGCTGTCTTGCCAAGGACGGATGGGAGGGAGGAAGTTATGGCTAGATAATACCTAAGAGAAGGTAATAACAAGGGCCTGTCTCACCATGTTGTTCTTGTTCAAAAATGCCTTTTTTTTTAAGAGACTTGAGTAGCTTTTCAGTATGCTACTGTATGTCAAGGTCTCTGAAGCGTTATGCTTCCCAAAGTATAATCCATTCTGATTGAAGGAGTTGGAAGTTGGAAGTGTGGCAGATGGCAGACCAATACCTTATTAAGCTAAATGAGAAGTATGGGGGGGATTGTTTTCCTACAGTTGTATCAATTCTTCAGCAATCAAAAAACAAGACTCTGTTTTACTCATAAAACTTCCCAAAACAGCTGAACACTTTAAAATACCTCTAATATTAAGTTGTAGGAATTGTAAGCATATGTATTATGTGTCAGCAATACTGCCAGCTTTTCACTCTACTTTTCAATTTCACTTTCTGCTCCTAAAACTGACCAACCCATTGCAAAAAAAAAAGAAAAAGACTTAGGATCAGTCTAGATGTAATATTCATATTTCAATATCTGTGCTTATCTGGATGGTTTAGTCAGGAATAGCTGGTGGAACTCAGCTTTGTTATGAAGTTTCCAGCACGTGAAATTTTCAGCTAAGCAGCACACAATTATAAAGACTGTGGCGATATGGAAACTCTGGAAAAAAATTGCATAACTTCTCTTCCTTGTAGTAAAAGAATTTAATTAAATTAAACTTGGGAGTAAGCAGCTTTGTACATAAAAAGTCAACCCAATGCCCTGAGAGCAATCAAGGCCACTTTTCAACAGCCAGATTTCTTGAGGATGTGTGTTCTGTTTCTGGTCTCTCTGTGTGACTGTGAGTCAAGAGGGCAAAGCACTCAAGATTTTTTCTATAGCTATTGCTGTAGATGGATATTTTGCCCCCATTCAGAGTTTGCATGTGGTCCAAGAGAGAAATTCCTTGCCTTCAGCAATTCTGAACCTGTGATCCTGAAACAGTAAAGACTGAGATGAGGGAGGTGGGAAGTGAACAACCATGTGCAGGGCATACCTCAAAGAAGTCCAGTTACAGGTGACGAGCCCCATGGCTACACATTCTCCAGAACCCTCTAGGCAGTGTGCCCCAACTCACTATTACCGAGAGGTGAGTTATAAAGACATTTGTACAAACATTTAACTTTATATGACTCTACAAATAGAGTAGCATTCCTGAATACCCCTGTGAATGCATAATGTTGGATAAGGAGATGGCGAGAGGGGAAAAAATAAAATAAAATAAAATAAAATAAAATAAAATAAAATAAAATAAAATAAAACAAAACAAAACAAAACAGATTCAAAAGTCATGCTGTTTCCTGAAGCAGTGAGTTGTTTAGGTGACACTTCCTGGATTT
>JAUBNY010001087.1:1174248-1185222 GCA_032275445.1 Crypturellus soui | reverse complement strand
AAAGCAGCAGCAGAAGGACTTTTATTCTTCCGAGATCTCAAATGTTGTGGACCACTGTCCTCAGCAGAAAATGCCAACTATTCTCCTATGCAGAAAAGTTTTGATATATGGGGCAAGATTGCCAGTGGCCACAGAGTTTGTGAAAAGTATTAAATAGCAAAAAAGTCTGTTGCATGCTCAAGGGGACTCAATAGGATCAGCTTGATAGGATGCTCTGTTCAGTGCACAACAACAGCAAAAATAAGCAGCTCTTCCTCTCCCCTCTGGCCTCCTCCTGAAGCTGTTTTGAGCCCCGCGCTGTTGATCCCTGCACTGTGATCAATGCAGTTATCTTGTTTGGCCGTTGCCACAGCAATCGGAAGCGTTCAGGTAGCCAAACGGCTGTCTCCAGCTCCCGGGGTGAATCACTGTCTTCCTATCCCTGCCTGCAGCACCTTTCTCTGGGCCTTACCTGGTGTAAGGGTGATCTCAGTGGAAGGCATGAGTCACTTCCAGAATTCATGAATCACTGAGCCCAATCCAAGGGATGAAGTAACAGTGTTCTGAAAGAATTACTGAATGTGATAGAACACTCTAATTTCATTGTTTTTACATCCATCTGTAGGCTATTACAACAGAGTACAATTACCAGTGTATTCTAGGAAGTCGCTTTTAGGTTCTACAAAAAAAGTCCAGTTCTCCCTAAAATTCTGCAGCTCTCTGATGTCTGCCAAGCCCTAACTTCTTGGGGGTTATCTGCTACTTTCTGCAGGAGTCTTTCACAATGAAGAAGCGTACAAGAATGTTGAACTTGTATACCTGCCAACTTAACTTTCAGTTGAGTTCCTTCTTCCTGCCGCTTGGTTTATATGATCTGAAGTCACTGGGAGAGTTTAATTTTGATTTAAGTGTAAGGCCTTGATTTTGGCTATGGGTTCTTACATCTATTTCTGATGAAAAACCTTGAACCATTTGACATCTAACTTCTGAATATGGCCCCTCATCTTAGCTGTTGGAGGGGCTTTTTACTTGCAAAGCCTAGCACGCGGGCTCCCTGTTTGTTTTCTGATTGAAGCTGCTCTTGAGAGATGATAAAAACAGACTGAAATAACAAAGCTACTTCTCGTGTTTTACTTGCAGATTTGAGAACCAGCTAAGCAAATGTCAGTCAGATTTAATTCAAATCTTCCTCAAAGTCTTCTATCTTATGTGCCAAACTTCTCTTCAGATAACATTGAACCCCTGAAATTGCAGGTAGCTCTATTCTTTAACTGCTTAGAATAAGGGCAGGAGGGCAACAGGAACAGTTACTGTAATTCAGTGATGCTGGGAGCAGCTCTGCTTTATTTGCAATGAGTGATGAAATGAGATCTCTCAGCCCAGGAAGTCGGTCGTATCACATGTCCCCTCCTCAGACGAAAGCACGATGTGGGAGAGACCTGTCGATTCTCCCGCGTCCTGATGGCGAGCCTCTTCGTTTGGGACCTGTCCAGTGTGGTGGGATGTGGTGTTTCTGTTTTAGCAGACGAGTGGGAATGATGCACCAAGGTGACAGTGCCCGAAGTGCAGTGTGTGGGGAGGGGGGAGGAAATGCACCTTTCTAGATAGTACTTTTTAACTGCTCTCATGCCAGGAATTTAAAAAAGGCAAGAGTATAGGCTTGCTTTGAGAGGAAAAAAACTATTTTCAGTTTCCCCAGTTATTTATTACATGTCTCCGAGTTGCCTAACTGTACCCAGAGAGGTTATCAGTTCTAACAAAACAGTCATCAGGGGCCACTGAACATTTTGTTTTTCAATCAGATTTCCCAATGGCAAAATCTATTAATGTTTATTAACGAAAGAAAGTCAAAGCAAAGAAAGAAGATCAATCTGCAAGCTAACAAGGAAGAAAAATGACTGCTAGTTCTTAATAAGTTATTAACTATTTATCGTAAGTATCTAACAATCCCTCCCCCTTATTCAGAATAGCCTCTGCGATAAATGTAGTGTCCAGAAAAGGCTCAAAGATAATAGTAAAAATAAAGACTACTTTCTTCCAGCTAATCATATAGTCTAGAACAGTAGGTTATGTATCTATGAATATTTTAGTGACACGGATGTATATTTCCTAACTGTCCATGTCTAGCTTCTCTGCTAGACATGTCAGAGAAAGAGATAAGTCTTATCTTTTGAATGTGTTTTACAGGAAGGTCTGCTATGATACGAGTTAGACTGCAGTTGTTGCTTGAGCTAAACTGCAGCTAAGCGCATGTGTGTGTCCAAATGGTTGTCCATGCCAGTGCTGGGCTTGGCCTCCTGAGACTGTTGTGATGTAGGGAGGACTTGAGGACTGCCACATTTTGCAAGCCTCATATTCTGTTCTGACTGTCACTCTGCTGTTGGTATCAATGGCTATCAAGAAATTCAAACGGCGCTTTCTAATCTGAGATTCTGTTCCCAAGTGTCATGGTAGATTTATGGCTTTCTACATACCATACCAAAAGGTTATATCAAGGGCACAATGTTCATTTGTAATCATCTAGAAATACAGGCCCTGGGATTTCTTCACAGCTGCAATAACATTGCTTTTAAGATGTAATGTGTGGGACCACTCATCTAAGCTCCATAGATCATAGATAGTCTCTGGAACAGGATGCTAGATCAGATCCCTAATCTTGTCCTTTAGGTCTGAATGTGCACAAACTTTGGAAAACCTCCCCGTGGGGCAGGCTCGGGGGTTTTCTGTGGAAATACGAGCCTCAGATCACTTGGTCCTCCTCTCTGTGATCCTATCACCTTCATTCCTAAAGCTCTCTGGGAAATTGCTTGTTGCTCTTTTTCTGTCCTGTTCTTTGCATCTTGGTTTTGTGCTGTCTGAAACTTCTTATCCACATCCTTGTGGCAATTCCCTGCCATCCCTCATGCGATCCCAGTAAAAATAACTTCAGAAGAAGCTTGCTTCACTTAATAGGCTGTCAATTCTGTTTGATGTTCAAGTTATTCTAAACAGGAGGAGGCGAAAAAAAAGTGAAATCTGATTTAATAGGTTTCCTGCCCTCTTAGTTTTTAAACAGATAGCAGTTTTTATATTATGGGAAAAAGCCATAGGGAACAAAAATTGCAGTTTTCCATTGTGTCTGAACATATTTTGCACAGCTTGTGGAAAAGTGACATAAGATAACAGAAACAGAGTACTAAAGCCAGTGAAAATGTCTGAATTTGTTTAAACTCCCCGTGCCGGAAGGTCACATGTTTAAGACAAACACTTGCTGACCCACTAGGTCACTGCACAGGATTCCATTCTGCAAATTTAGCTTTAAAATACTTCTGACTTATGTGACTGTTGTTAAAATTACATTCTAAGAGTTAAACTGGACCTTCAGCTCCTAAGTGTTGTTTAACTGGATATCCTGAATCCTGTGCTAGTCAAAGTGTTTCTGAAGGTAAGAGAGCATGACTTTTTGCATCTGAAAATGGGGGTAGAGCTCTAGACCGGATGCACTGATAGGCCTCTTCCAGGTATGCTACTCAGAGCAAAATGTAATCTCTCATTTGGAAGTGTCTGAAACACAGAACACGGTGAAGCCTGATGGTAGGAAACAGCAAATTAAGATTCCAGATGCTGAAGGGGGGAAAGAAACTGTCTTTATCTCCCTTCACAATTGTAAGTTAATGCCGTTTTGGGACAAGTTCTGCCAGTTCGGCTGCTTGGGAATTTTGCAGTTTTCTGCTTCCCTCACGATTCCTCCCTTCCTCCTCTATTCGTCCCAGCTCTGCCCTCGGTGCAGTTTGGTTTCTCCAGGCTGGCCAGCGAAGCCACTTGAGACGTCTGTCAAATAATCTCTGCCGTCAGCCCTTGGCCTGGCAGGAGTGAACCCATCAGAATCTCAACACCATGAGGTTTGCAGAACAAATCCAAACTCTGTGGCTCTGGCTTCTTTCTAATGAGTATGACAGCTGATTAATTTCACCCACATGTTCCAAAGTACCAATCTTTGTTTGTCTAGCAGCTAAAATATTTAACAGCTTGGAGAATGAAGACAATGCCAACTACATCTGCTTGTTTTAGCTATGTAGAAGGTATATAATTTCCAGTATAAGCATAGGCATGTATATGTGGAAAATACATTCTAAGTCTCTGTTGAATAGCAATGGCCAAAAGTTAATGGAATGATCCTTTTACCTCAGTCAGTTCTAAACAAAACCATCCAGAGTACCCAAAAGAAACCGTCCAATTCACTTTTACCTGAATGTTGGCAGGCTGCTTAATGTTATCCTCGATTCCTCTGTGAATGGCTTTGGAATCTGGGAAGTAGCATGTGTTTGAGGAGCGCTTGGATCTGGATTGGCAGCACGTGGTCAGCTGCACGTGTCAGAGCAAAGCTGAAGGGCCGAGGAATCTTGCACCAGACATGCAGCGAGATATTTTTGTTTACGTTTACCAAAGAGAGGGAGGAAGGGCTGAGGTCCTGTTAAACTGCTGCCTGAGTCTTGAAAGGGAGCCATTCTTTGAAAGATGAAAAACAAACGTCAATGAACTCTAAGGAATTAGATCATCTTGGCTGAGCTGAACCAAGGTTTACAGTGCGGATCTGCATCTGCTCAGTGTACTCCAGGGAAGCCAAGGAGAGCACGGTTCCTAGTGCAGCGTAGCGTCCAAGACAGGACTGGTCCCACTGTTCTCACCTGCTCACTCAAGGCTAAGGTGGATGTTGTATTGTGTCACGGCAATGGCTGTGTGCCCATGTGCACGACTCCCCAGGCTGGTAGCAAATTAATTCCCAGGTAGTTTCCAGCAGTTTCTTATGCTCTCTCCATCAAACCTCTCTACGTGTTGGCTTTTCCTTCCTGTTGCTTCCACCAGCAGCCAAGTTGCATGAACAGCTTTGTGACTAAGCTAAGAAAATCCTTTCTTAGGAAGGCATGTGTCTCTGACTTGGGGATATTGCCTCCGTCACTTTTTGGAAGAGCTGAAGAAATTGGGCTAGCCTGGAATTTCCAAATGTTTATTGAATGAACAGTCACTGCCAGCAAGGTTACTGGGGACAAACATTACTGTGTCAGGGAGCAGTTGAGGACCTCAAGGTTAGATTCACCCAGAACGATTAAATAGTTACAGCGACTTTCAGCGACTCTTGTGCAAAACAAACCACTCACCGCAGCAGGGCTTCCCTGCGCAGTGACAGTCAGCTCTGAGAGGGCTCTGACTCCATTCCCCTGTGGAAGATGACTACATTGCACTCTCGCCTCAAAACTAGGGCTTTCCATTGCCAGAGACCCTCAGCTATGTGTTGTATCTGTGACGATGACAAAAAAACCCTAATGCTTTTGACCCTGAGGACAAAATACTCACATTAGACTATTAGCCATGAGACAGCCCAGCTACAGGAGACTCCCAGATACGGATTAAATTGGCAGTTTCATTGGAGTCCCTT
Organism: Crypturellus soui; assembly: GCA_032275445.1. Lineage (NCBI taxonomy): Eukaryota > Metazoa > Chordata > Aves > Tinamiformes > Tinamidae > Crypturellus > Crypturellus soui. The sequence continues at coordinate 1,179,827 of JAUBNY010001087.1, read as the reverse complement.
TTTCAAGGGCTTAAGTTTTTCTCCCAGAAGTACTGTTTTGAAGTTACTGTTCCTGGGGCTTTATCTCTGGCCAGGAGTTAATGCGTGTGTAAAGCTGCAGCAAATACATTCTGATCTTTCCCAGAACCAGCAGTGTGAAAGGTCTGTGATAGGGAATAAGCCATGTTGTGTCTGGTCCAGTCACTGAGCTGTGCATCTCAGATGAAGAAAAAATGGTTCCAAAATAACATTTAGTCTTCACGATCCCAAACTTCTGGAAAACTTAAGCTCCTTCTGTTACAGCAGATTTCCGCCTTGCTCTAGAGTAGAGTCATCCCTACTCTTGCATGTCGAAAACTCTTGTCATTTGACATAATTTTGGATAAAAAATCATGCAAAATAAGGTTGGTGGCATGGTGCCTGTTACAATTTGATATGCAAATGGCAGCTTTGAATTTCTTTGCTTCTGAGAATACTCAGATACTTGATAATATCATTTCATTTTGTCATGCTTGATGTCATGGATATCATATGCTAGTGCATTTAAAAGAAGAAGGAAAAAAAAAGAAAAGCTTGATGCACAGTAGGTTGCTGCATGTGACTCCTGCAGAGGAGACTCCTAAGGATGAGCTATTTGGGAAAGGGTTGTTAGCGACTTCTTAATTTGAAAAGATGCAGCGTCCTACCGCATGCAGGACTTGGATTAACCTCCACAGTGACAGTAATAACTACTTCCCTGTTACACACTATGGACTTTACTGTGGGCTATTAATTTTGTATAATGGCTCTGTTGGTTGATTATCAAAGGCTGAATTGATTGCCCTCTAACATTCAAGCAGTGTAAGTACCCCCAGACCCAGCTGATGGCATTTGAGAAATAGCTAGACCGATCAGACTGACTCGTGGCTTGAGCTGGCTTTTGTCCAGCGATATCTCGGGGTTTTGGATACTATTGCACGTCTCTCTTGCATCTGTCTGTCTGTTTTAACCTCACTAGCACTAACACAGTGCCTAATGGACTTTGAGAGCTCACAGAATATTTCCTTTTTTGGGCTGAATTCTCTCTTTTAGCCAGGCTGCATAGACGGTGTCAGCATCTTAAGGCAGCATGAATGTGTCAGTACTGACCCAGCCTCACACTGACAGCTTTTTTTCAGATACAAGTTTCCTGCCTAACTGAAACCAGGTACAGCTCAAAGAACTCTTAACTTTATTGTGTAAAGTTGCTCTAATTATAGCTGAACAATATATTTTATTGTTTGCTCTTACAAAATGTAGAAGCACTTCATTTGGGAGCTTGTCATCCAACGTTTGTCAAAGTGCACCCTTCACCAGCCTGAAGGGGTGCCCAACTCCAGAGCCAGAGCTGCAGGGAATGGGGCAGGATGCAGAACAGCCTGTTCCACCTTTAGGCTGTGCTAATGACCTTAAGATAGACAGCTGCTTTATGAAAAAAGGTAAAAAGGGTCTTCCGTGGCCATCCCGACTCCTCAGGGTTCCTAGTGACCTGACAAGACCTGTTCTGATGAGTGTGGCAAAGGAAACACCTTCCTCCAAAAATGTATATTCTTCCTTTTAGCAGCTGGATCAGCTTACGTGAAAGTAAGAGGTCAGGGGCTTAGCAGCCAGGTATGTTTCTTAAGAAGATGCTGGACCTAATGGTACTTTTCATGATCCTTCCTACAACAGGCTTTTTTTTTAACCCCAAGCATAAGTTAAATTGTTCACCTGGTATACAGCAATGGAGGAAGAAGATCCATTCATGGTCCTGCTTCGTTTTTTGCACTTCCTGAAATCAGATGGATACCTCAGCGTGCTCAAAGAAGGGTTAAGCCTTGCTGCTTTTTCCTTTGCTCCCCAGCCTTGCTCCTTTCGACTTTTCTCCCCTTACTCTTTCCTACCTTGCCCGTGCATTCCAAGTACTGTCACCCACTTTCCCCTTCTTGGAGAAGAAAGGGCAAATTTTCAGCCTGCAAATTTTGTTGAATGTAAAACTAAAGTCCTTCGTGTGCAACGAGCAACCGTGTGACAGGTAAATCACAAAATCACAGATCACGTAGGACAGTCTGAATCTGCAGTGACTTTGGAGCAAGCGGCCAAGAGGTCATGTTACTAGTTGGAAGGAGAGGAAATGACTGTTGCTCCCCAAAGATCCAAGAGGATCGTTTCACTCTACGGGTGAAGTTTCTTGCATAGGAAATCTCCTTAGCTATCAAGTAAAGCTGCATAAGAAAGTATGCATTTCAGAATAGTATGTATTATTTAGTTACAAAGCATTTTTAAACTGCAGAAAATGCTGTGTTTAATGAGCACTTTAGGAAGAGGTTTAATTGTAAATGCCACAGGTTTGCCACTGCAGTGGGGTCCCCCTTACACAAGGTGTGTGTTAGTCGCCGGTGTCTCTAACCTCGCTCCTCGTGAGATACAAGGAATTTCACTGAGTTTAGTTCAGGTAGTGCTCAGAAAACAAGTGCCAACAAGTCTTCACCTGCTTTACTCCTCCTCCTTCTCTTTCTTTTTCTTCCTGAAAACAAACCAAGCCAAAAGCCCTCCCAGACATTTTGTAACAATGTTTTTGTTTATAGGAAGCTCAGCAAGCCTCAACATCACCAATAATCTGGGCAAGTGTTAAGAGTGTTGGCTCATGTTGGCATGAGTTCTGTTGCTGCCCCTTAAGTCCCCATAAATGTCCTAGTTTTCCAAAGCCTCTGTGCCCCAAAGCTGCAACTTATACCAAGAGTAGCCCCGTGCTGCTTAGGATGCCTCCGAAGCAAGATGATTTATTTCGGCACTCATTTCTTGAATGGCGAATAGCAGGTGAGCTATTTTTTTAAACACATTTTAAACACCCAGGACCTGCAAACCTAGGTGTCTGGCAGAATCTTCTGCATTCAGAGCCATCGCCTGCACATGCTAAAGTACCGTCGGGTGAAGCAGTGCAGTCACCTAGAAGACACACGGTGAGACAGCCTTGAAGAAACAGCCTGTCGGCGATCAGGTCCACACCATCTTAAAGCTCCCTGTAAATTTACTGAGCAATGCAAAAGCCTCCATGGCATTTTGTGTTGAGATGCTGTCTTTGAAAGGGAATATTTTCTCCCGAGTCAGCTTTGCAGAAAAAAAAAATAGTTTCTTCCTTTTTTTCTTCTTTTTTTGGAGCAGCTTGGAGGGAAGGAATGAGAATCTGGCAAGTGCACAGAAAAGGGTGGAGTGTTGTATAGAGGAGGAGGCTAAAATGGAAAAATTGACTCCCTTGAATTGAAATGATTCCATTATCGTTTGGATGTGATATGACCCAATAAATTCCTTCTGTTTTTATAACTCTGGGAAATGTTAATTTTCTCACTGTGAAGGATACAATTCTAAGACAGAGTTCCCTGAAAAGCCTAGAGAGACTTCAGATGTAAGCAAATCACAAGCTTGTTGGAGGGAAGAAATCAATAACCAGATTCCTCAGCTTTCCGTTTTGGAGAAGGAGTCCTTCAGAGGGTCTGTTCTTTCTATGGCATGAGTCAAAGAAGGAGCACTCAGTCCTGTCAATTTTTATAGTGATTGATAGCCCTCCCTCTTCTAATCGTTATTGCTTCTGTGACTATAAGAGTGTAAGAAAAGTGTGTAAGAAAGAAATTACAACCCACACCCCTATCTACCCAGGAGACCTGTCTGTCCTCACAGGGATAGTGGATGGGAGCCCAGCCTGGTGCAAACTGGAGATAGGGCTCCTGGAGATATGACCACAGTTGGAAAAGAGCAGGAGATGCCTACTCTGGAGTTAAATTCCCCTTGTGCAGACATTCTTGCCTGCTATGGATTTGGTGTCAGCTGGTCAGGATGCCATGGGCCCAGGTTGGCAGTGCCTTCTTCTGTCCTTCTGTTCCTTGGGTCTCTTCTAGCAGTGCTGGTTTTGTCAACAATGCTGACTGCCTCCCTTATTAGTTCTTCCCACTGGGACTTCTGAGACAGCTGCCTTGGCCAAACTGAAAATAATATAAAATACATGAACGCTGTGTACTTCATTAGTCCAAGAGCCTCAGGAGTAATCTTTTAATACTCCATGTGTGATTATTTTCATTCTTTTAAAATAGAGTGAGATTCAAATCTTCAGAATAGGAAAATTTTGTAATTAAGCTTTGAAGTGGAGAAGAAATGAGAAGCTAGGGAGCACAAGTTTTTCAGTGCAAGCCCCCTAATATGGAACACATGAGCAAATGATCAACTGGTTGGCCCAAGACATCATGTAGCATTTGGATGTGGCCAAGCTCTAAGCATTCTCATAAAATGTTCTTAATGGGCCAATTGGACTATTATAGCTTAGGAGGGGAGAGAGAAGTTCTAGTTTTGGCCAATGTTTCTGATCAGTCCATGAGAAAATCCAGTTTCTTGTTCTTTAGTCAACACCTCTGATCTGCTGTGTCAAGAAATCTTTACACAGGTAAAAGATACAATAATGATTCTCATTCTCAATACCTATGTGTAGTGCCAAGAGTTTCTCTTGGTACAATATTCCAGTTCTGGCTTCTCTTGTGCTGATGTTTGTCTTCTTAAGCTATAGGCTAGGCACATGTTGAGAATCCTAAGCAGTAGTTGCTAACGCAGCCGATTATGCAAAATGCATAAACAAAGCTGTAAACAAAACGGTGGAACGAATTACTGGAAACAGCTCCTAATATTAGCCAATCTTAGTCACATGCGCATGCAAACTAGGTATCGTTATGGGGTTCAGTAAACCCTCCCATATACAGTGCTATCTTTACATCTCATTTATATGAAATATATAAATGATAATGAAAACTCAGCTGACTTTCACTTGTCTTATTGTGCCACAGGGAGTACGACTGGTGCAGTAGAGAAAATAACCAACTGGCGCCCTGACATTGCAAACTGGCAAATAAGGTGTGATTTTCTGCTAATGAAGTGAGGCCCAAGGAATGGTGGAAGCCAAAGAAGAGCTGGCAAGGACGGTATCTCCTTTGGGACTTCAGGAGTACATCTGCCATTGTGGTTTGGGCTTGTGAACGCAGAGCTTTCTCCTTAATACTAAACTTTAATACCATTGACTTCAAAGTACTCTGCACAGGCTTGTTCCCTTCTGAAACAGGCAGTTCAGCAAACCTGTCGCCTCTGGAAGCATGGAAGAGTTAAAATATTTGAGATTCAGGTCTCTGAAAAGCAGGAGGAAACACCACTGTCCTACATACCACATATTGTTTCTGCTGTTGCCCTTTCCTGGAGCTAGCAGTAGCCAGTGCCGACTTTCAGAGGACACAGTTAATGTGAGATAAGCAAAGATGCAGCTACGATGGATATTTCTGTGCCAGATGGGAGTGCCCTGCTGTCCCACCCGACCATGTGTGAACAAGGCCCGGTGCCTGCGTATGGAGGACCTCCAGCCATGCCTCTTTGCAGGCCGGTGGTGGGAGCATCGTCCAGCAGCCTTCTTGCCATGGGGAATGGTAGCAGCAAAATGGGAAATAACTGTACCCAGTAGTAACAACGAGTGACTGCGTAATGTTAGATTACTTTAAATGTAAGAGGGTAAATGTGTCTGAAAAGGAAAGTATTTAAAAATGTGAGAGAGAGGGTACTCTGGTCATGGAGTA
>JAUBNY010001087.1:1135466-1153648 GCA_032275445.1 Crypturellus soui | reverse complement strand
TACAATCATATAACTAACCATCTCTGAAACCGAGTCTAACACTGTAATGTTTTTAAGTAGGAATGCTCATTTGTACAAGAAGATTCTGAAGAAAAACCATTTACCTTTGTTTGGAGAGAACAGTATCTTGGTTCCTTGCTTTTTTTTTTTTTTAATTTCAATTCTTCTCTTTAAAGCTATTCATGCAGCTCTGCAGTTCTGACATTAAGTGTTCAGACACTAATTCATGGAATTTGTCTCACAATTCCTGTGAGAATTGTCTCACAATTCTCACAATTCTTGGTGAATTGTCTCACAATTCACCAAGCTGGATGGTGGAGCAGGACGCAGCTCACGAATGAGTTATATGCAGTGGCAGTGGAGTGGAAACCAGGTCTTTCTCTCTTCCCTTTCCCCTCCTCTTTATTTTTTTATGAAATATGTACTCAAAAAATCCCAACAATAACGCCCTGTTAACAAAAAACAGCATTTACATTAAGGTTAGGTTCTGACGTGCTTAGATTCAACTGCTCTAGGGAATGGCAAGTGAAAAGACAATCCATTTTGTATCCTCGTAAGTTCCATCTGGAGCTGGGGTCCAGGTCATGAAGGAGTAATTCAGCTATCTGTGACCTTTCAGAGCACCTAGAAAGGGATTAGATAGGGGCTGACTGCGAGGCAGCGTTCTCCACTAGACTGTCAGATTAGCTGTGCCATAACCAGTGTCATAATAAATTATTAACTTCATGCTGTAAGAAAGGAGCCTTCTGTTGTCTCTAGCTGTCTCTAAAAGTAAAACTTATTATATATTTTAAATCGGTTCATCCACCTGGTCTGAACTTGGGACTCCCTTGGTTGAAGGGCAGCTCTATAGTTGCAATGGTATCAACGTGAAGCAAAAGAGAGTAGTTTTTATGAGTACAGACTTAGCCTGGATTTCAATATGTGTTCTGCATATAGAAAAATAAAATGTATATCCAAGGGTTAAAATAAGTCATTATTAACATGTATCGTCTGAGGAACTTATGTCTTGTGTAGGAAGAAGTGTCAGGTAGTTCTCAGTGCAGGATTTTGCCAGAAAAATTAAAGTGAATTACAGAGTCAATTACAAATTCTTTGATGGCACTGGCAGCAGGAAAGTCTGACCTGTGGGATACAATGCACCCTTTAAGCTGCAGCCAAAGATCTAATTAATAATATATCCAGCTGCTGCAACCACAATCTGCCCTTCTGGGCCACGTAGCTTTATAAAGAGTAACTTGGTAACATAAAAAGTCAATATGTGGTTTCTTTGAAATTCAGATTTCTTTCAGTCACAGAGCTAACTGTCAGGATGGCAAGATGTATTTGATTCTTCCTCAGTGCAGGAGGAAGTGTACGTAGCCTCTTGAGATCCTTTTCTAACCAACTGTTCCATGATTTCCTCTGTCATATCATTTCGGAAGTAAGGACAATGTTTTTGAACAAATAGTTGCTCTGAATTCACCTTTGGAAGGTATTTTCAGGACTTTAACTTGGCAGCAGAGATATGCTCATGAGTATCATCTGCATGTGCAATTTATTTGCCAATATTTAGGTGGAATTTTGGTCATCTGTAGACTTGACTATGGCATTATATCCCTGAAATGGGGAGTCCACACCTTAATATGGCATGGATTAAACCTAATTTGGGGTAAACAGAAGATCTCTTCGAGGATTTAGTAGGCAGAAGTGGTTTTAATGTCCGAATGTTTGGCATCAAATGCTGCCACCATTGTAGTCTTGTCTAATGGAGTTGCTTTCCATGGGATCCCATGATTGGGATGAGTGATTTTTGTATTAGATTATAGATCATCAGTTTGGGTCCTGAAAAAAATAGACAATAACAAGCCATACAAGGAAGTCCTCTTCTGCCAGCCCTGCTACATGGCCATAGACTTGGGCAGAACTGGTAAAACTGGGGAAATCCATATATTGCAGTTTAAGACCTTGCTATCCACAGCTGTTCAGCAGGTTGCCCAACTCTGGTAGGAGCTTAGGCAGCTGGAGTGATAAATGCTACACACTATATATCATCCATGCTAGGTCTCACTCAAGTATTTAAATGAAATTATCAATGGAAGGTAAGTTGGTTTTAAAGTAATAGATGAGAATGTGTCCAGAATGCACAGAGGAACAGAGACCATCATATATTTATCTCCAAAAATGTGCAAGGCTTCTCTTTTTGTGTGCCAAGCTACTACCTTAGTTCTTGGGAGGTCCCACCTTAGCATGGTGCCATGTGCAGGCTCACATGTGTGGTGATTGCCTGGGAGGGTTGATCCCCCTTGAGAGTGTGTTTGGTTTCTCTAGCCTAAGGGATTTCTGTGCTGTGCTCCAGCATCCTGCAGGGATGGAGCCTGATGCAGCTCTCTGGAGCCCTGAGTACAGCTGAGCCCTCAGGAGCTCTGGTCATTATTAATATATAGTTGCATTTCTGTGATTGCCCCTGCTCACACTGCCTTCACCCCCTGCCGTAGGCAGAAAATCCTTCTTTCCACCTCTGGCTTCCAGAGTAAAGGTCTCTGACACTGCGGAAGGCGTTGTGGCTCATTCCAGCTATGAGTTGGGGATGAGACTTGGGAGCAGTTGTTTGGGAATAGCAGGTTCCAGCTGTAAGGCAGTAATTCCAGGTTTTAAGTGCTATCCTGACTGCTTTCCAGACATTTGTGCTGCAAAGCAGTGATCAGGGGACCTGGGAATAGCCCCTGAAAGAGAGAGCCCTGCTGCTGCTCCTCCTTTTGGGCTTTCTGTGCCTGTGGGTTACAAGCTTGAAACCTTGCAATAGCACCATTAGGCACATTGAGGAATGGCTGGATTTTTCACATGTCATTTTGACTGCTGTAATTCTCTCAGCTTAATGACACAGCTCCCTGCTGTTGCAGACCCCACGGGTTTCTTGTAATCATCTCACCTTTCTCTCTACCAGTTGCCGTCAGGGCACCCTCCCTTCTGGCTTGGCATTGCTCTGCAGCCTTCAGGAATAGGCCATCCTTGCTCACCAAGCCTCAAGGCGCTTTCTGCTGTTTCTTGCAGATGACTGTCCCTGGAATACTCCCTTTTTCCTTCTCCGCTGGCTCCTGTTCCTCCCCAGCGCTGCGCAGAGTAACTTCTGCAGGCCGGGTCTAAACCATGTCAGTGAAAGCACTCAGGCAATTTTCCCATGTAATAAACACCCCTCACGTGATGCTTAAATCAGATTAGAGCAGTGCCCAAGGTGTGTTTTTAATAAACAGGAGAAGAAAATCCTATCCCACCCTACCACCTTCCCCTCGGGTAATACAGTGTTTCTTTTAAGTTTGGCTTTCAAGACAGCTTAAAAATGGTCTTTTGGCCTTCTGATTCCCTTTCATCAAGTAGCAAGGAAACCACTCAAGTCCATTTGAGTTCAGTGAACCTTAGTGTATCGAGTTGCAAATAAGGAATTTTCCTTCTTTTAATTTAATCTGACTTCTCACAGACAAGGGTTAAATTCAACAATGAATCAAAATAAGGTAGGCTCTAATTGAATTGCTTGGTTTAACCCTGCTGTGGGAACAATGCACTATCTGCTGTTGGTACTACCTGAGTTTCATCCCTGGAAGTGCAGAACAGGTGTGTAGTAGAATAAAGAGGACAATAATTGCTTAGAAGACCTCTAGATGACAACTCTTACCAAGTATCTCTATGTTTTTTGTTTGTTGGCTTTCCTCCCTGTTAAAACTCATCTGCTGTGAACTGGTGGTGATATTTATGCCATGCTGAAGACCCTGCTTTTTTCTACCTGTGTCTAGGAGCTTCACAGCCTTTCCTGGGATTAGCATCCCCATGAGTTCCATCAGCTCAGAAGGGCTTGGAGCGAATGGCACGGAATGACCACAGCAGAGAGACACCTTGACTGGCCCAGGTGGCAGCAGCGGGGGAAGAACTGGGTCACCAGCTGGAAACACCTCCCACCCCCTCTCTTTAATGTGCTTTTTCCCAATCCATCAGTCAGTCGAGTGGAAAAGCAGTCCAGCCTCAGGAGGAACGTGACACACCGCCCTTGGGCATTCCTTGCTTGGTGCACCTCTGTATGTACTTTTTAAAATAACTGGCTCTTAATTTCAAGGAGTGGCTTAGAAAGCACATGGTAACGTCTGCAGGAGCACTACCTGTGTTCATCAGTGTTGGGGTTGGGAGCTGGCCCACCAACAGCAATCATTTGGAGTGGCTGAACTTCTCTCGCTCTATGTGTTGAGATGAGACAAAACATGTGGTTTGTAGGGGTAAAGAGGGTTTCAAAGGAATGAACCTTTGAGAAAAGGAGCTTAAAACAGGGTTTTCCTAGTGCAAGGTGATAGGGAAGGCCCCTGGGATGCCTGCTAGTGGCACAGGCACTTCTGTGTCCACATGTCCCTGCAGCGCTGGCATCAGTGACCCTCCACGGGGTCCCTGGTGCCTTCCCCTCCCCACGCTGGAGCTGCATGTGGTGTGTGCAGGGAGATCCTGCACCATCGTGGGCCACGTTTCTTCCTATGCCCAAAGCTCTGCGCGCCATCGGGAGGTGCAAGCGGAAGGAGGAGGGATGAGGCTGAGGCCAGGCACTCAAGATGAGAGTTTCTTGGCTATTCTGATACTTGTGTTTCTCTACTTGAAAATGACTCAGTTGTTCTCCCTCTTACGATATGATGAGCCCCATGAGAAATTTCCTCGGTTAACAGAAAGTCGTGCTTGCATAACATCGTTCTTTCAATATGTTCTTCCCCCATGGGGAGAAAACTGAGGAGCAGAAAGGTTAAATACTGAGGCTGTCAAAGGAATTGCCATGGCTGAGGAGCACAGACTTTCTCTTGTCTAAAGCTCCTCTGGAGCTGGCTCCAGATGAGGTAGGAAGGTACACTTATTTTGTTCCATTTTATTTTTCACAATGCTTACAGCAAGCTTTGGTTCATGTAGCAGCAGGGCATGCTTCACTCCACGTTGCAATGGACCTCATCCACAGAAGTCTAGGGGAATTGAATATCTGGACCAGGTAGCTGGGACAGACTAGGTCGGGAGCACGAAGTGCTACATCACCATCCTGACACGGATGAGTTTGTGCCAGAGTTCCCTGTACTGACCCCCAGATATATTTTCCAACTGAAATGTTGTCCAATAGAACTTCGCAGGAGTTTGCAGACTATTGGTCTGCAAAGAGCAAGGATGGGGCCCTACTTTTCTCTCCTGTGGATGGAGATATGGCCTCCAACTGCAGTAAATGATATGAGAATTACAAAGCAAAAAATGTCAGAAGGGTAGTCAGGGTTGGTTAAAACTGTGATGTGGGAAGGATAGAATATAGCATTCAAAGAGCTTTTGGTTCATTAGCAAGCAAACATGCTGTGACAGCTCATTGTAAAACAAACGCTTTTCTCCATATGAAAATGCAGGTGTTTATTTAAAACAAAGACTGAGCCTGGAATTATTTTCTGTGGCTGGTTGCCTGGGTCTATATGGTGTCCTCAGTAATCACTGCTTTACCTGCTCGCTCAGAAGGGAAATCCAGTGCTCTATAAATAAATAAATGTATGATCACTCTGTATTTGTGCAGCATATAGCGCAGCAGGGTTGTGGGAATAGCTGGGGCTTCAAGAGACTACCGCAGCATAAACAACAGGGTAGAGGAGAAATACCTTGCTGTGAACAAGCCTGTGTTGTTTTAAAGGAGATCTTTTAGAGGAGTTAGGTGAATTTGTTTTTAATGTATAATTTTGATTGCCTATGTTTCTCCAGTTTAAGCAATGCATCTTTTTCATTGCTTTTGTCTGAAAAGAGGTTGACGTATTTGAGTACTGTTACTCCCAAAGTGATGCAGAGCAAGATGTTTAAGCAGGGTTTCAGCTGGACTCGAGTGTCAAAGATACCTCGTCACTGATTTGTGATCCGACGTGCATCCTAGGCTTCAGTTACTGTGAAAAGGGAAAACAAAAGAAAACAAAACCACCAACAAAAACCAAATCAACTTCTACGACATTGTAGAAACTCAATAGGAATGCTGAATGCAGGATACACGTCAAAATTTGTTAAACACGATTGAGCCTAAAAATAATACTGGCTAATAAAGTTGGTTAAAAAGAAACTGAAGGAAAAACATCATTAGAAAATATATGTTTGCTGAAACTGGAACAGTTTGGGTTATCTGGATATTTGTTTTATAGTTTTGAGCAGAGAAGATGTTTAAGTGGGGAAAAAAATGAACCATTACTTGTATAACATCAGTATATTTTGTTCCAATTTACCTGTTTCTGTTCATTTCGTAGGGATGAATTTTAATTCTCTCTAATACTATTTTGTACTGTTTCTGCATTTTCTTTACCTGTCAAATCTTTTTAGCATTGGTAGTTTTGGAGTTTTCGTTTTGCAAAATGTTTCTATCTTTTTGCCCCAGTTCAAACTGGAAAAACTACAAAACCAACAGTATTTTCTGGAAACAGAAGTGTGCAGTTTCTGACCTTTCAAGTCCCAGGCCTATTATGCAAAGCCCTTAAACATATTTTGTTCAGGTTACTGGAGATTTATACGTGTATTTAAGAGCATTGTTACAGAATAATAAAGGGAAAAGAATAGCTTTGCACTGTGTCAGAACTATTACAACAGACCCTTTTTAAGTCCATATATTATTACTGTATCTATAATTAAGAAATTATTTCAACTGTTCATTAATTTCTTTCTTGGCGTCAAGACCAGCCCCATGTAGACTGGCACTTTCTCAACATTATTCTCAACATTATTCAGTGTTACATGCATAACCATACATGCACGTGCTTGTGTATATGTGAATATGCACATATGCATTAATGTATTTGGGGTGTAAAGTAGAAGACGTTTTCACGTACAGGCTTCCAAGAGTCAAAGAAAACTTACTCATAGCAGAGCTGGATCATTTTATGAGCGGGATTATGCTATACTGTTTTTACAGTAACAAGGAATTCAGCTCTGACCCAAGAAGTGCCTTTCTATCCTTTTATCCTACATTTTAGTCTTTTAAAAATCTCTCCCTGGAAACAAAGCAAAATTTCAATTGCCCATCCATGTCATAACTGCAATAGGAAAAGAAAATGTTATGACCTAAATAACTTGGCATAAATAGGTATAGCCATTTTTGCTGAGGTTGTTGAGCAAGCAAATGCATTGATATCTCTTAGGTAGGAAAAAAAATGGCCTGTTTACAAATGTGCTTTGTGAATTAGATATTTTCACACAGGTTGGTGATTATTGCACTCATTAGTAAGGCTTCAGCCACAAGCTGGGCTTTCATATATTTCTTTGAACAAGCCTGAACTGCAGGAGGTAGTTCACAAAACATTGTTTCTCAGGAAAAAAGAGAAATTCAAGACACTGGGAGAAATGTGTATGATAACTGCAATCAAAAATTTTCATTCTGCCCAATCCAGGTGCACCTAATTCTATTAAGACCTTGTGATAGAAACCTCTCTGCACTCGTGCAGAGATGCATCTGAATTACCAACATAATACATTACCTTAAATATGACTCTGCAGTTCCACGTCAATTAGGCCACCAAGGAAGGCCACCGAAAGGTTTGTTAAAGCTTTGTTGTAAGAACAGCATTGCTTAAATTTGAAGCCTTAGAGTAGAAATAATAACTGCATCAAAATGAATGCCTCCATTGGCTAATGAGGGACATAATTTAGAGAATCTTTATTATCATGCTCTATTTAATTAAAAAAAAAAAAAAAAGACTCTTCTCTTGGCCAAAGCTGTAAAACTATTGAGTAAGAGCACACAGAGGCCCCAGGAAAATGCTTGCACATGTTCATTTAAGATAATGGGGCTACTCAAGTGTTCAAAGTTATGTTAAAGATATACATGTGCTTTCAAGTGTGTTACTGACTTCGGGCCACAGTAATGAAAGAAACAGAATTTCAGGGCAATTTTAATGAAATGAATTAAAATCCTGTGCACAGATTGGAGGGGTCATGTTAGGTGGCCTAAATCCCCCCTCCAAGTCCCTCAGCGTAATGTTTCCTACTGAGTGGCTGGCTGGAGGCCTCCAGCACTGAATATTCACAATATTACCACCCAGTTCCTTCAGACAAACAGTGGATGAAGGGCCTGCATGCTTTTTTTCCTCACATTCTTTCCGTTGATACTTGAGCTATTTGTGGTAAAGTTTAGACAAGGCTGCCCCACCACCACCTTTTTTTTTTTTTTTGACTTTTTTTTTGACTTTTCCAAACTACTTGTACTTGCTTTTGAATAGGTTAAGCTTTGTCATGCATTCATGGGATTTTACTCTGGGAAGGACACAGGATTTGGGCTTGAAACACGAGGATTTGGTGCTTTTGTGCTCCTTGCTTTGTCACTGCAGCACTGGAGCACAGGATGCAGAGAGCTGAGCACTTCCTGCAACTGCAAATGTGCCAAAGCTTTTGGGAGGTGACAGCAGCAAGTTACTTCTGTATGGAACTGACTGACCCCAAACTGAGTTTCTTGGGTATGTCCTTGACTAACATGATCTGACCTGGCACCCTTTGAAGTCAACTGGCACCAGCTGATGGTCTTGTGCTCTGTGTGGTGACAAAACGGTTTTCAGTTTCTAAAGAACTCGTCTATGGCAGCTATGAGTGCCACATAGCCAAGCAGTTTATAGTACCCAGGCAGAGGCTTGCAGGGTATATTCTAATTGTAATTCAGTCTGTTCAGGTCTCACCAGAATCCAACTTTTATTTAATTTTCTGCAGTCAAGCTGGAAGCTCTCCTGCCTTCATCAGCATTCAAAAACACTAATGTCTTGGGGTGGTTACAAGACGCTTCCAGATCCCCTTTCCTAGGGCAGAACCGTTGAGTGAGTGTGTGCCTTGGAGCCAGGAGCCTGGTAATTTTAGTGGCTTTGAGAGCAGGATGGGAACCCTGAGGCCTGCTGGCTTTGGGGTTGGGGCTGCAAAGCATCTGCACATGCAGGCTGCTCCGAGGCCAAGGACTTCCAGTCCCTGGGGACCACTGGCCTCAGACAGCCTCTGCAAACATCCTTGTATTGCCCACGTCTGGGATTTGGTAAGAGTTCAGGGAAAACCCAAGCGCTTGTTCAAAAGCAGGCTTTTTCAATGAAACTTTGTTTTCTTGTAAGGTTTCCAACCGGCGCCACCAAAAAGCCCATGTATGCCTTGATTTATTATAAATTCTTGGATCCCACATCAAAAGTTTTCACGGATGGAGCTACCGTTTACTCAGAGGAGAAGCTGTGTTGTATAACTGACTACATAACCAAAATGTAATTACTTCTTCCAAAGTGTACACAACAAAAACTCAGAATTTTTTGCCTATCAGGAGATCTTGCTTATTACAGTTTATATATGAATTTTCATTTGTGCCAAGCATGATGTGACCAGGCCAGATGTTTTCAGACCCACCTCTTGTGGGTCTGAAAGTGGAATTGAAGTGTATATAACAGCACAATTGCACTTCTGTCTTCTGCAGAGTGAACATCAGGTAGCTGAAGTGGGAATATTTCTTTCTTCTTCTTCATTGCTGGTTCTCTGAAAGAATCCAAATGTATATGGATTCATTTTGTGTCCCAGACCAGGGGAGACTAAGAAACTGAGAGATTTTGAGTAAACAGTGGTATTCATATCGAGACTGGATTTTTTTCTCTTTTTTTAATCCCATGGTATAGAAAAGGTAGAGGCATGATACAGAATCTTTGAGTTTCCGTTTTAAAAGATGAGTTATTAACCATAACCCTGTCTTCCTCAACAGATCCACCCACTTAGCTGTTAGATCATGGCTTGCTGCAGTGCTAAATACGTATTTATTCTTAACAAGATCCTCTGCACAGGAAGCAGGAGGAAGCCAGGGCTGAGGAGATGAGACCCTTCAGGTGCTCCTCCATGACCAGGGCAAGGAGTGACCCTGCAGAGGCAGGATCATGTCATCGTCCCAGGCGAGTGCCCAGGGCACCATGGCCTGGTCTATCCAGGGCTCTTCCCTCCGAGTGACGAGTGCCCAGAGGGGCTGCCTGCTCACACTGCTACCTGCAGCACGGGAGAGGGCTGGGCTCTCAGGAATAAACACGAGCGGTTCGACTTTTTCCTTTTTATCTTTAAAAAAAAAAATATGGATCGATTCTGAGCCTGCAGTGTTGAAACTATCTTTGGAAAGGTAGGAGAGGGCTTTTGTAGACTTGAAGGCAATGTCTGACTAAATGTTTGGTCCACTCTTGGCTTCAGAGATCCTTACAGTGTAGGACAGCTGACACCCTTTGGGTTAGTGTCTACGAACTCAGCCCCAGGTTTGCCTGGAGGTGGTTGGTATGTCCTGCAGAGCCAGTGTGCTGAGATGCAATAGTGCACGCCGTGGCCGGGGAAGTCTGTTTACATTTGGAAGACAGAAAACCAGACAGAGTACAGACACGGCTAAGAAGGATTCATTAGAAAGCGCGTGAGCGCCAGGTGAACAACACTGTGCTGCTTGCACCGTCACTCAGGGCTTTCAGGATATTCGTTATTCACTCCTGTGACTCAGACCTTACGGAGATGCAGACGGTGATAGAGGCAGTGCCCCAAAGCAAACTTGAACATCTGTTCACTTCCAGGTTATTTATCAGCTTGCCCCTCACCTCCGCTCCTTGAACATACCACGGTTTTCATTTTCATGCCATATGCATGAAAACACGGCATGAAAACACTAATGCATGTTACCTCTAAAGCCCAGCGACGCGCAGCAGCGAAGTGCTCTGTCAGGGAACACAGATGTTAAAGACGAAAGCTCAAATCCCAATCAGGGCCCTGTGCGATATGGGAGGTGTTCAGACCACCCAGGCGCAGCCTCCAGCTTGGCTGGCTGAGGCTCTCCCGGTTCCCGCTGGAAAAACAAGAGAGAGGGACTTGCTTCCAGGAGCAAGTGAGCAAACCTCGATTGGGCTCCTCTTCTGAACCGCCTCTAGGAGAGCTTCTCTGTTAGCAGAGTCTAAGGAGGCAAGCCAGGTAACTTAACCAGCAAGGCTGGGTGCCTCAGTCCTGCTCTGTGCAAAACACCTCCTGTTGTGCCATAGCAAGCAACATCATGCGCCTTCACATCAATACACCGTACCGTGTGAAGCCCTTAAATAGTTCCTTTTCCTGCCTTCTCCTAGTTGATGTGTTGCCTAGCTTTTCAGAATGCTTTATTCCTGTCTCTCCTACATCCTAAAAGGTCTGGAATTCAACTTAATTTGGTGGTGTAATTCGCACACATTGAGTATGCTCTGTGATGGTAGATGTTGACCTTTTTTTTTTTCGCTTTTATGTCTGTCTACAGAATGGTGTCTTCATACCCCATACTAAAAATGTTTATAGCTGTAACTGTTCTTCTCAGAAACATCACTGAGCTGTTTGGGATCTTCTGACCGGATAGGTACCCGCTGGAAAATGGTGAGTGGGTAGAACTGAAATGCTCTATTAAAATATGTCATCTTTTTAGAGGAAACCAGGCTAAGTATCTAGCTGCCTGGTTTATTGGCAGCGCAGCCAGCAGGCAGCAAGGTCCTGAGATAATTCTTTATTTTTGCCAGAACTGCCACAATATTTCTCCCTCCTGTGACACTAAACATAAAGAGTTTGCAACGACTCAGAATTTCTCACAAAGTGGAAAATATTTTCCATCTCTCTCTCTGGGCAACTACATCTTTTTTTTCCTTCCTTTTTCTCCCTCCTCACCAATATGGAAAATCAGCTGATTTGGGGATCAATTGTTATGGCTTGTTTTGTTTTCTCTCCCTCTTATTCTACTGCCTCAATTATTTCCGATCTACATACTTATTGTTTGGAAGCAAACTCACTTTCCTGCTCTTTCACCGGATACTTCCTTCCTGAAGGTCTATCTTTCTGGCACTTAGGGAATGTGATTTCAGTTCCTGCCTTGCCAACAGATGAGCTGCAGGCAGCTGCTCTTAATGCCACTGGTCTCAGCTTTGCAGCATATGCGCAGACACAGCAAGCAAGGAAGGAATCGAACATAGCCTGGACATATCTGTATACCCCGGAAATCATTTTTTTTAAGAAACATTTTCTAAGATTGAATTAGATAATGGGAAAGGACCAGGTGGTAGAGCAATTCAACTCGTTTGCTCTGGAAGCAGAGAAACAAGTATCTGCAGATGCATCCTGCTGGAAATGGGTACCTGGTCATTTGGGACAGAAACACCAGAGTTAGCCTGGTGCAACTGCAATATTTCTGTCCTGTGTGCTGCAGACTGTTGAACTGGTGTCCCTCAGCCACGGTAGCATGGTGGAGTTGTAGGGGTTCAAGCAGGATTTTGTCCTAGGCTAGTGTGGCTCTGTTGACAACCAAGGCAACCCATTATATCTTGACCTATGGCTTCCCGTATAGCCTGGGAGAAGGAATGCAGGCCAGGATGCCTGTATTCTTTTGGAAATTTCTAAAAGAATGTGTCACTTTGACATTAAGAATGCTCCAGTCAAGAGTAAAAAAATCTGGTGCCACCTAAATGACCTAAATGGTCAAAATATATAAAAACCTATATTAGATATAATTTCAGTGCCATGTAATCAGTATTCATCATCCGAAGGAAGGCAAACTCTTTCCCTGCACTTGTGCTAAGGAGCCCTTCTCTTTTTCTATTGTAAAGTATGAGGAGAAACACCTTTACTAGGTGCATCTCAAGAGTAGCTGAGGGGCTGGATCAGCAAACACCCTGTTCTTGTTCTGCCTCACACCCTCAGCTTTTTTAGATTCATAATGAGATGATGTGAATGCGTGCAAGAAAAAGCATTGGCAGCTGTGTAGCAGTTATACCCAGCTTGACATGCAACATCATTATCTGTGATCCATTTTTTTTTGTTTTCTCTCTGCCAAGAATTCAAGGAAAGAAAATCCATTTCAATCTGAATAAAATGACAGGATACTCCAATTTAGTGGCGATCTCATCAATTCACCCAGGCAGACAGTGTTAGAAAATTGCATTGGCACAGGTGCCCATAATAAATCAGCACTTCAGAACATAAGCTGTGTGGCTTTGATGCATTCATAATGATGGCAGTGACACTACATATACTATATACTATATATACACTACTCTGCATATATAAAATCTTGCTTAAAGATGAGGCCTACTGAAAACAAATATCTTGCATGTGAGATAAATTCCTTTCACTCGCATTCTTCCGGAGTCTGAGGTTATGAGGAGCCCAGTATTCCAGCCTCCATCCAAGAAAGCACTTAAACCCACATTGCACTTGGCAAACGTGCATCACCCAGTTGACTGCAGCACTTTAGCTGAGGATAAGCATGTGCTTAAAGGGTCCCTGGACTAAGACGAGACTTTGCAGCTTCTCAGAGACTCAAGCCCTTGGCAGGGAGGGAGGAGCGGCAGGGAGTCTGTTCATTGGGTCCCCAGTTTAAACCTATTGGCTGCTGCTGTAATTAAGAAAAAATGCAAGAGATCTTGGCAGGCAAACCTGAGTTTACTCTGCTTGCTGGAAATAGTTATATTTTCATCCTAAAAATAAATATTCTGACTGTATTAGCACTAGTGTGTGTCATTCTGCTTGTGTGATAGGAAACAGAGACTGTGTGAGCATGCACGGAGCTGAGGCGGGCTGGGTGGCTTGGTTTAAACCTTGGGACTGTTTCCCCTCGCTTCATTCCCTTTGTTTTTTGGCACTATCGGATGCATTCCAAAATCAAAACCTCATTTGATGAGCCCTGAAGATAAACTCTCCCAGGTAGCAATGAGTCAGTAGACGTGAATTTGAGCTGCTCCAGCCTCTGCACCTTCATGTACGTTCAAAAAAGAGCTGGGGTGTCTCCCCAAAAGGAGCTACCTGCCCTGTGTGTGCAGGCACACACGAGTCCTTTGAGGCAGTCATTCAATTCTTCATCTCTTCCCTGGGTTCTCCAGCCCTGCAGGATAGTCGGGCCATGCCCACCAGTCACTGCTCCTTGGTGGCCTTGGCTCCACTCTCTAGCAAAGCTGGAGCAAAGCTCTGCTGCTTGCACGTTTTCCATAAGGAATGAAACCAATTAGCGCAAGCACGCAGCCCGGCGATGCCGCCCTGGTAAATCTGTGTGGATCTGGGGTGGCAAATCTGCAGGAACGGAGGAAACGCAGAGAAGGAGAACGTAGCCCCTGGTTGTTTGAGCAGTCTAGTGTTTGCTCGCTTCTCATAAACATCCAACCAGAGGGTTTCATTCCTGTTTTTGAAGAACAAATCTTTGCACCTCTGGGACAAGGGGTGAGGAATACATCACTGAACCGAAAGCACAAGCAACATTGCAGCAAGCACGATGTAATCCCAAGCTGGGCCTTGGCTGGAGCCACGACCCCACGCCTCTGCTCCCACTGCAAGTGTTGGGATCCGTAGGAATGTTCCTTGGCAAGATGCTCCTGCTGTACAATGTCCCATCTTCCTGTGGACAACTGTTCCAGCCAACTTAGCACAGCTACTTCTCATAAGAAACTCTTCTCTTTGTGTTGTCCTGCTGGGTTTGCTCACATGAGCCCTCATGCACGAGCAGCATCTCCTGCTGCCTTCTAGTCTTCAGGTACATGTCTGATAGAAAGTGCCGACCCCTCAATTTAGTATTTCTCAACATAGCAATGGCTGTAACTTTGCAGCTGTATTTTTTAATAGGTTGGGATTTAATAAAAGTAGTTTGATCTGAAGAAGAACACAAATGTAATAGGAGTTTGGCTAGAGATATACACAGTCTAAAGTGACTTGGATTTTCTCCTAGCGCAAAGCTAACCAATGTAAACTGAGCTAAAAAAAGCCCATGAGGGACACGGATGTATTCGTTCGGAAGGTTTCTGCGGCAAAGTGCTTGTAATTAAACAACAAAGGTGCGCTAATCGGCTTGTGTCACCCACTTCACATATGTTGATAACTTGGTCTCACCCAAATACTCATGTATACAGATGTAGGAGGCTAAATTTGGAATAGACTTAACTACAGCTCTTTTGAGTGCTTTGCCATCGCATGTCAAATAAACACTGTTGCCAGGATATGAGTCAAGCATCGGTTTTAGTAGGCAAGCTGGACTGATCAAATGTCTGCAAAAGTCAAACTCATACAGAGTTTTTTTTTTATAAAGCTGTATAACATTAAAACATTAAAGCAAATAATTGGCAAATGATTAAATCACAAGCGATGGCTCATTGGTTCTTGGTGAGTTCGCAACTTTTTTGGCCAAACACATGGTCATACTAAAAGCACTGGTTTTACAGAGATTGTTTTTAAATAATAATAAAATTAATTTTAAAAAAAGAAGAAAACAGTCCCTGAGTACATACATGAGCCTGGACATGATGTAGCTTCTCTTATATATCCATATAAAGTGTTGAGGGACATGTGAGAACCCCTTGGGCCTAGTTCCTACAGGAGAATCTGCTCAGAAGCACGAGGTATCCAAATACCTTTGGAAAACTGGGAGAGGAGTTACAGTGCACCCCTTTCCAGGTAACAACCCCAAGTGTTGGGTGGTTAGGAGCCAAGGTTAGGAGCCAAGCATGCACCTTTAAAGCGGGAACTACCCTTCTCCCCCCCACACTTTTTTGGGTAAGGACCACTTCACTTTCTTGAGAACCTAAGAATGAGGTTGAACAAATAAGAAAGCTACAACTCGGTGAAGGTGTTTAAGATGAATATGCTGACATATGATGATACGCTAACAAATTTACATGCAGATGCCCTATGCAGCACAGTGGTTTTGGACCTGAATTTTGTACATGGCATCTAGGCAAGGAAAAGCTAGCCCTGAAGATGCTGACTGGCAACAAAAATGCGTGGGTAAAAATATACATATACACATGTGTTCGTTGTAGGAAGCTTTCGTTGACTGATCTTGAATCTAATACTAAATTTGATTTAATATTACTCTAAATCTAACTAGATGACTCTGAAAAACAGTAAAAATTGAATGTAAAACTAGTTAGATGATAGATAGAACAAGAAACTGAAACTATTTCCTGACTTCACCAAAAAAATCTTTAACTATCCATGTACAGCCATTACTGAGCCAAGAAAAACTCACAGATTTAAACTAATGCATTTTTTTCAAGCTTTAGGTCTGGTTTATGATTGTTGAGACTTGGCTTTTCTTGGGGCTAATGCCAGTGCAAAGTGCATTGCCTTTATGGGAGTCTCTGCTTTAAGCTGTATGAGCAGCACACCTTCACTGCCAGCAAAACATCCCAAACAGTTGAAAACTTATCATTATTTTTCCTCCTGTCCATTGAAGGCATTTATAGCTCTATGCCGGGAAGAAGTATGTAGCAGGAAGGTTAAGGAAAAGCAAAACCAAATCCTTTCTGTGACGGACAAGAGTCATGTCTTCAACTTTAGGAATTCTAATTCAAATTACTTTATTGTTTACAATTAGATCAGCATCTGCAAGTGTCAGAATGGGTCTGGAGAAGCAGGCTCGCCTAAGAAGAGCCAGAAGAGTTTTCAAACAGCGTTGCCCACATTGCAGACATATGTGGGAACCCTGCCCTGCAGAAGGTGCTTCCTCATTTTCTGCCTCATTTTCTGTTTTGAAAACAACCCTTGCTGCAGAGCCTATACACAGCCAAGTGCCCCTTCTAATCCTCGCAGCAGCGTGATCTCCTGTTGTCCTGTTGGGTTCTGCCAGCTGGAGAACTTGTGGTATGTACGTGGTATCTCTGCCCTGAGAGTCAGCTTGCCCTGTTCTCAGGGTGTGGGCACTTTGTTTTTCCATAATTTCCCAGCTTCATGCTTAATATGGATGGCATCTTTTATATCTGCAATTAGTTTGTGTCATGTTCAAAAAGTTTTTTTCCCTCGTCCCCAGAGTTCTGGGGCAATACAGAATATTTCCTAAAAAAAAAAAAAAAGCTCTGGAGTCCGGAGCCACCTGCCAGATTCCCACATATCATAATATTCTCAGCCAGCTGCTGTGGTAGCTGTTCATGCCAAGGGTAAGAATTCCTTCATGCTGGTTTTAGTTTTCGCACAGGCTCGAACCTCCTTCCAGCCTGGGTCGAACTGTCAGGGTAAGGCCTGAGTCAGCAAGAGTTAAAATAAGATAAAAAAAAAAAAGGTCAAACTTTTTGGAGCCCATAGCCAGCTGGTGGAGCCCAGGTATCGTGTCCAGTTTCAGAGCAATCCTCCCCTCCAGGATGCTCCATCCTCCGACTTTACGGAGGGGCTTCTAGGCAGGATGGGGAATTTATAGGCATAATAATCCCTGATGAGGCTGTGGGCAGCCAGCAGTGACCCGGCTGGTGCTGGTGCTACCTCCAGCCCGGCCGTCGTTAACCCCAGCCCTGCCGGCCACGTGCGGCCCAGCAAGGTGATTTGGAAGCGTCTCCTGGTTTAATCATTAATTCTCGCCTTGCCACACTTCTTCTTTTCAGCTTACAATCGGAAATCAAACAGGCTTTATTATTTTTTTTCCTGATGATTTATTTTCTGGCTCTCACATCCAAAAATGAAGTTACCAGCGCCTGGCAGTCCTGAGCAGTTTGCTGGTTTTTGATGGGCACTTTGCTCCCTCATCAGAGCATTTGCAGGTATTTAGCAGTGTTCATAAAACAGCAGCCCATTTCCAAAGGACCGTTTTCTCTGGATGCCCGGTTCAAAGCACGCCCTGGGCATGGGCATTTGGAGTCTTCTGAAGTTCCTGACGTGCCCTTCTGAAAGTCAGATGGCTCAGATGGGGCATCCAAAATCATTGCCTGCTTTTCTGAAAAAGTGAGACCGCAAGGTACCAGGAATGTATTTAATCACACACGCTGCAACAAATAAGGAAAACCATTCCTACCTGAAGAGCTTATTGCTGCAGACTGCTGATACACAGGATGCTCTTAACTAGCGACCGCAGCCACTGCTGGACAGCATCATAAACCTCCACATATAGAGACTTGCTACTTGCTAGTATGTAACACTGGGAGGGGGAAAAAAGACAGCACACTTATTGCAAAAGTTCCTGTCTCCAGAAGTTATGAATCCATCTTCTCAGGACATCACTTTGCTATCTTATGTTGTAGTATTTGTGTCTAACTCTTGAAGCTGCTATGTATTATATAGTTGGTAATGAACTGCAATTAAGCAATAGATAATGGCTATGAGTATTCACAGACTGATTTTACAGTGTTGCCATTCACAGGGACAAACACCCCAAAGAGAAAGGATACCCCTGAAATGGAAGAGTTTTAAAAGTAACTGTTAAAAAGGGCCACTTCCTGTTTTGATTTAATTTTAAC
>JAUBNY010001087.1:1108173-1129127 GCA_032275445.1 Crypturellus soui | reverse complement strand
AGCAAAGTGGAGTATAATATGTGCATCTTTGGGCAACCTGTGTACAGTAGATTTCTGAAGGGAAATCTGTTGCTTCACTAACTTATTTTTGAATAAGAAAGTAACTGGCATCTCTATGCCTCCTATCCTTGCCACTTGTTATCCATCAGTGGCTTGTACCTGTGAAGATCCCACCAGTCTGTACGTGTAAAAAGGAATATGTATAAGAAAGAATAAAATAATGATAATTGGAATGTGAATCTCCAAAGATCCCTAGTTTTAGAGGGGGACAACAGAACTGTAGTGTGATCCTGAGGATCTATCATGTACCACCACTTCGGGACATGAATTTTCAGTTATTTCTGAACACCCAGTCTGGTTACTTTCATGTTCTTTCATGCTTAGCCTAAAGGGGAAAGATTATTCAACTGTTAGTTTATCTCCTAAAACTGCCTTTCTTTCTCAAGAGACCTTTTCTTTTTTTTCCCCAGAAAAGTACTTCAGCCAAAGTTGTGGTGGATACTCCTAAATGGTGAGCTACTGTTGATAAACGTACAGCTAAAGCCAACGTTACCCAAAACTCTCATGTCATAACACACACACATACATAACATACACAAAAAGGCATCTTCTGTAGTTGTTCTATGTAGCATCTCTACAGAGATTTCCTAACCAAGTTTGAAGGTCAAAGTTCCTTCTCTGACTTTTCAGGGCTTGTATTCACATCAGTATTTTCATATCATTAGCTGTTGGACAGCAAAGCCCTAATGAATGCAGTAATACTGAAAAATGAAGATGTCCATTTAGATGTACGAATTTGTCAGAAAAGGCTCTAAGATAGGAAGGAGGATTTTGTGCAGACTCTTATCACCAAACAGGCATGATATTGCCAAAAATGTAATTCCTGCTCTGCCCATTTACCAGTACCATTTCATGTTACAATAACTTTTATAACATTTATAGACTAGGAAGAATCTTGCTGTGGCAATACTTTGGAATGTAGGATGTATTCAGTAAGTTTTATTCCTCACTCCATGTTGATAGAGTATCCGTCTGATAGATAAACTTGTTTTCATAAGAATTTTCTTCTGTGTTACTAACTTTGCGGATTGGAGTAGCCAGATATGTGCTGATTGGACTTCCATGGTTTGGGGAGCAATACTAGAGACTAAATGTGGGTTACTTCTTGCTGTTTGCCATGGAGCAGAGCAGGAACTGTGCTCCTTTCCTCCTCTCTCCACTCTGCTTTCCATGGCTCTATAACTTGGGTGTGCAGGCTATGGGAAAGCCCTGTCTTTGATTTTGGTCACCACATGCTCTTTGGGACAAACGTGCTCCAGTGGCTGACCCAGAACCCCCAAACTATTTCATTTATCAGCTACAGTTTTGCCTTTGTCCTGCAGGTGTACTGTGGTGATGCCTTTGAATCACTCTCTCCCACCAGCTGACCATCTGGGCTGCACCTGCAGGCTCAGTGGTGGCTTCTGCAATTCCCTCATTGCTTTGTGTGACAGTGCTGGCCTTGGACAGTGCAATCCTCTGCATGGGATGTGCACCTGGGAGGGGAGACAGGCAGAGAACAAACAGACTCTGTCCTCGTTGACCGCAGCCAGTTTTGCAAGCTCCTTCTCAGGATTAGTGCCCTGAGGGCACTAAGAGGCTGTAACATCCCTACCCAGCCTCAGCTAGGGCCTCCACCCACAGAGCCCAGAAGACCCATGTAAGCTCAGGCCCGGATATCCCACTGCTTTTTAAAGTGGTTTATGCTTAGCCTAGTCTCCTATGTGGATTTGTCGTGCAGGTAGCTTTTCTCCACCTGCTCCTAGGTAGATCCTGGGCCTGGATCATCAGCTTGCTCTGCACAGGTTGTTGGTGGACCCTGTTATCCCACCCTGGCTCTGTCCCGCTTGCACCCTGTTGGTGAGGACATGGCCTGTGCTGGAGTCACCCTTGGCTCCTAACTTATTCTTCCTTGTGCAACCCCACTCTTGCTGCTCCCTGCTGCTTTTTGAACTTAATACGAGTGGTCAGCTGAAATTTGGGGGGTTATCTGGCATGCTGTTCAATTATCTAATTTTAATGTATACTAAAAAAAATGTAAGCTATGCCTTTTTTTTAAGGTAATATTTTACCTCTTCTCCTCTTAGGTGATTTGATTTATAAGGCCCAGAACCTTTCTCTCTCTGTACAGATGCAACAGTATTACTAGGAAAAGCCACTTCAATGGGAGGTCATGCTTGTTTTCCTGAAGGTAGGCTTTAGAAAAACAACAGTTCTGGCTGGGGTATGAGGAAGTGCTGCCATCTGCTCAGCTGGTAGGACTTCTTGCATGCTGTGTTCCTGCTTGTGGCTGTCTGCAGGTAGGTTGGTTGCTCTGCTGATCGACCAGAGCGGCCTCTGACCGTGGGTGGAGCAGCAGCAGGCTGGAAGCACAAGGGAAAGTAGAGTGTTGCCTACTGATTAGGGAGCTGGACGAAAGGGCATTTTATCACCCTGACTCTTCAACGGTGTGCCCATGGCATGATACCTTGGACTGCAGAACAAAGAGTAGAAAGCAAAGTTACATACCCTGTAGACTTAGGCTTATAATAGCTGTGTTAAATAGGTAGCATATTACTGAATTCCTTCAAGGAGTATGAGCACGTACCATGAGAGATTAATCCGTGAAGTATGTTGGCCATTGGGCCTACAGGGATACAACGCAGGGCTATGCAACTTGGTCAGGGCATGTGATTTGGAGGTGACCTGCTCAGAAGGGAAATCTTCCCCAGCGTTCAACAGGCTGAAGTCTTGCAGGAACCAGATTAGGTCCTGGCTACCGTGTTTGTGTTCAGACTCATTTCTTCAAAGACAATCTAAATGTTAGCCCCTATCTAGTTGATACCTAGTTAGTATATCCAAGAGCTGTGGAAATGTTGGAGTCTGGTTTCCTATAGTCTTGCAGTGTGATTCTCTGTTGTCTAATTAGATGCAAACCCCAGTTGCATTTCCTTATGATAGGAGAGTTCAGGACATTTCTCCACTGTGGTGGGGTCTTTTTTCCTCTCTGTCTATTTGCCTAGATAAAGGACCTTGAAATACTGGACTGCTGCTTCTCTGTTAAATATGAATGCACAAATAGCTCAAGCAAAGGTTGCTAGGAGGACACTGACTCAAGCGATGTATACATACAAGCACAAAACATGTAATTACCCTGGCCTCATTTTCTTGGGAAGCCAAGTGCCAAACAGCAAGTGATAGATTAGGCTTGTGTTAGAAGTGCTTTTCTCCTCATATTGTAAGACTAAATGGGGAGTTAGTTATGTTTGGAGAATGGGTTTAGTGACACCTAATTACAGGTGCTTGCACACACGTGCCTATGCACACACCAGCAGAACAGAGAGGGATGAAAGAATCCCCTCTTGGAAAAAAACAAGGGTGGCTATCAAATATTTTTGAAGTATAGGTGCATTTGTACTACAATATACATGCACAGGTGCACTGAGTAGCAGATGATCTAAGGCATGCAAACTCAGGCAGGTGGAATCGCTTTTATTCTCCTTGAAGAAATGAAAAAATACTTTTAAAATTTGCAATGAATTGTGTTTAAAACTGAATTGCATTAAACAGCTGAGTACTGTCCTGGCTTTGACCAGTAAGTTGATCCACGTTGTTTACTTAAAAAATATATATATTTTAAATGTCCCAAACAACCATCTAAGCACAGCCAAGTCAATTTGTTCTAAGCATCTCCTTAAGGATGATTATAGGCTACCTTTGGCTTTGCTCCTGATTTCACATGGAACAAGATGCTGTGGCTGCTTCTCTAACCTATATGCTGTGGTAGTGGTCACAACATGGTTACCAGATTCCCCACTGCTCTAGATCGTTTCTGTGCATGTTAGATTAGGGCAAGAGGCTGCTCCTGATGCCAGGGTTGTGCCTCCTGCCAAGTTCATTGCTCGGTGAGAAGCTCAACAGTGGATTCCTCCCTGAAGCTCAATGGGCTTTGATGCTGTAGGAGCCTTATGCTGTAAGGGCAGGGAGGGTAGCATCTAGCTCTGAATTATGCCTCTGGAGATCATTTTTTCTCACTGAAGTTTATCTATTGAAAGCCCTGAGTACTTGTGAACAGCTGAGTTCATCTTGGACGCTTTGGAGGGCAGCTATGAATATCCTCACTTCGGGAGTGAATATCCAAACTTGAGTGAGTCTCCAGTTCAGTGTGAAACATAATAAAGTCTGTTTTACCTTCTTACAGTTAGTTCTGATGTCTGGTTTTGGCTTTTTGCTACCATTCAGCTGGCAAGTCACAGCCAACAGGCTTACAAGCAACATGTATCCTCATGGTCTTTGCTAATGCACAGAGCAGAGAGCTGCCTCACAGCGAAAATGAGCTGCATCCCTCAGACAAATTTAGCACAGACAATTGCAAATAAAAAACAGAATTTTGACATATTGTGGTTTAAAAGTTTTGAAGGCTGACTGGCTGACTGTTCACAGATTGTTATTTTTCTATTGCAGAAGCTGCTTTGAACAGTGCATGGCAATCTGCGCCCTTGCTTGGGAATGCTGGAATTTAGCAATGATCCCATGCTAGTCCTAGGGGGACCATTTGTGGCCTGCCCTGCCCTCAGCACCCTGTAAGTCTGGCCTTCATGAAGGAGTATTGAAGGGAAAGGCATAGAGGCAGCTACCTGAGATGCTTTATGCCTCCTACAATTGCCCAGACCTCCATGGTAGTGAGGACCTCTGTCCTCCTGATGGTGGGCATGGTCACCCCCACTCAACACATGTCCAACTTCCAACCTTGTCCTCAGGAAGCTAAGCAAGGATTAAATTTCCCAGATGGGACCAGTACAAGCATGTCCTGTACAAGGAGCTTAAATGTTCTTTATGCGTCGTTCATATGTGAATGCTTGACTTCTGGGAAGCAAATTGTCGGTCTGGGCTGGTATACAATCTCCTTTTAATGGAGTGACCAAGGCTGCAGTTTTGCTTTTTGAAAACTCACGTGTGGTAATGAGCTATAATGATTTGCTGAGAACACTTTTCAGGTAAAGGGCTCAAATAACATATTTCAAGTTTGACAAAACTCTTGTGAGGTCAGAATTAATAACTGGCTTTTCAAAGGGGTACATTTTGCTCCAGGAAGGCAAGGGCCAATTTCATATAGGCAATTAGGTCCCTAACCCTGCAGGTTGTTGGTCCCTCTACACTTTAGTCAAGAGGAATCTCCATGTTTTACCTGCAGAGGAAGACCAGGGCAGCTGCTGCTGAAGTGAAACACGAATATTTTGCCCACTACCCATGGTCTTTAGTCACAGGGCTCTTCCACCTGGAACAACTGAGTGCTGTGGACAAGGTGTACTGCAGACTACTGTGCATCTTTTGCATAAGAGTTGGGGCAACCCAGCTGTGTTAACTTCTTTCTTCCTTTTGCATTCCTTTGCCAATATCGATAGCTAATACCTGGAGTTGCGGCAACCTAGGTGGTGAACAGAGTTGAGTACAGTACTCCTAATAATAGTGGCATTGGTTTGAAAAAAATACATATTTAATCTTTCTTTTTGCCTTTCTGCACTTTCCAGCATGTGTAAAACCATATTACTGAAGTGTTTAAGTAAGTCAGCTGCTGGTCAAACATTTCTACAGGCTTAAACCCATCTATTCCTCCTGGAGCGAGAAGCTAGGGAATGGCAAAGCTTTCATGGTGCTTTAGAAAGGCAGTAGCCTTTGCATTAGCTGTGTGCGAGTGAGACGAGTTTTTTGCTAAGATGCTTAACAAGGAAAGGTCTGTACACAGAGAGGGAGCACGCTACAGATGCTGGTGGTCTCCTGTTTGTTTTTTTCTGGTTTAGGACTTAGCAAATGCTCTTGCAAATTCACTTGATTTCTTGTGTCATCTTGTGTGCACGTTCCCTCCTTGCATTCTTTGATTTGTGCTCACCACGTGACTTTCTTCTCCTGGTGCGATAAGCAGCTTGTCCTGTTGTATCACGTTGGTGCACAGGAATGAGGCAGCTTTATTTATTCAGATACAAATAGTAAGCCTTAGATTTTTTTTCCAATAAAACCAGGAGATTATTCTGGGCCATGAAGGCATAAGTATTGCAACTGTTTGTAAAGTTTGAACAGCACATAATAATCTCTGTATAAGAACATTTATACTCCTATGTGGAAAAAGTCAGAAATAGTTCCAAAGCATGCTGAATGTTTCTGGAATAGATCTTCGATGTTTCTTCTTACCTTATCCTTTTCTACGTGAAAAGTAATGCGTTTCCTTCAGTCACTCTTCTCGTATATAGAGGCTGAGTCACTTGTTCAGGGAATGCAAACAGCGCTCACATGCTGAGTCACCCTGGCCAAATGCAGAATGCCAAGCACCAAAAAATGTACAGCAGCATTTGCTTCAAGGACCTTATGAAAATGGAATGTTTCTTAACTATGACAAGCATTTGTTGAGCAATTCTGACAAATCTGTAAATTTATATCTTGGGGATAGGAAAAATGATAGTTCCAAGAACAGAGGAACTAACGAAATTCAATTTCATATAAATTACTATTTCATGAGTGTGTCCCTTAGCACTTGAAGAGAGTGAGAACTTCAGCTGAAACATTCATTTCAGGACATTTTGTCTCTCTAGTATCTAACTAAGACTTTAGTCTTAGTTGGAGACGTTAGAGTGGTCTTTGTCTGCCCAGAGAGAAGTTGATTGAAGTTGATCAACACGCTCCCAAGTTAAATGGGGAAGAAAGATGTATGCAGAGCCCCACAGCTAGCCTCATCTATGTGGTCTCTGTTCATTTTCAGAAACCAGGTTAAAAGTGAATCATATTTTTGTAACTAGCAGTCATGAAACTAGCAGCAGTGGCTCAAGCAATAGAAGTAGCAGGCAGGCGGTTACTGATGAGGGAAGTGCAGCTGGAGGAGAAATGTAGGACGGTCCCGTGATGTGTAATAAGTTGAAGAGCAATAAAGTCAGAGTGATAAAGCTATTTGTCTGCCTATGAATAAGCTTTGTGTCCTATGAGTCTGCTTAGGATTGGATTACCTGATAAAGAAGCAGTTTTATTCAGGGTCAGACCACATCCTGGTAGTCTGCAGAAGAGCTTCTCGTTTAAACATACAAAAATACTAAGAATTAGTGAGATTTCTTGTCTGACTATGGAATGACTGCAAGCATATTGAGACATCCAAGTTCGGTCATTGATGGTTATTTGGGTGCTTTTGTCTTTTTCATGATTTTATGCAAATACAACAAATAGCTCTTGATTTTGAGCAGTGTTTATGAAGTATGAAGGTCAAAATACAATACAATAGTATTTCTGTCCTCAATGGTGGTCTTCATAGTGCTGCTTGAATTCTAACCTGACAGAAGTGCAACCAGATAAAATAACATGGTAAAGTCGTACTTGTGACTTAAGACGAGTCTTAACTCTCGTCTTCTGGGCTAGAACATTATGTAACTTACTATGCTAGCCAGAAGACTGCAGATATAGTGATTCTACTGGTGGTGTTTTTTCCATTAAAAAAAAAAAAAGTGTGCTGATTTGCTAGGCAAGACTGATGCAGATTTGGAGCAACCTGCATGCAGTTTGATCCTAAGAGCCCGGCATAAAGAAGTCTGGAGGAAGGACCTGGAGTACTCAATCCAGACAGCTGGAATATCCATATAGTAGCTCTCTTAATAAGGAACAGTTTGGCTTCAAAGATCTGGAACCCTTGTACATCACCTTGCAAATAGTGTAGAGTTCGGTTACTTATACACATAAGCTGCTGTAAGTATTGCAACTGTGAGCTGTATATTATTCAATAAAAGGGATTATTGCTCACATAAAGCTCCAAACAGAGTGCTCGCTGCACTGCAGTGTATGCAGGATGTGACTTGCCTGTGAGATTTGTTTCTGATAAAATAATGTTAATAAGCTGATCTCCTGTGAAGGGACCCTGGAAGCGTAAATATTATGAGGTGTGGAGCCATTTGGAATAAACAATTTTCAGGTCTAAAATTGCACATAAAATCAAGGAAAATATTTTCTCCTGTGACTCTTGTAGGTTTTCTTTCTTTCCTCTCTCTTTCCAACTCTTTTAGATCCTGGACTTCCAAAAATAGTGATTTAAAACTACATAGAAGACGACTAGCCATTCTTTGCTGAAAGAGTTGTTGAACAACGTGCGTTTCTGGAAAATGGCCTTGAGTCAGGCTGCATTTAAAATCTGGCAAGACTTTTATCATTTTCACAACACTGTCAATTACATAACGGTTTCAGAGGACATAGTGACTTAGAAAAAAAATCTAATATCACTGGACACTTTCCTTCTTCTGTCGTGAATTACATACATGGGAGAGGAGCTGGCAATGTTGTGGGCCCGTTAGAATCCCTGGGAGCTGCCCACAGCTTTGGATGGTCCCGAGAGCATCTGAGCTAGCGCCCGTCTTGCAGAAAGGCTCTCTGGCTGTGCCCGCCTGTGTGGGCCTGCACAAATATTCGAATATGTCCTCCTGCGAATGCCAGCGGTACCACCCAGGCTTCAGTCATTAGCCTAAGGTCATCCCTGCATTGCTGTGCATGGGAGTGCCTGTTCTTAATGGGTTACTATGGCTTGTTTGGGTGTGTGTGTATTTGTGTGTTTGCCCTGCAATGATTTGACCTGTCTTCTATGTGTGTTTTAAAATATTTCACGAAGTGAGGGTAGGTGTCATTAGCTGTGGCACACAGCAGAGTGAAGTGCAGGGGCACCAGATTTCTTGTATGAAACCTGCAACCTCCCCCCAGCAGCATTACTTCATATTTAGGCAGCGCTGTGAATTGTAGATTATCCAGCATGCATCTGCTGTGTTTACACGGCCTCGTGGCAATGGAGAGAGGAAACTCTATTTCTTCACCTAAGGACTCTGCCACAGCTGCTACTGCTGGCAGCCAAGCTTAAACTGAGCAACAATTTACACGGACTAAAGCCTGGACTGCAAACACCAGCTAGCAGAGCCGTTGCGTGCACCCTTCAGCAAACGTGTGGAGGGGTGGCCTGCCAAGTTAAACCGCATTCATTTCCAGTGACCAAAGCAGGTGGTCACGGACCCAATTATGATCAGGAATGCGAAATCAGAGTTCCGAAGAAGACTGGATCTGACAATTAGTCCAGCCCTCTGCTTGGATGCAGGTTTGCTGACAATAAAGTCTTTCTTTAAGTGATTAGCTTTGGTTAGGAGGGTAGAGCTTACGTAAGAGCAGGGATTTGGGCATGTTTGGCAACTTTCAAAAATGTTTTTTTCTCTTCAGCAAAGAAATTCCATTTTTTTCAGTAAAACAAAATTGTCAAAATTTTTTTAGGAATGTTGCTTTTTTTCATTAAGTGTTTTCTTAATCTTTAAAGAACGCCATTAAAGGAAAACTAGAAAAAAAAAGAAGGTTCTGAACCAAAAAGTAGAAGCATTTCAATTTCAAAATGTCCCAACAGGTCAAAATATTACAAATTAAAATCCACAATTTCTGGGAAAATTGAAACATTATGATGCATTCTTCAGTGTGACCTGTTCTACATTTCTCACAGGCAGGTAATATTTGCAAGAAAAATGTGCCCACCTCTGAAGTTAAGTCTAAACTGAGAGAACCAACCAAATAAATCACTTTGCAGGAGACAAATACTTTCCTTTGGTCTTTTTTTAGACTGCAAGGCCCGTAGGGCAGGGCTAGTCTCCATTTTTATATCACCTATCTGTCCAACCTCCCACTGAAATGTAAGAATAATAGTTTCTACCAGACTTGATTCATATCATAAAATCTGTTTGTGTCCTCTTCCTGACATCTCCGCGTAGGACAAGAACTAAACAGATACTCATATTGAATGCTCATTTCAAGTGGAGTTAGTGAGATAATATGTAAAGACTGCAGAATTTGCCTGTTAAAATAACATGATTTTTTGTTCATTTTTTTCAAATCTCCTAATCTTCCATTTTACTGTAGATGTAGTGTAGACTACAAGCCATATAGGATTTTGAAGTAGTTAACCTATATATATTTTTGCAGTAAGCCTCTGCTGCTAATTAAATTGGGTTAACTTCAATACTTCCTTACATCTAGGTTGAGTAGTTGTCTAACTGTGTTATGTAGCAAAAATAAGACCTCTTTCCCCCTCTATTGCTTTTTATGTGAAAAGAGGCAAGACAAACTTGAAAAAAAAAAATCCGTTCTTTCTCTTCCCCTGCCCAAAATCAGATATAAATCTAACTCTTAAGTTTATAACCTAAATTTGGCCTTTTCCTTTCTCGTGGTACTAGCAGGTAGGCTGGACTAGTGGGCATACTCAAGCACAGGACAGAAGATGTGCAGTCTGTCTCGCTATATGCTCTATTCTACAACAAAACAAGGTCTCCAAGAGTCACTGAAGATAAAATGATGTTTCTTGGTCATGATAAATTATTGTAAGGAACCTCCTCCTTGGTATGATGGACAGCCAGGCAACAAATGTTCCCCATCTTGAGTATCTTTATCTTACATGAGACTCTCCCCTGGGATATAGGGAAGCCTGAGGAGGAAGAGCTCTTCTCCTAGTACATTGCCATGCCTCAGTACATGGCAGTGCATATGAACAGGTTTGCTGAGCTCTTACGGGAAAGAGGAGTACATTCTTTAAATAACTTGTCGTTGTTTGTTGTGAAATAAGATTGGGAGCTTGTCCTACAGAGCTGTTCAAGTCAGTGTGGCTCTAGTGACTTGGACAAGCTTTAATACAGACTGAAGTGCTCTGCACCACTTTTCTTGTTTTGCTTCCTGTTATGCAGTATTTTCCTAAAATGTGTACCTTGTATGGAGCAGGGATTTAAGTATTCAGTATTACTAACACAGTGCTCCACATGGAAGGCCAGATTCCAAAACCTTTACTCACAACAAGCTGGTCCCTCCTCCATGAATAATACCTTGGAGATGAGTAAAACTCCCGGTGAAATGAAGTGTTACTTAACATAAGGCCAAGCTCTAGAGCTTTCCTCTGTAACATTAGGAATAGCTTTTCTCACTTTCTGTCTCTCAAGTGACCTGATCCTACACCTATAAATTCTTGTTGGGCTTATAGTACATGTGAGTGATTGGTGCAGCCAACAGCCAAAAGAATGTGGGTGGCAGCATGTGATCAGAGATGAATCAAGGGAACTCAACCCAAATATCGCCCACCTCTAATGGATTTCTCAGAAATCTGGCAGGCCCTAGACCCCAGTCACTCCACAAGTATTTTCTGTAGATGGACAGAGCATGTGGCCCAGTCCATGAGCTCATAGATTGTTTGAGCTGATGCCAGGAAACCCTTCTGCTCAAAGGTACATCTTGTTTTGGGAAAAAGAGACCATTCCCTCCCCAAAGGGAAGAGAAAAGCTCTTAAGCCAAAGTAGATACCCACAGGCAGGGAGCAGGACTTGCACTTCTGCTTGTCAAGGTAAGTGCAGTGCAACAGGAGATCATCTGCACTGTGTCAAGCAATGTGATGCTTCGATGGTGCTTCTCCTCTGCTCCCAGCAGCTGTTGCAGTGTGGGAGATTTCCCAAGATAGGGATTATATCTATTTCTTCAGAGACAGATTGTAGAGAGACCCTGAATTTAACAGCCCTCAGTGGACTTTGCTTTCATGAACATGTATATATATTAATTTCTAAATATTACAACATCTTGTGGCACAGTTCCACAGTTAAGCTATGAGCTGGGTGTTAAAGCACAGCTTTGATGAAATGTTGTTACTGGCTGGGGGCTGTGTCCTGCAGGAGAATTGTCTGGTGACCTCTATTCTTCTTGGACAAGCACTGGCCACACAAGTTTCCCAATGTGCTGGCCCAGTCCCCAGCAAATTTCACGCTTGTAGCAATGCTGCTATGTACTTGGTTGGGAGATAGTTATCTGGGTGAGACACACATTTTAGAAGACATTGAAGTATTCAATTCCTACCAGAACCAATGTTAGTGTCCCTAGCATCTTAAAAAAGTCTTTTCTCACTTAAATATGAAGCCCAATCTGTCAGCTCTGGATTGAGGCATATTGGTGAAACATTGGAAGAGAGCTTGCAGGACTTGTTATACCTGTTCTGTGAATAAGACAAGCCTTTCTGTTTCCCAGGCTGTTCTGGCAATTTTTAAAGGCACTAAAACAAAAACAAAACAAAACAAAACAAAACAAAACAAAAAAAGAAATTCCTTTCCTAGAGAAATGCTGCTATTAAAAATACTAAATTTTTTTCTTCTCTTTTTTTTAAGCAGTCATTACCAGTGAATTATTTCTTTATTTCTGCCTAGAAACTGCCTATAAGCTTGCAGGAGTCTATTACGCAGCAAAAGCCATCTGAGGTCATTACGTTTTTCAGGCTGGGCTCTGAGTAAGTGTAAATGGTCCCACACCAGGATGGAAGGGGAGTTTGAAGCATCTCAACAATCTTTCCATTCCCAGCCTGTCCCCATTCCCCCTGCCTGTTCCACACACGCCAGTGAGCAGCCTCTCCCAAACTCCTACCCTATTTTTAATTTCCCCTAGAAATGTCAGATGCTCATTCATAGTGTCAGGTGTTCATTCATATCAGTGTAGTGGTGAACCATCCTGTGATGGAAACTCGCTGCTGCTCTGCCTGGATTGATACAGCGCTTGTCACAGCCCCGGGGATGAGGAGCACGCGGAGCAGCCCGGCCAGTGCTGCATCATGCCAGCTTTGCTGGTCTTCAGCTTCAGGGATGAAACTAGGCTTGAGAAACAGGAGTGTAGCTGGGCTCTCCAACAGCAAGTGTCTTCCACACGGACCAAAGCAAAATCATGGGAAAAAGGCAAAATTTTAGAACTGTTTAGCATGGCTAAACCTGCCACAGCTTCGAAGTGGTCTGTGGTTATCAAGTAGTTATTCTTAACAACAACTATTTGTGCTACCTGTTTTCCTCATTGGCAGAGAAGTTGGGCTGTGGCAGCTCTACAGCTTGCAAAGCCCTGATTTATACTTCAGCACTGAATTTTCCCAGCCTACTTTCCTACTTTGAGAAAGGCTTTTCAAAGTGAGATTCATGGGTTTCTCAGGAGGGCAGTGACCTGCTACATTAATGTTTTTGAAACTTTTCCAGCTTAATTCTTGTTTTCTGCCTATCTCCTCATTCTCTAGTTGTGCCCGGTCAATCTACTGCCTCTGCAGATTCTGAGGATGAAAGGCGACCTCCACGGTGTCCTTCCCCAAAGAGGGTCTGCGCCAGCCGTGCCGTCCGGTCCCGCTCGTCAGGGAAGCCCTCCCGCTTCTGTGTGGACTTGTTGGAGTTGGTCTGGCTTCTGCTCAGTACTAGCTTGGGGCTGAGATGCAGAGATAAAGACAGAGGTCGGCAGCAGATCTGCGAATGGCAAACATCAGGATCCTGCAGGGCGCATGCCTCTCCCATTAGACCTAACTTCTTCCCTAGCTGTGGACCACACTGATGTGCTGAACAGTCTCTTCAAACTCAAAGAAAACCTTGAGAGAGACTCAGATTGAACTAAGATCCTGGAGCTGCGCTCTCCTAAACCTGCCGTTACCCCTGAGGCACTCGCAAGGTTAAGGGCACATTTTGGCTGCTTCCAGTTGGGCGACGGCAGCTACTTTTCAGCCTGGGAGGACAGTTCGCATCGTCCCTCTGTCTGTCAGCCCCCATCCCGGCTGACTGCTCTTTCAAAACCCTGCAGAGGAGGCTGCTGAGTCCTGGTGCTTGGCAGAAAATAGGCTCTGCCCCTCCTGCCATTGGGAAAGTTACCTGTCTGCTTTCCTCCTGCTGCGGTCATATGGAAAGTGAGCAAGGGTCTGAACTGCGCTTGCATTTGCAGACACGCCTGCAATTTCTGCAAGACCCTCAGCCCAAATTAATAGCCAAGGTCCATCATGAAAGTGCTCGCGTTCAGCCAAATAAACCAGAAAAGCCAAAGTACCATTTTGCATGAGTGAGTGCTTGCTGGGTGAGTGAGGGCTAGGCAATGCAGCGTGAATGCATGAAGGAGGAAGATTATTGAACTTTAAATTGATAAAGCCTTGAGGAAGCTTGAGTCATCGGTGATAAATCTCTGTGTCTTCAGAGGAAATTAATTTTAAAGGGAAAGGAGCTATTTTGAAGTACGTATTAAAGTATCAGATTGCATGTATTTATGCTTAAGTCTCTTTCCCACTCCCACAGAAAGGGGAATAGAAATTATGGTCCTCGGTTGCCTCTTGGAAAAGTGCAGCCTCAGTTCTTTTACAGTCAAATAAGCAGTGAGGTCAGGAAGGAGGTCTGGAGAAGTTCATGCTCTTGGTGAGGGGGCTAGCTTTATTTTAATGAATTGGTTCTCTAGTTCTGTAGAAGTGACTAGGCAAGGAAATAATGCATGAAATAAAAAGTAGAGAAGCTTGTACTTGGGAAGCTGCCTATGAAGAGGTAGTTTGGCAAGTATAAATTAGCCCTCCCCATCCAACCAGGAGAGAGTTTGCTTTATTCGCTTCATTTTTTTTGCTGTTTTGCGGTATGCTTTCTATTATGTCAGGATATTGTTTTCTCAGCGGCGGTGCAGGATATCACACATTTGTGGCTGGGGGGGTCTGACGAGGATGCACATGGGACTGATTAGAGGTCATCTTCCCATAGGCAGCAAGTCACGTGCATGTATTTTTAGTGTTGGAACCTGGGTTTGGATGGCAGGAAGCTGTAGAGACAGCTATATCTTAATCACCTCAGGAAGGTTTGCTCGCATGCTTGCGGGATTGCTCACCGGCCAGAGCAGAAAGGGAGTCACCGCCACCAAAGCTGCTGGGGGCCCAAGAAATAAGCACTGGCGAGCGGAGACCACACGGATATCCCGAGGTGCCCGAGGACCCACAGGAAGGAACAAGAAGTGCAGGTGACCCCTTTCCTACCCATCTTTGTAGCCACATTTGACGGCAGCGAAGACGTAAAGCCAGCCCGTGGCCACCTGGTTTGTCCAGCTTTCCCTGTCCCCAGGATGCCAGCAGAGGCTCTGTGGGCACCAACGTGTGCAGCTGGACCCGCTGCACAGAGCTGTGCAGAGCTGTCAAAGGGGGATGTGATCCAGCCTCTTCTTCTCCATGCAAGTCTTGTGTAGGTTTGGCATTATCCATGGTTTTGCTTCATCTAGCTTATCTTACAGAACGGGGAGTTCTCAGCACGCTCATCCTACTACTATTTTCATATCGAGTGATTATCTAGGTAGCTCATAAAAGACTGGTTTGTTTATTCTGGCTTTGAGGTCAGCCCCATCTGGAAACCTCAGAGATTTACATTTGGATCCAGGTCCAGTGTTGACTTCTAAAGACTCAGACTTCTGTAAGAGCTCAAATATTTTTATTCTTTTTGTTTCTTTCTTTTTTTTTTTTTTCATAGCAACAGCAGATTGTGGTCATGGGTATCAGTGAGGAGATCAGAGAAAGCAGGACAAAGGGAAACAGGGAAGAGAGCAAAGAAAACTCAGACTGGTGTAGGAGGGGATGAAACGAACATGGGTCAAGAAAAGAGGCTTAGGATGGAAAAGGGGTTGGGAGCAGGGAGAAAGGTGCAGGAATGCAGCATTAACCAAAAGGCACAGTAAAGAGAAACAGTGGCAGAGATGGACAAGAGGTACAAAGTTAGAAGTGGAGAAAAGCAGAAATAGCAAAGAGAAAATGTGAGCACTATGGGGAAACAGTATAAACTATCCTAATGTGCAAAATCTGACGGCAACAAGATGATGCCTGTGTTATATGTGTTTTGCATTACACCTTCATGGCTGGAGTGCTGCACAGTGCGGGGAGAACCTGGCAAGGTGCTGGTCACGCAGCCAAGACTTGCTCCTTTCCTCTTTCTCCGCCCTTGCTCTCCACAAAGATTAGTGTTTTTCCCAGTGATCAGTCGGGTTTTTGCTAGCACCCATGGCTAGCTCTGTCTCCTCCAGATCTGCTGGAATTCTTACTCGCTAAAGGGAGAAGAAAAGTACCAAAAAACACACATCCATTGTAGGACTAATCAAAATGGGGGAGCCCATTTTCTATGCATTCCTTTGAAAACTCGATGCTGTTTTAACTTTGCACTTCAGGATGTTTTGGAATCACAGGTTTCTAACAACATGCTTGGTGTTGAATATTTGCATAATTTATTTTCCTGGGGTGCATTTAAATAGGCATTTTGGTGTGGATCAAGAGTGTGCTTTTTCAAGGCTAATCTCTTAATCATTCTCCCTTGTGCTTTGATTCATATCATGGAGTGATCTTGGGGTATACAGACTGGATTTCTTCCAGAGGAAACCAAAGTTGAAAGATGTTCCCCAGGTACTCGTATTGCACATGCCATCGCTAACGGGCAGTCTGTTCATTGGGTCAGGCTAGCGTCAGTGGGGACTAAAATGCCCAGAAATAATGCCAAGCAGCGAGGATCTCCAGATCCACTCTTCCAGCACCATGTTGCTTGCTGACAAAGGCACAGCCAAAATTTCAGTTCCTAATATTGTCGTTGCCCATCTGGTGCACGGACCCAACTTGCTGCACCAACCAAATGACCACAAACCTTTTGCGGGGATGTTCACGCTGGTTCCTGCTTGTTGAAGAACAGGCTGGCAGGTTGTGTGGTCTCGCTGGCCTTCCAAACCTGCTGTTCCACTGCATTTGGTGACTCTTCCCATTACATTGGGGTAAATAACTATTTGAGAAAGTTTGGGGAAGTTAAAAATATGTTAAAAAGAAAAAGGTAAAAGACTGCCTGGCTATGCTGCTATGCTGCATCATTGAAATATGTGATATATTGTAGGTTAATGTTTAAATGCATGGTGCTGACTATTTCCGTCTTTAACTATGATACTATTGTAGTATTTTTACAATACCAAATAAAATGTGATAGAATTTATTTTTGAAAGCATTTTACTTACTTTGCTTCAAAACAAAATCATCATCTACTCCATGCTTCAAGTTTGGGGACAAAACTTTAAAATATACAATGAAAAATATTTTCCCATTCTCTTCAGTGACAGTTTTGCTATTGGTACAAGTTTTCCTGTGGAAAAGGCACAATAATGGTATCAGTGACTTCCCTCCGAGTCCCAGATAGGCACCAAGCAATGAAGTGTCTCTGACCATTAGCGAGACTATTAGCCTGTAGGGCTGGGAGGAAAGAACTGATGAATTTAACATAGGCACAAGCTGCTTTGTGGCCGCTGCTTCACGTGCTGGGACCCTGCAAATTCTGAATTTACGAGCTGAGTAGTCCCTATGTGCTTATTTATTTATTAACTTATGTAACATATATAGGAAGTAATGCAGCAAAGTGAGTTATAGCAGAGCTACCTCCACAGTGACAATAATGAGTCACAGTGCATAGAAGAAAAGGCTGATTCCTCCCCCCCCCCGATATAGGTTAGCCCAAGTAAGGACTGGTCGCCGCAGCTGTTGGGAGAACTGCGGTGTTGCAATCTCTTATCTCCGCTATCTGTGTCCTCTCCGGATGCAACAGCGGGAGCTGGCCGGGCTGCAGAAAGTGCAGCCGCCGCACCCGCCTGCAACCCGCATTCCTCGCCCGTTGACTCAGGGCTGTCGCTTTCCCTCCCGCCGTCCCAGTCGCCGCTAACAACCCCTGAGGGCAGGGGACGCATGGAGGAGCTGCACGGACCGCGAAGGCAGAGAGCAGGCAGGATAAGTGCTCTGCACCTGGGCTCGGCTTTGTGGCACTTCCTTGCACAGAGCGGAGTTCAGCGCGTGCCCCACGGCCCCTCTCTGCGTCGAGAGGATGCATGGGCTACCAGGCTGGGGCAGGAATGAGGTGAGCTCCGTGTAGGTATAAAGCTCCTTTTCCAGCAGCGCAGGGATGTACAGAGGGAGCAAGGCAAGCGGCAGGACTCGTGTTAGCAGCTGGGCACCCGCTATTCCCAGCTGTCCGCCCTGAAAAACTGTGCAGCGTGAACAGGCGGTGATCACGATGCTTCCACTGACATCACATGGACCGACAGCACGTCTGGACCGTGCTCAGTGCCATCTTATAGAGATACATGGTGTCTGACTGAGCAAAGGGGTAAATACAGCACAGGAGTATCAGTGTACATCACCCTACTGAGATGTTTAGTAGTGAAGATTTTGTATATAGCTTACTCCACATATTTACTTTTTTGGTTGCCTTCCTCAGCTGCCAAATAAGTTGGTACTGGAGTTGCCCATTTGGAGCTTAAAATATTTAAAAATCTGGTTTTGATCGAGGCAAAGTTTCCCTGGAAAATGCAGCACTGATGCTGACTAAGGTGACTGAGGTTGCAGGTAAAACTTGGGTGTAAAAATGATGGTAATAAAAATGTAAGAACAACCCTGAACTAATGTTACGGTCACGTGATGAAATGCTGGATGGACTGATAGTGGAATTTGCTATAATTAAGGTTTAATTCCAGCATGTGTATCCGTCTTTTCCCTCTACATGTCGCTGTACAAACAAACAGTGGAAGAGAACAAGGACCGGAGCGTGTAGAAAATATCTACATTTTGACCAGGAAAGCTCTCTAGCAGCAGCACGATCGGAGGAGGTTTAAACACAATAGTTGGCATAAGCAGCTTCTGAGTGATAACCCCAGTTCTGCCACTAACACTCCGCCTAGGGCAAATTATTTCCATCTATAAAATGGAAATGATAGTTACTAACCTGCTTTACAGGAGATTTGCAAAGATAAATTAGTTAATGTTTGTGCAATGTTTTGAACATGCAAAGTGCCATAAAGCTCACAGAATTATTGCCTCCGTAAGGAGGCACAGCACACAAACAGCAATGCAAACAGTGGTGTCCACAGACTAAAACGCAATGCAAATGAAATCTGAGCGAGCCAGATTTATGAACCCTGCTAATTCAGCTCTGCCTCATTCCTTTCCTTCCAAGAAGTTTGTCCTTTAAAATCACTTGTGCAAAATACAGGAAAGAGCAGTCATGCCATCCTCAAGCAGTTGCTTATGAATTTGGGGGGGAAGGGAAAATAAAGGATAACTGAAACCTATCTATTTTTTGTTTTATTTATGGAAGGAATGGAGGGAGGGGGATTTCTTGACTCTTGGAGGGTTTTAAGACTCGAGAGCATTCATATCTAGAAGGAAGGAGACACGTCTGCAATATAAGGCAAGTGTGTCGCAGAAAAACTGAAGAAATATTTTGCATTCAGTATGTATGACACTCTCACGATGAAATATTAATTTAAAGCTAGTGGTCAGAAGGCTGACCTTTGTCTCGTGGCTTTTGATACATGCCCGTATGCAGCTTGTAATAAAAGTTTTGCAACGTGAAGACACATTGCATGTCCACGCTCAAATCCAGCTGGTGACACCAGCCTCGGAGGAGTTATACCAAGCGCAGTCACTGGGTATGTGACTGGCTTTGGGGGAAATGTCAGATTTTAAACTTTTAAACTTAAACCGTTCCAGAAGTTGTTCAGTTGTCTAAACAGGAACTGACATAAGGTCTGAAAACCAAACGTGGTTGCAAGCATCCAAGTCCTCGAGTCTTTCTACTTTCTACTCTTACGATTTTCATGAGTAGAGGACAAATGAAAGTAAGACATTTGGGCTTAAAAAGGTGGAAAGTGATGGCAGTTTGCTGTGCAGCTCCGACAGTGGTACTGCAATGCCAGCACCAGACTAGGTTTCCTGTAGTAGATTTTTGCAGCACAGGAAAAATATTTGCCTGGTCTTCCCTTGTCCATCATGTCAACAATGAGGGAGGTGGGCTATGACCAAGCACTCAGTTTTATATGGATTCATACAAGCACAGAGAATGGTGGGAAGGGAAGACAGCATGAAAAGTCCCTGCTCGGAACAGCCGGTAGATTCGCAGCTGCATGAACAATTCTGCAGTGAAAGTGTTTGTAACCCTCCTGTTTGCCCACATAACTGCAAATCCTTTGCATACACAAAGTGCTTACGAGGCTGCACTGCATGAGCAGCTTTGCAGCAAGCTGCACGAGTATCGTGCTCAAAGAGCAAACGCTGCCCTCAATTACAGCCACGAAACCAGGCACGTGAGCATGGCTGCACTGATATTATTAAGGCCTGAATGTACTTTAAGTACTTTGTTTGCATTATTTACAAAATATAATCGGGAAAATGCCAGCTCCAGTATGCAAAAGCTGTACAGTGATCAGCTCCTTGCAACCCTATATATATATGTTAATAAATAGTATAACTATTGGGGGTTAAAGGCATCCGTGAGAGCCCCTCTTTTGTGCTAACATAAGTAAAAGGGATTTTTTCTGTGTCTGGCTGTGTCAGGAAGTAGTTAAGCTATGAGGAGGAGATAGCAGGGAGGAAGCAGGCAGCGAGGAGAGCAGCCAGGCAGCCCGAAAGGAGCATCCCAGGGGAGAGCCGAAACGAGCATCCCAGGGAAAGCCGAAACGAGTCTCCCTGGGGAATACCGACACGGGCATCCCGGGGAAAGCCGGGCACACTCAGCGCCTCTTTTGCAAGCCTTTTGTGTCCGGGACACGTTGCGACAGGCAGTTTTAACACTTCGTCTCCCAACCCTGTGTCATTGTGGGGCTGGAGTTTCCCGAGTCCTCCCAGCGCTTCCCGCCCCCACAGGAGCTTTGAGATGAGGAAAGTCGTGACAGCGCCTGCCCAGTCCACCGGCTGGCACGGGGGGGCTCTGGCCACTGCAGCCCTGTCGCAGGGGGCCCCCCTTCCCCACGTTTTCCACGGGGACAGGAGGAGGAGGGGCCGCTTACAGCAGCCCAGGGCGCTTTTCCCGCGTGGAGGAAGGGAGGCTCCACGCGCGCGCTCCGGCGCGCAGCCTGCGCCTTCCCCCGCGCCCGCCCTCCGCACAGGTGCCAGGGCCGCCCTGCCTCACCTGGGCGGGGAAGGCGCCGCCGGTTCCT
Source organism: Crypturellus soui (assembly GCA_032275445.1). Lineage (NCBI taxonomy): Eukaryota > Metazoa > Chordata > Aves > Tinamiformes > Tinamidae > Crypturellus > Crypturellus soui. The sequence continues at coordinate 1,108,337 of JAUBNY010001087.1, read as the reverse complement.
CCTCCTCCTCCTCCTGCTCCTCCTTGCTCCCGCCTCCTCCTCCTCCTCCTCCTCCTGCGCGGCGTGCCCAGAGGGAGCCGCTGCGCTGCGCGACCGGGCGCAGAGCGGAGCCGGGCGCACCCCGTCCCGTCCCGTCCCGCAGCGAGCACCGCACACCGCACACC
>JAUBNY010001087.1:1094718-1108073 GCA_032275445.1 Crypturellus soui | reverse complement strand
GCGCGACCGGGCGCAGAGCGGAGCCGGGCGCACCCCGTCCCGTCCCGTCCCGCAGCGAGCACCGCACACCGCACACCCGCCGCCTGCGCCACTGGGACGACGACGACGACGACGACGAGGAAAGGGGAGGAAGGCCGGGCGGGCGGCGGGACCACGCACGTGTGTGCGCAGCCTTCGACGGCGCGGCATGTTGCGGGGAGCCGCGGAGCGCGGCTGAGAGGCAAGGACTAGAGGAAAAGAAAAGAGAAGAAGGAGGAGGAAAAAAGAAATACACGGAACTCCCCCCGACGCTGCTCCGCGCGCCGCGGGAGCGGCCGTCGCGCAGCATGGGCGGCCGCGGCGCCGTCGCCGCTGTCCCGGTGCTGCTGTCGCTGCTGCTGTCGCCGCTGGGGCGCGTCGCCCTCGGCTCCGTGGTAGAGGAGAAGAAAGGTAGGGGCCGCGGGGGCGGGCGCGCCGGGAGCGGCCGGGGAAAGTCCCGACTTCTTCCCTTAAAAAAATAGGGAGGGGGGGAGGCAAAAAAAAAAAAAAGAAAGAAAAGAAAGAAAAGAAACGAAACTTTAGCAGCGAGCGATCGCGCAGCCTGACTTCCTGATTCTAGGCGTATTTTCTTGTGTGGGGGTGGAGGAAATAAAAGGGAATAAACCTTCGCATATCCCGTCGGTGTGCTGCTATTGTTATTACTACTTTCCTCCGTCCCACGTCGGCGCGTGGCCGCGTCGCTCCGCTCTGCTCCGCGGGCACCGGGTGCCGCCGCCGGCCCCGTCCCCGCGCGGAGGGAAGAGGAGCCGCGGGGGGACCCGCACCTGGGGCGGCGGGGGGAACCTCGGGGCGCTTCTGTGTGCCGGCCCCCCGTCCCGTTAAATGAGGGGTATTTTATCCCTGTGCGTGGGTCTTATTTTATTTGCTTTTTTATTGGAGGGAACTGGCTTGGGGGTGAGAAAACGCTTGTGGACGCTCAGACCCGTTGCTTTTTCTCTCGGCGTGTGGTGCCCTCTTATTTCGTGAGCTTCAAGAGCAGGCCCTGACTGCACTGCCAAGCAGAGCGTCTTTATCCTGGAAATCAGTCAGCAGCAAAAAAAAGCAGCCCCCCCCCCCCCACACACACACCTTTTAAATGTAAAATAGGAGAAGAGAATTGATAACTTTTTAGAAGGGCTTAAGACAGCTGATTGAGTCTTGCATGGCTGTGGACACCTTGCTGAAGAGCTGGTTGCACAACCTCAGAAAAGTCAAGAGATTCTCCCATTCCACAAATCAAGTTCGTACCTGTTGTTGATGTAATACAGGCAGTTTCTTTCTTTCCCTTGTTACTTTTTTTTTTTTTTTTCACCCTTTGTAAAGGCTGGGAAAGGAGCTGACTCCATCTGCTGTGCTGGTGTTCACAAGTCCTTTGAAATGTGGAAAACACGTACAAAGAGGAATACCTCGTTTCTAGTGCCTGATGCTGCATCCTGCAATGGGCACCCTCAGGAGGGTACTGGTTACTTGAGCATTGCTGAATAACCAGGAGCAGAGGGACAACCCCGCTGGGTTTGGTCTCAGCACCTTCTCTCGGTACATAACTGTTTGCATGAGGAAAATCCATGGCTCAATGGGAAGGCTGAGGGCAGAGGCTTCAAGATGAGCAAATTAATTCTTTTTTTTTTTTTTTTTTTTTGCTCCCCGTGTGAGCAGAAATTCAGGAGTACATAATGAAGTGATGTGTGAGAGAGAAAGAAGTAGGTCCAACAGGTAGCTGACTATCCATGTAGTTTGAGACCTGCTTGCTGGGTCAAGCAATCACATTCCCAGTGTTGGAATTTGGCATTCCAGTGAAAAGCAACATGCTGCAGGGAACCTGTGCTGCCTGATGAGCCACCAGTTAAAAGTTGATGCCACAAAAAGTTCAGGTGATGCTGGAATTGATTCTTTGTGAAACTGTGGAATATCAGCCTGATTCATTTCCTCACCCAGAAAAGGAAGTACCACGGGGATGCAGCACTAAGACAAGTATTGCTCTGGCAAGAAACTGTCAAAATCACCCCATAAAATCAACATAATGTTTGAATGGAAATTTAAATACAGTTGTGTATTTTCCAAAAATTTTAGAGTGAGATCTTTGAATATGGATGAGAGAAAACTAGTTTAGCTGCAACATCCTACTCATTAAAAAAAAAAAAAGTGGTGGAAACTGAAATGCACTCACAAAAACTGATGCCCACTTTTTATCCAGATTAATAGCAGTGGAACTAATCTGGATTTGCTTTTATGTACGCAGGAAGGACGATTAGGTGGCACCTAAGATAAATACCGGTAATAGTGAGCATGCTGCTTATTGCAGGATGCGTTTGACCGATGTCCGTTTAGTGTGTCATTGCTCAGAGATAACACCGTGATTGAGACGAGCTGCTTTTTGTTGGTCTTGTATCACTCACCTGGATCAGTAGTCGCAGCCGCTGTGCCCGAGAGGGGAGCGTGCGGGTACGGGCAGGCAGCTCCACGGCTGCAGGAGTTCCCTGTGGTGCCACCTGCCTGAAAAACAAAGGAGAAATAAGTTCCTTATGGATATTGAAATATTCACATTCATGTGGAGAGAGAAAAAAAAAAAAGTCTGTCTGATACTTGGTATAGTTTTTACCTATGTGTTACGTGTGTGCAATGCTGCTGTTGAGGCTGCAGGTTCTGCATCATATCTTATGTTTTGTACGTGCTTCCAACATGCGTGTTCACCACAGAGGTGAACACAGTTACAGGCATGAAAAGCTCCCGCCAGTAGAGATCAGTTTGGTGAAATATACAGTTAAGTCTGAGTGTAGACTGGTCTTGCTCCACAACCTCAACATGTGAATGATTAAGAATGAAACCCCAGCCCCGTCTTTTAGGGTGGTTTCTGGTAAGTGGGGAAGGGAAGGTAAAGTAACAGCAGCGTGTTTCTACCTGAGCAGCTGCGAGGACGCTCTGTGCGAACGGCTGCAAGAGAGATTGGCCTCAACAGGGCACTCACGTGTGGCGAGCAAACTACGTAGCGACCTGGCAGCAGTGAACACAGGGTATAGTGTATTATTTCTTGCATGGAGAGTATGTTCAGAGATTTGCAGATAACCCTAAGACTTTGCAATTGGAGCAGTCCATTGTAATTCATTTGTTAATTTATAGAGAGGCACTTTCAGGGAGTGTCGTGCGATGCCATTGCCTTCCCGAGGGCTGGCTTTTTGCATTTGGATATCCACGCATTGCTGAAATCCCTGGGATGTGCTAGCTTTAGCAGTCAGATAGCTGACTAGCCGAACCAGTTCTCTCCTGAGGTGTCCTTATCTTCCTTCTGCACAAACTGTGTGTGTTTGGTGGCTGCTCAGAAAGGAGCTTGGTGAAAGGTCGATGGAGCTTTAAGGACGGGGGCAATACCTCGATGGAGTGGTTCTGCATAGGAACTGTTGGAAGTTGCCCAGATTCCTAGATCAGCCCAAGTTTGGGGTTTACGTAGGGTCGGAGTGCCCTGTGCACATAAGTGCTCTATCCACAAGCGAGCTAGCCCATACTCCCAAATGGTAGTCAATGTGCTGTGTGCATTAATGTTTACGGGTAGCAGAACGTGCACTAGGTCTCACCTTAGGCTCGGCTCAGAAACTGCGAACGTGCCTGCGTGCGTAGGGGTAGCTATACCGGCGCTTGTCAAACTTTCCTTGGTGTTTTGGACTCGACTGTCTATTGGTGTGTTGCTTCTAAAGCTTCTTTATTTAGGGCCAAATTCTGCAGACCCAATACTGCTGAGTAATAATGTATTTTTTTCTTCCTTCAGCAGTAGTTACAGAACATTTGATGTGAAGCAGGAAGCAGAAGTTACTCCTAACTTGGAGGGAACGTGGGAAAAAAAATTGTACTGCCTGTGCGGAGAAGTGGTATTAAAATAAATGTCTCATCCTGCTGAAGCAAAGCTGCTATTTATTAGGACAGCTGTGACATGCCGGAGTGGCGTGTCCCATAGGGAGAATGTGTGTAGGCAGGTATGGGTCTGCTGCTGTATGTGAGGTTCTTAAAAACAGAGTTGCCCGCATGGAAGAAGCATGAGAAAACCACTTATTACTTTTCTCACTTAAACAGATGATCTTTTTGATGGCCACAGTGAAAAGACAGGCAGTATCCCTTGATCACTGAGAGTAGCAGTGAACTTCCTACCATATTAATTATTTAAAAAAAAAGATTATTTATCTATTTTTAAGTCAACACTAGGATGCCGAGTACACGAGCGTTTGTTTCAAAGCCGGAGCACGAGGTGCGCATCGCCCGTGGACGCATCCGTGCGAGGCAGCTGCAAGGTTCCTCCTGCAGCCGGGCAGGAGCCCTCTCCTGCCCCGCACATCTGCGGACATGAAAGTAAACACGTACGTGTTCGCACGCATGTCTCGGGATTAGATTGCATCAAATTATGGGCGGTTTTTGTTTGTTTCAGCCGCTGAACAACAACAAAGAAGAGCCTGGAAGGAAAGGAATATTTCCAGTCTAACTGAAACAAAAATGTTGGGGTGGCTCTGGTGAAGAGAAGAAAAGAAGGAAAGAAAGAAAGAGAAACCCCAAACCACCAGCCGGCTTAGAGACTTTATTCTAGGCTAATTCAGAATATCTAATTTTACCTGAGACTATTTCTTTTAACTTGGCTAAAAAGAAAATTCATCAAATGCTCTTTGAAATAAAAAGTTCCGGGTTTGTTTAAAAAAAAAAAAAAAAAATCAGAGCACGACTTAATTTTCCTCAACCTGCCTCCCACTCGATTTCTGGGGCCAAGCATGTTTGCTGTGCCTGGCCTAAAGGGATAAACGGGCTTTGATTCCCTTCTTGCCCCTGAAAAACAGAAGTTTGGTGGGCACAGGTTAGGCAAATTGCCGCCGGTGCACGTGTTGCCGCTTAACTGTGGTCAGTATACACGTTATGTGGACGTGCATGTAGATGGTTTAGATGCTCAGGAGTGCCTGTCCTGCCATTCATTTCCACTTGGAAAAAGTGGTGTTTTCACCAGCTCCCTGCATCCTGAGCTAAAATAAATAAATAAATAAAAAATAAAAAAGGCAGCACCAGCACGAGCAGTTTGGCCAGGATAAGTCTCCCTGCGCAGGTGGCGTTGGCCAAGGTAGCTGGTGGCTGCTCCTGGACGCACTGGGCCAGCAGAGTGACTCCAGGGCTGCTCCTGGGCTCGGTGTTTTCCAGGGAAATGTGGAAGGAAGGAGGACATAAACCAGCTGCTTTGGTGACAGCGTGGTAGTATTTCAGCTCGAGTTTTTTATGAGAAAAAAATTATCAGTTTGTGGGAACAGAATGGGAGAGGGATTGTGTGCGTGGTGCAATCCAAATGTGGTACAGCCGGGCTGGATTGTGCTTCACTGTCAAGAAAACTTGAAATTAAGCAGAGAAAGCTGCAGGAGTCGGCTGCACTGGGGACGATGCCGTTGCGGATGGTGTTATTTTGCCTCTTGCGAGCCCTGTGTCGGTGGGTGTGGGGTCTTTGACAGACCACTGGGAAATTCCCCTCTTTTCCCTTTGGATTGCATGTAATCAACTGTGAACCTTTCCTCCTCTTGTCCCTCTTTCGATCCCAAGGCATTTGCAGAGCACCCCCGACGCTCGCGCGGGCGGTGAGGCCGAGGAGGGAGGCAGCGTTCGAGGCAGGAGCTGGTTTTGGCAGTCGGGTCGGTTGTTTCAACAGTGCCTTCGGCTGAGGGAGCGTGAGGCCGTTCGCGCCCGTTGGTGCCGCGTTCCCGTGATTCAGGTTGAATCACCCCGCTCAGCTCATTTGAATGCGCTGGTGACTTCTAGTAAGCGAGACAACCTCTGCAATTAGGATGGCATGCTGCATATTTCATTTTATTTATTGTGTGGTTTTCGATAGATACGATTAACCTGGCTCGCACTTGCGATGCTAGGTGGCATTTCCACAAGCTGCTTAACCAGGGCTTGCATTAGCATGAGGTGTGCGTTTGTTTCATCCAGGTGCCACTGAGCTGTGTCCTTGACACTTAGCTTTCCCCTTCCCCCTCCACCAAAGCAGTCACTTAACAGGGAAAAGGATTCCTTTTGCTAAGTGCCCCTCCTTCTATTTTTGTTCTTTTCTTTCCTAATGATATATATTAACTAGTTTGTGTTAGCTTTTAGTTAGGTCTATCTTGCTATTGAATAAAACATACACGGTTTAGGGACAAGGTTATGAGAATAATATTAAAAATATATAGACACTTGATCTATTTAGCTGGTTATATGCTGCAAAGCAATAATGATTAATTCAAGACAATATTTAAAGCAATAAGAAGCTCTGGTTGTTGGTGCACTTTGGGGATAAGGAGAGGTAGTAAGGTAAAAGGATCTGCTCTTGGAATCACTGTCTTCTGTATTAAGCAGCATGCAGTTCCAAGGAGATTGGTGTTGTGCTCATTTCCACCATTTTTTCCACTTAATATAACATCAAAGATACTTAAGGCACTGAGGATCCCTATTTGGTAAAAGGGTCTTTCAGAATAGTAAGATATGGGATGCTCAGTGTCATAGGAAAGTATCTTTTTGCAGATATGATCACTGTTTCTTTTGCAACTGGAAGTTTGAGGTTTTCTTTACTGACTGCCTTGTCAGTAAACTTAAAGTGAGCACAAGCTCCCTTGCTTGCAGAAGTGTGCTAAAGTGATCACAAGCCAGGAATCTGGAAATCTGAAAAAACATCTTCAGTCCTTTTAATTATCTCACTGGGGAGAAAAAGCTGTGGCAAGAAGTATATATGATTAATGTTTGACAAGCTTCCTTCTACTGTGTTAAATCTGGAAATACAGAGATGGTCTACCAGGGAAGTGAGGATGCATTTCCTTTCCCACCCCAAAAAATTGGAAAGAATCCTCAAATTCTCAAGTGAAAGCTCCCAGTGGTTGACCCTAAGTTTTCAGGAGCTGTTGAGCAGAAAGTGATGCTCTTGGCCAAAAGCATTTTTATGCGTGGAGTGTCTTTATTTTTCGTTATTTCTATTATAATTTCTCATAAGTGAAAACTCAGCATTCCCAGTTGTTAAAAAGGATTCAGTGTGGGTGCTGCTGTTCAGACGAATTTGGAGTGATAGCTTCTTTTATTTCTTTTTGCCTTTGTTAAAAGCAAACAAAACCCGATAAAACCAGAACAAAACAAACGGGTTTTTTTGAAACAGAAATTTTAGTCAGCAAAAACCTGATGCCTTGTCAGAGCTCGATGATGAGCCAAGTTGTTGGGTCTCCACATAAACACCAGTTTCACAGCCACAGAGCAGCACGTGAGGCTTTTGGCTTTGGCCTGCAGTAGAGATGTGGTGAAAGTGTGACTTCGTTCTCCGAGCCAATCCAACGAGGAAAGTCACTGCCCGGAAAATAAACCATCACAAAAGCTGGTGACAGCCCCCTCCACCCTCCTTTGGGTATGGGTCTGCCCAGTAGCGGCCTGGAGTAATGTGGACAGAAGATGAATTATGCCCAACAAGGCCCAATTTTCCTCTTCAGGTTCATAGTTTAAACTTGGTCTAACATCTGATTGCTTGCTCTAAGACTATCCTTACCAGGGCTGTGTAGCCGAGCGTGCTGGTTGACCACCCTAGCAAAGAAAGTAGCTTCTGGCTTTCTAAAGACAACTTTCCTAGTTAATCTTTGTTTACTTGTGCATACCTGAGCTGAGAATGGAGCGCAGCTTTCATTTGCAGTTTCATTGTGAAGCTGAGGAAGGCAAACAGATGAGACATCTCGTGCAGCAGCTACGTGAGGTGCGTAGGGCTTGCAGGTTACCTCCCGTCTACACGTTACGCTTATCGCCATGGCATCTGGGTAGCGCTCAGTGCTGTTATTGCTTCCCTGAAATTACTGGTAGAACTTCCTTTATTTCAGGAATGGGAGTAGGGACAAAAGTCCTCGGCCGCAGGTCTGGAGAGGGAAACACGGAGGCCGGGTTCGTGCTGCACTTGCTCCCAGCCTCGGGTCTGCCTATGTGTCAAGAAGCACGAGGGCTGAGTAGCAGCAGCTTCAAGTGAGTGTAAAAGCCAAGAGGGGATCCCCCACATCGCTAATTAACAACCCAACTCCTCTTGATGAGCATTGCTACAGTTAAAGCTGAAGAGACAACTTCAGCATCTTCAGATATCTAATCAGATCTGATCATTACTCAAAACAGCTGTTTTGATATGTGTCCAATTACTAGATGAGTTTGATATTCTTCTTTTTGTTTGGGTTTTGAAAGGACTACCACCGATATGCTCTCTCATTTCTATCTGGTCTTCAGCAAGTAATTAGCTACTGAGTAATAGTATCTTCTGTCTGTCTCCTTGTTAATAAGCTCTGCAAGGTGCTCTGGTTAATGATTTTATTATTTCGAAGCTTCTTGTTCCCTCTTTCTTTCCTAATGAGGTAGATGCTGTAGGCAGCATCATTTCATCACAGTTGTCTGTGGCAGATTAACTAATCCAGCAACACCTTTTCTGAGTAACTCTCCTTGACACTTGCAAGATTTGTCAAGAAGCAAAAGGGAAGAACAGACTGTTACTCTAAATTTTGTCTTTTTGGTTGAAACAGCAGGAGTCTTTTTGCCTCAGTGAGCAGTTGGTGAACTAAGAGTAAAAGTAGCTAATTAATTAACACAGCCTCTGTTTCTTTTGTGTCTGGTCATTGCTATGAACCAAACTAATACATGATAGCAAGGGCATCAAAGATGCTACACATGTCAAGAGTTGGATTCCTTGAGGTTCTTTGGGAAATCTTCCCTCTTTCAATATATTTTCTCTATCCCAGAGCTTCCTTCACTTATCTTAAAGTTTAATACATGTGTGCCTGAATGCTCAGCTCATACTTGCATCTTGTACTTACTAGGCATCTCTGAAACCAAAATCTGAATTAGATTGTAGTTGCTTTTGAATGACACTGGCTGTTTTCTCCAGTTTTAATATGGTGCTACTTGGATCCTGTCTATGAACTCAAATGTTGAGTTTAGAGACCCGAATCACTTCAGAAATAGTAAGCACATGACTACCTGGCTAAACATCCTGGCTGTAATAGATTGGATTAGAAAACAGATTGTTCTGGGCCAGCGTTGTATTATTGAGAATGATGATATCGTACTGGTGATTGTAATGTTGGACTTAATGGCTCATAGGCTTTGATAAAAGCTTTATAAAATTGTCAGCAATAATTCTGTCCATTGTTATATTGCCAAAGAAATTCTTCAGTCCTTGGAATAAATTACTGCCATCAATTGTGTTTTTGTAATTATACAAAATAATGCTTTCATTCTGAAGGTGTAATAACTCAAATGAAAAAAATAATGTCAGCCTAAAATTAATGGGTCAGGCACAATTGCTCTAACTCGTTATACATCCAGGCGGGTTTGGGGTAGCTTCATGTCTGAGGTTTTCTCGTCCCTTGTGTGAAAAATGGGTGTCTTTTAATTACCTCTGCCAACCACTGCCTTGGTCAGTAGAGACAGAAGATGTCATTGCTTGTTCTGTTGAGAGTGAAAAAGCAGTTGCAGTACGCTATGGCTCTCTTGTTGATAGTTTCCTTTTTTATTTCTTTTTTAGTACTATGGCTTTTAAAATGTTGACATTGAAAAGGCATAATTACTTTCTTGGTCCTTAATAGACCATTCCAAAAAAAAAAGAAAAAAAAAAGGGCAGAAACATTTAATTTTGTCCATATATTATCCTGTCAAGGTACGGTTGGCTGTGTGCCTTTTGGATTTTTCTACAGCTACTAACTTCCTAACTTTACTTCCCTTTCCCACTCCCCTCTTTTCCCATCACTGTTTAAATAACAAATTATAAGCCACAGAGTGATGTAAAATGGGCTCTAATCCACAGAGAAAAGAGAAGGAAGTACTATTAAGAGAAAACAAGCAGCACGGAGTATTTAACAGTGCATTAAGGCACGGAGCTCTTAGACTCATCACACAGTGATGAGAACAGGAGAATGGCACCATGTGCCATTAGTTTAGTTGAGCAAATGTTCTGACTCTGATATCTTGGTGATATTTAACATATCTATTAAGGTGACAGTGATAGCACAGAGCATAATGAAGAGCTGAACATGGACTTGGGAACTCTGCAGCCTGGGATGCACAGCAAGAGGCTGCTGCCAGCCCGGAGGTGGAGTTTGACTTTTGGACTCCAGGGAAGACGAGAACAGAAATGTATCTACTGCTAAATGCATAAAGGGTCTGTCCCAACAGATTTATCACTTGCCAGTGTTAAGTTGCCCAATTTTCTTTAGAAAGTGGAGACAGGAAGGAACATATACTGGGGAAACGTACTCTTCAGCTTCCACCCATGCAGCTTTCTGAATGCTTTATCCCAGAAAAATGCAGGCCTTAAAATAATGATCTTGCCTGGCAAACAAGCTGTGATAAAAACTTCTTGCTGCAATTTCCACTTTGCCGATAAATTTGGCAGTGGCGGTAAAGTGACATTCAAGGAAGGCCTTGAAGAGAGTCTGGTTGTCAGACTTCATCGGGTGCCATTTGAAGCAAAGCACTGCAGCTGCATGCAGGGGAGCTTGTGGAAAAGGTAAAATTATGGAGAGTTGGAGGAAAAAAGAAAATCTGGAACTCTTGCTTCTCAATTACAGTAACGCCGCAGCAGGGACATGCATCTTCTATTGAGGCTTGATCCAGCAAACCTTAGGCATAATGTTCCTTTGAAGTCTATGGATATTTTGCCTGCCAGGACTGCAAGAGCAATTTTTTATTACTTTATTTGCCTAAGAAAACTCTTCTCATCTAGCTTAAAGGGAAAGTTGATGTAGAGCACCACACTATGTTACATGAAGGCTATCCCAAAAAATCTCCTGAAACGCAAGATATGATTATAAATTCTAATCACATCACAAGATATTGTGGTGTCAGTGTTGCAACTTTAAAAGAGTCTTTTGACTGAGTATGCTCAGAAATAAGTCTAGTAAGTGCAGATTCTGGTAATTGCCATTTTTTTTTTTCTTCTTGAAAGATTGGATTCAGGTACGTGGTTGGATGTGGCTGAGGAGGGTGAACTCCATCTGGGTGAAGTGATAGGGATTCCATGCTGGTTTCCGAGAGCCCAGTGGTCACATAGATGAGCAAAAAGGAAGTGATCCTGAACCTTGATTGAGCCGAATAACATGTCATTTGCATGTTGAAAGTGTTGGACCAGAAACTCTTAAACAGGAGTTCTTATGAAGAGCTATGGATTTAGCAGAGATAAAATGAATTATTTACCCAGCCCTGAGACAATATGTTAATCTGCAAGTCCTGGCTTATACAGGCCTCTGGCACTCTCCCTTTATAGTTAGGAAAAAAAGGTGTTACCACAGCAACTGCTCTACCACCCACTACTTGAGCTGCTCCCGCCTAGGTAGCATTTATAAAAGTACATTAGACAGGTTTTTAAAGTGCATGCTATTAGAGCAAAAGTAGGAACTTAACACTTGCTGAATGTTGCAGCTGAGGAGGGCACGAATTTGCTGTTCTTGAGTGAGACAAGTTCCTAATGGAAATAATCAGCAATAGCTGTGATTTGGGAAGCTGCCTCAGTCAATGCGCAGTTGTGTGAATGTATGTGGGATCCGTCTGAAAGCAAAGGCGTTGCTGGAGCCCTGGAGTTCATGCAGGTTCATGGGCTGTATTTCACAGGGGAGCAAAATGAGGTTATTTAGGCTTGTGAGGGCTTTGAGATGCCCGGGTGGAAGCTCTCGCAAGGGGTGGCTGGTGAGTGCAGAAACTTGATGTGTCCTGGAAATGAGCTATTTTGCGGAGTATTGCCATTGAAGTCATGAACTAATGGAGTTATCAGAAACCACTGGAAGGAATGTGCATTTGGGGCCAGATTTCTTGTTATGTTTGAGCATTGTTTGACATTGTTTGACAGCAAATAAGTTGTGTCTTGGTATGTGTGTAGTGTTTTGCTGCCTATTAAACCTTGGAGTAGCACAGGATAGCTGTTTCTGTACAACAAAATTTGATCCATATGGGGAGGCAAAGGCCATGGGAAAAACTAGGGAAGTTTTTAGACTAGTCTGTGCTCAGTGAGACTACGCCTTATCACTGATAACATGGTGTTGTAAAGTCAATATACTGTTGCAGAGTTTTCTTGTTAAGCCACTATGCGGGTAGGAAGACCTTCAGGACTACTTAATTGCTTATGTTTCTTCTTATTCTTAATCCTTAATAGCTTTAGGAAGGGCTCAGTGTCTGTGTATTAATAGAATTATGTGCTTAGAAGGAACTCTGTGGGATTATGAGAAATTATTTATTACTTTTACTATAGCACTGCACATGCAAGAAGATGATTTGTTTGCTGTTGTCTCATTGAGTGTATTTTTCATGTGTTTTGTAGAACTGTACTAAATAAATATTTGGTTTTAGTGAAGATGCCTAGAAATATAATGGGTGGTAATTTGTCCAAAATGTAACAACAAAAAAGTCAATTTGTAGGCTTGCACTGTAGTTTATAAAAGACAAGATTTCATGGTACGCATTTAGCAATTTGGGTGCATTACAGCAATGAATAGGCAGGCAATAATTATTTCAAAAAGGTATGAATGCCATGAAAAACACATCCCTTCTCTACCCGATTTCTAATGAGTCTCCCTCTTGCAATGAGGGAGCCAATGCTGTAGGAGGAGGGCTTCCCAAGGCAGGCAAGGTTGTGAAAAGCTGTTCTACATGCCCGTGAAAAAGGCACTGCGGGGTTGAGAGGCAGAAAACGGAGCCACTGGGAGGTGTGATGCTAGGGAATGAGGGACTGTATGGGGCAGAGATGATGATGTTTGGTTGCTCTAATTTGGTTGTCCACCATGGTAAGCACCAGCTGGAGGAGAAAATGGGCCTCATCTAGCCTGTGGTGATGCACCCCAGTGGAGGACCTGCACACACCAAAAGTCTTATGGGGAGAGGCAGCTCCTAGTGTGATATGTCATTTTTAGGCCAGAGTATCCCTGCCTAAAGAACATAGAAGTTAGCACTGATCTGTTTCAGGTATTACAGAGGATTTTTGTTTTGTGTCTCTGCAATGCTTTAGTGCTGGAAGAAGTTCGGCCAAGGAGAGACAAGGCAAGGAAAAGCTTCAGTGCAGCCTGAATTCAAGGATCAAATCTGCTAGGTGTTTTGGGTCTGGAGGGGGAAGGGTTGGTTTGTTAGGTTGGTTTTATTTTTTATTTCTTGGCTGTGCAGGGATCAGAATAATGTTTTCCCCGTGAGACAGTAGAAAGAGGATTATAAAGTCCTGATCTGTGTATTATAATTGTCTGTGCTATTACATAGATTTGATATGGCTTAAACCTCTTCCCTACCCTCACTCTCTTAAGTCATCCCAAACAAGAAATTGCACATGAACTGGAAATTATGGCCTTAAATACAGGATGCACAGA
>JAUBNY010001087.1:1067858-1081095 GCA_032275445.1 Crypturellus soui | reverse complement strand
TAATAATGGAGCAGGATTTCTGCTCTGCTCTGTAGGAGCACCTTCATATATTTTTCTCAGAGATTTTTCTAAGTGTGGTTTTTTTTTCCCTTCTTTTTTTTTTTTTTTAATTGTTTTGACTACAGGAAGAAAACACTGTGCAGTTTTCTTTTTTTTTTTAATCATTTCCAAACCTGTATAGTTGCCAGTGTACCAAGATGTGTTTCCAAAACAAAGCTGTGCATCAGCAAGGCTTTTCTTGCTGAAAGGGCCTCGGTGACAGATGCTGAGCCCAGAAGTGAACGCTTAGGGTTTCCCTGCGAGTACAGTTCCCTTATTTTCTCTTTGATGCTCCCTACCTTGCGGTGGAATGCACATTCTGCTGGAATCCATCCTCTTATCAATTTAACATCTCTGAGAGCCTCCAGGCTACCCAATGCTGTAACAAATATTGGGGACTCCAGTGATGTCAAACACTGGCCAGGGGTGATTTCTCAAGCATTTACACACTTGCTTTACTTTTAGTGTGTGAAATTCAGCATCTCACTCAACTTAATGGTGTGAATGTTTGCGGGACAGGCACTTTAATCCCTCTTCTCAGCGTGGCTCTAATGAGCCTCTTCCTGTAAGAGGGGTCCAGAGACAGGCCCCTGCCTTCCCTTTCAGAAAAATACACCAGTGTTTTGGGGTTTACCATTTCATAAACACCACTGTATTGGATTAACAGTACAATATATTGTATAAATTATGCTCGTACAGGCAGTCTCTTTGCAGCAAAACATTATTTCAAACCTTGAGCTCATTACTACACCATTTTGTGCATTCCCTGCATGCTCTGTCCAAAAATCAAGTAGAGCAATTGGCGGTAGAAGCGTCTGCCAGGTGCCATCAAACCCAACAGTGCAACAACCCCTGGCTCAGGAGTTTGCTCAGCAGCAGGTTGATGTGAAGGAGGGAACCTCAGGAGAAGCCTCTGTTCTCCTGCACCGCCTGCCTATGGTGCTAGCTGCTGCTGGAGCAGGACACAGGACAGGAGGACTCATGGTTTGAACAACAGGAGTGACTTTACAATCCTGGGCTGTGCTGAGCTTGTCATTGCAGTTCTGTGCAAGTTCACGGGGATTTAGAAGATGTGTATGTTGAAGCAGAAATAGAGTGACAGATACCTCCTTATGGATGAAGCGAGTGCTGAATAAAATTGCCCTTGTCTTTCCTACAAGGGAAGGAAACTACTTCCTGTAGTTGTTAACCCCATTTGTAGTATGGTGGTTCCCACGCACACTGCAGCAGGCTGTTTTCTTCTCTAAGTGATGCTGTGAACATCAGTCTGGTGGATGACAGGGTGATTTGATAACAGGAAACAGATGATCAAAACAAAGATTTTTGAGAGCTGATGGAAGTTAGTGATGAATTTGAGAGAGCTTCCCTTCACCTTTTAGCTAGTTCCAGGACATACTTTCCTTCCTATAGTGTTGCCAGATATAGTGAACTTTTAATTTGTAAGCTTAAGCCCCTTTTTTATTATTATTATTTTTGAAAGGAGGCTCTATCTATGTGAATGCTGCTGTTAAGTTTCTACCACCAGCCTGTCATATCTGTGCAGTTCTTAGGACTGTGCTTTTTTATTCTGCTGATCTGTAAAGCCTTCCATGCAATCAGTCCATTTTAAAATGGTTTATAGTTAACCAGGGCATTGCTGAACAGGCTAGAGGCCATTAACCTGCAGTCCTTCAACTGGTTTGATGTGATCTGTGCTGATCTGGTCGTGCTGGCTAATGCAGTCTTCTGACCTTTAGATGCTTCACACAGCTACAGTAAATGGCTTTGCAAAGCAGCTCCGATGAAGTTATTGATATTCCCAGGAACAAAAATTTCTGAACTGGTTTGAGTTCTCATAATAGCCATATTCAGGCAGGCAGAAGAAAAGGTTTCTGCTGCTGTTGCACTCTTTGCCTTTTAGCAGTGTGCATCTTTCTCTCTCGCAGTGGTTTGGAACATCTAAGAGGGGAGTCTGCACTGGTCCTTGTTGTTCACTGGTGGAGCTCAGGGAGATCTTCCCTAAGACAATCATTCTGGATCTTTCAGCCAAAACCCCTCTCTTGGAAGAATATCTTGATCTTCTGTGCACTAGAAAATCTACAGGGGTGCTAGTTTGCTGCTTGTTCACTTGAAATGCCACTGCTCGGTTTGAATGGGTACTAGTCACTCAAAGGACCTGGGCAAGTTGCCACCTTCTCATTTGCAAAATTCAGTAAATGCTGTGAAGAATCAGCAGTGCTGGTGTAAGGAATGGGTCCTGTGTGTTTTTTGATGTCTGCAGTTCAATGGTTTTAATGCAGTGCATTTAGTTGTACATGAAAGATGCCATCCGCTGTTTTCTAACAATAAATTTGTCGTATTATAATGGAATTTTCAGTATGGAGCTTTTGCTAAAAGCTGCTGAAATCAGTAGGAACCTCCCTGAATTTGATAGACCCCTACATTTTGCCTCTATAAATTTTATGAATCACAGAGTTATTTAATTAACTGCAGTAATAGTGGAGGAAGCAGATACTGTGGAAATCCTGTGGATTCCAGCAGCAGCAAAGCATCTGTGTTAAAGCTGTGTGCACTCAAAACCCAGCTTCACCGATAAAGCGAGTTTCTCTTTCCATCGTATGGAAGTAGTGTGTGTGTGGCAATCATACGGACGTATTATGTGTTTATTTACTAACAGGGTCCTGGCTATAAGTACTTAAAGGCATTTAGGAATGCAAAACTCAGCTGTTTCTTAAGGCTTTCCTGGGAAGGCTTTAAGTAACCTCAGCTCACACAGGTTTGAAGATAGCGAGTCCACACATATGTGTGTGACGTTTAGGACCAGGCCCAGAAGTTTGTAAATCAGATGTCTCCAGTATATTAGCAAGTGTTTACTTTAGTGTAAAGAAATAATGTAGTTGTAGCTTACTTTTATAATCTGCATAACAACTATTTTTTTACTTTAGACATTTGATAAAGACATAATTGGTGTGGTTCCAAAAACCCTGTATAAAGTGAGACTTGAAGTTCTGTGACAGTCAAAATTAGTGTTTCAAAATGCAGATTTTTTTTGTAATGCCTCTGCCAATGCTTGCTCCAAAATACTTGTGTCTGTTTGTTTTGCTTTTCATAGTCAAAGCTCAAGAAGCATTTGCATTGGCTGTAGTGGTGGCATATATAGCCCATGAGAAGTTCCTTTACGCAATGAACATGGTAGAAAAAATTGGATCTGCCAGAGAAGTCGCAGTGGTTCAGCTGCTCATTTTGACCATTAACTTACATCCCTGTGGGGACCCAAAGGCAGCGGTGAGGAGCTGGCGTCCAGGTGTGGGGCGGACATCTGTGTCTGGAGGCAGGATTCCCTGGTGAGGGGCAGGAGGCAAGTGAAGGCCGTCCCCAGTGGCAGCCGTGGCGGCGGGGAGGAATGTCACTCATGAATTTTGCAATCCCAACTCGTGACATCAGGACAGCTGCAGGAATTTTGTTGTTGATCTAAGCTCTGTCTTGATTCCAGGGCTGAGCACGTGCCAGTTGCATTTTGTCACGGGACGACTTCCTAGATCTGTGTAGGATGACACATGTGGCCTGTCAGCATGACAAAAACGTCTCTCTGAATGGTCAGCGAGTGCTGTGTTGCGGAGCAGGAGGGTTGCCGCGTGTGCTGAGCTTCAATGTGGCAAATGGAGATGGTTTGACTCTTTTTGCTTATATTATTGGGATCCATGGTTTCTGTAGTTCCTGTGGTCTCTATCAGCTCTTTTGATATTCATTTTTTTCTAAAATGTGTTTCCTGAAACTTCGAGAAAGGGTTGGTGGTCTCTGGTTGCTAAGAACTTTCAGATGGATTCATACTACAACTGATCGGTTCATCTCATGGACACTAATTCTTAACTTTCTAACAACTTTTCACCAGTTCACTGATGAAAAAAGGTGACATTAAGTGAATCCTTATCCACATAAATAATTACTGATGGAGTGTGTTTTGGGGGTTTTGGACTCTTCCCATTTGAAAGCTGTGCTTGCTAGCGGACAGATATGAGGCTGGATTCTCGTAATTATATTCCAAAGCCAGTAAATCCGTTTCATATCACCACCTCAGAATTTACCAGAATGAGAAAACTGTTCACCTGAGTTGAATGTAATGAGTTTGAGGCGGGGGAAAAATCAGCATGCACATACAAGGCATTGGCAAGGTGTGGAGCAGAGAGGGGTTGAATCGCAGCTGGTGGCTTTGAGCGTGCGGTAGTGGCAGTGGTCTGTGGTACGGAAGGACGAATGTGTTTGCTCAGGAGAGAGAGAGCAAAAGGATCTCGTGTCACCTTAACCTCTCTGATGCAGGAGGGCTCCTGGGGACTTTGTGTCACCATGGCACCATTAGCCGCTGTCCCTCTTTGGGTTTGATCTTGAGGTTCAGTCAAACGATGAAACGATGCGTGAAACGATGTTCATGGTCATTAGGGACAGCGATCATTAGGCTTAGCCTTACTTCAGAACAGTAAAGGGAAACATGTCAAGAGTAAAGAGAAACGCAGTCCCATCTTCTCTCTTTTTGTCTGATGGTAACGACTGATGTTTTTTATCACTGTTTGACTCTGTGGGAAGTTGGTTCTTCTACAAAAGTGCCTTGAAAAAGGTGAATAGAAGGAGGCCTCTGAGGGAATGAAGTGTGTTAGTCAAGGCCCTTGTCCTGAACCTGTATCCTGTGAAGAACAGCGGGAACTGAGCTCTCTTCCTGATTCATGTTCTTTCCAAAATGTGATTCTTTCCCCCTCCCCCCCGCCCCTTGGGAAAATAAATAAAGTAGCATAGATAAAGATGTTTTTTGTCTTGATGAAGTGTGCTATTAAATCTCCAGACGTTTTGCAGTGAGAGCATTTTCTGTAGTTAATTGTCTTGAAGAAGGCCCTCTGTGGAACAAAGAATATAAGGAATCATTTAGAAATGCACTTGTATGGCAAAAATATATTTTTCTTTTACTAATTTTAGTCTTTCAAAGTATCTGCATGGTAGCACACATGCAGTTCTGCTCTGTATATGCTGGACGAGCTCTTAGTGCTGTTTGGACAAGGTACATATCACAGCTCTAATGCACTGATGTGTTTTGTCCTTGCCAACAAGATAAATACAAGCAATTTTTGTTCCAACACTATTGAGCAAATAGTGCTGTCTAACTGTAAATTGCTTGAAGGGGGATCAATAAGGTGCATCCACTTTTAATAGCCCATTCTGCAATGTGTGTGTTTATTTTTTAAAATATATATATAAAGTTTGTGCATGGATGATTATTGTTCATTGTACTTCACAATATATTGGGTGTAACTAATGCTGCAGTTCAAGGGCACGACAAAGAAGGTCGTGAGAATGTAAAGAAAATGGCAACTGTGCATGGCAGAGGAATGCTTATTGGTTTACAGTGATTTGTAATTAATCTTAATAGATTGTTCCTGTCTATAAAATAGCCTGTCTTTTTTGAGGTGTTATGCAGTGACATTTACCTCTGAGAACCCTTAAAGCACCTTCTTTCTGTCCTTCCTTTATAAATAAGGTTTAGAGAAAAAGAATTACCTGATACTGCTGCTTTCCTGTATATTGTGGGACTGTTTTATTGCATGCATTTCCATTGCAAATACAAAGTATCAAAACCTTTTTTTCAAACTCGGTCTTACGTCCAATGTTTCTTTTGGAACTAGCCGCATTCAACCATTGCTCCCAGAAAACACACAGATATGTCTGTGTTTTTATGGACGCGTACGAATCTCACTGGAGCAAATTCTACTATTGTTTTATTTTGCTTGTTTGTTTTGTTCTGGTAGAACTTGCCATTGACTCTGGCAGCCTATTGAATGCAAAACTGAGGTTCTGCTTAAAAACTGATTGCCTATACAGTAAAATAAAATTGTTAGTAATTGTGAGCTTGAAAGGGAGTGCTCTAGAGGCACTTCTCTGCCGAGTGGGCATACTAGGCTGTTTCCAATTTACACATGCTGCATTTTCTTCTTTCTAAAAATCTATTTTCCATTTATACTGATTGAGGCTCTCTTGTAATATCTAGGGGTTTATGGAATCTGATGAAATGTATCTATTCTTTTTTCCTTTCATGAGCTCAGTTTTCCCAGAAAAGTTTGCGATGACATTTATGGGTCTGTCCCAGAGCAGATGGAGGCGGTTAGATATGGCAAGAGCTTTCCCAAGCACCTGACGCCGTGATGCTTCGAGCCCCTGACTCTTCTGTGCCAAGGGCAGAAGCGACATCAATGTGAAGTGCTGGCACCACTGCCCATCGTGTAACCTGGCAGTACATGGCACAGCGGGCTGAGCCCTTCCTCCTTTCTGCTTAGCCTTTGCCTTCTCCTGGTGGCCTTGTTTGTGCTTGTAAGAGCTCTGCCTCAAAACAGATGTGCTGGTCTTGACCAATTACACCAGCGCGCTCGAAACAAACACATTTTTCCTCCAACATCTGTCGTGCGTGTGTTTGCTGTCTTATTCCCATTTCTTTCAAATGTTTTTATTACAAATCAGGTGATGAAAACTTTATTTTTTATTCCTTGCCTGTTTGCAGAGCTGGGTACTTTTCACACGGTATCCTAGGGGACTGAGTCACTTTGTGTTAGTTATGTGGCTGTAATAGCATAGGGCACTAGGAAAGCAGGGAGTGCTGATGCCCTCGGTCTCAAAGAGTGTGTGGAAAAAATGAAAAGAAAAAGTATCTGCATTGGAGGGAGAGGCTATTGCACATAGGCTGCGGACAAGGCTTGCGATTAAAGGGAGTTCAAGACCCCTGGAATCCAGATTTGCAAGCGAATTAGATGTCTTTAACTGAGTAAAGACTCCTGTCTCATCCAGTCAGTACTTTGTGGTGGCTTCAGTTTAGTAGGAGCATTTGAATGGTGCATTAAATAAGAACATGATATTGCAGACTGGCCAAAGGACGGCTACAGATTTTCTCTTCCATGTTGTTTTATTTGAAGAGATTTCAAAAGAATGATGGATAGAGATTTTTTTTTTGTTGAGTGTTATTCTTGGTCCATGACTTTTTCATGTTATTGCAAATGCTCCATGGTTACCTTCAAAATTCACAACAGCGGCAGCGATGGGAAAGTGCTTGCAGCTGTGTTAGAATAGCCTTCACAAGGTACCCTTTTGTTTCACTGTTTAATGTTGGATTATATTTGTTTTATTCTTAATTGTGCTGTCAGTTAACTCTTCTCCTATGTGTTTCTACAGAAGTATATTGCTGGTCTCATGGCTGTTACGGTATTTTGTGTCTTCTTCCTCTATTTTTTGGAACAATATATTGAGATGACTTGGAATTACCAAGTCTTGTGGGAACTTAGTTATTAAACTATGGCCCATATCCTTCATTCAGGATTGAATGAAAAAACAGATGGGGTCAATTTACACATGAATAAAAAATTAAGAAATGAACAGAAAATAAAACATCAGAAATTAGCAAGAGGCAATATAAGAATAGTGGTTTTCACCCTTGCCATTTATTCCCCTGTGGTATAAAGTCTATTTTGAGTTGTTGAGTTGGTTTTCGTTTTGTTTCCTTCCTAAGTTCTCTTTCTGTTGAAGTCATGACTTTTGAGTCACCATAGGTAGAGGTACACCAGACCATGCCACTTCTAGATTGATAGACGAGATGTTTTGGACAGTCCTTATAAAAGATATGGAAACTAGACTGCAGGGGGAGAGAGATCATTTAAGAAAAACATACACATGAGATTTAGTTCCATTCCCAAGTACTTTCTGGTCTGTTCTTACATGGATTGCTCAGCTGTTACAGAGGCGTTACTATCTTGGGGGAGCCAAACCTGGTAGCCAACCCTTTCAGTTAAATTGTTAGAAAAGAAATCAGGGGGAAAGAAAAGGGGAACTTATCCTGCACCAAAGAGCTGGGAGAAATCACAGGTTGGAAAAAGCTTTTCTGTAATTGCAATCTTTATTTATTTATTTATTTTTAAACTCTGCTGTTCTTCCCTTGTAATGACTTTAACCTCTGATCTAGAGTTTGCTTCCTGCCAACATCTGCCAGCATACTAAGTGCGCATTTCTATCAGGAAACAGGGATAAACTGGTCAGTTTTGGATTAACTCTGTTTTCCTTTTAGCACTTTCTGCTCAAGGGATACTTACAGAGCAAGTGAAAACTTCTGAAATTCATGGTAAAGTTCAATTAACCACCTAAAGATAGTACTTCTAAAATCAAATGGACCTTACATATTTTTACTTGGCCTAAAATTCCAAATGGAAAAAACATCATTTTTATGTTATCTTCTTTATTTTTTTTTTCTTTTGTGCTGCTTTGCAGGTGGGAAAGGCCTCCAGGTTTCTTAAATATGGTCCCCTCAAAGGAACTTGGTTTAGTACTTTATAGTAAAACAGTGGTCTTTAGAGCAGCAGTTCAGAAATACAAGGAGAGAAAAAAGGGATTTTTCTAATTTAGCTTTCTCTTGTGTTTTATGAAACTATAATACGTTTGCTATAATTAGAGGATCCTTTTGTAAAATACAAGATATTTCCCAACACTTAGAAATATTGTGTATTTAAATGTGTTTGCATTTTGCAATAAAGAGGGAGACCTTCACCAAAACCTGGGTCGAACTCAGTGGCTCAGGTTTATCACTAATTCCAATACACAAAAGGAGAGTCCTAGGAGTTGAAAATTGTGGCTACATATCACATGCCCTTGTTGCTTCAGATGTTCTACAGCAATGAGGTTGTGTTTACAAATTGAAAACAATTGGTTTGGGAGCATGGAGGGAACTCCTCCCAGGATAAGCCTTCAAACCACCCGGTAGTGTTCTGTGAATCTGTAGTAGTCTACCTGAGCAAAATGTAC
The DNA here is from genome assembly GCA_032275445.1 of Crypturellus soui. Taxonomy (NCBI): domain Eukaryota; kingdom Metazoa; phylum Chordata; class Aves; order Tinamiformes; family Tinamidae; genus Crypturellus; species Crypturellus soui. The sequence continues at coordinate 1,072,257 of JAUBNY010001087.1, read as the reverse complement.
TTGCACTTTCTGGAGGCTAAACATCATCTTTTAAAGATCATGCAAAGAATGACAAAGAATGAAAAAGTGCTACCGAAAAGAGATAGTTGATGTTTATGTTGTGCCGTACATTTGAGGCCCAGCACAACACAAATGCTTACAGATTGCTTCATTAATTAAACAGAATTACTTAACAGTTTTTGCTCAACTGAGGGAGAGATGCCAATGATTTTACTATACCAGTTGAGATAAGAGGTTCTCAAGTATGCTCAGGAAGGGCTTTTACCCATTGTTTTATTTTTTTAAAACACTTTTGAGAAAAATTCCATACTGGAACTTAGAGTCAGAGGTCTGGAAATAAGGCAAATGTGTCCATGGTGTGGGGGACCATGTGTCCTCTGTACCTGTGCAGGCAGTGCTGTCTTGCTGTGAACGAACTGAGCCCACGGTGGACCAAGGTGTGTGCGGTAGACCCCCGTGTAGCACCCAGGAAACTCTCATTCCTGTGGTTGGCATTCCCAAGGTGTACGCACTGTCCTCAGGAGAGGTGGTGCAGTTGGCAAGTCCTGACACCAAGAAAGAAGAAATTTGGCAGGACATCCCCTGTGGGGGGAATCTACCTGTGTGCATGCACTCGGCGTGCTCTTGTTGACCCGTTTGGCAGGCAGAAATGGTCAGGTTTCTTGTGGGCAGCTTATGAGGAAGGATGAGAAGGGCAGGAGCCAGCTACGTTATTCCATGGTTATTTTATACAGCTTGATGAGTGTATTGAGCCTATAGATTCCAGTGATTTCTGTCATTTACTGTTGTGGCTCAATGCTAAGGTAAATCTCACTTCAGTGTTCACATCCACTTTCAATTTTTTTTTTTTTTGTTAAGGATTATGTAATTCAGTATTAGTTGGATCTTTGCCTGATCAGATATTGGCTGTTTTTTTTCTACAGCTGCCATGAAGGTGGATTAAAAGCATCAAGTCAAAATAAAAATGTCAGGTGCTCTGCTTAATCCATCACACGCCTGTGGTGGCTCCAAGCACCTTGTGCCCTCCTGTGGGACACCAGACACGGGTACTCCCAAGAGCTGCACCTTTCTGCTACTGGCATGACCTGTCGTTTTACAGTGAATTTGTATGCAATGACAGTGCGTAGAGCATGCTTTCCACAGGGTAGCATTGCCTCATGATCTACAGGCTTGGGGTGTATTTTCAGCCTGGCATCAGTCTTTCTATGTGCAACTGATGCTGTATCTTTTTTAGCTGTTCTTGCACTTTGTATTTCATTTCTGTACATCTGGCTCTGGTATCTCTGCTTTAAAGTGCGTTGAGAGGAGGTATGCTGTGGTTCTTGAAGGAAAAATAAGTCGCTGAAATATTGCCTGGCTCCTAAGCTTGTAATCCTGTGAAATTTTGTGGCAAGTTGGTTCTTGAGTGAGGTCTAAATAACTAGGCCTGGGTGGGGTTATTCTCTGCCTTTGACTTCAGAAGTAATATGTGAAGTGCCAAGGGATTTTTTTTTTTTTAAACAACTTTGATGGGGTTTCACTCACCAAAGGAGAACCAGCCCTACGACCTAGCGAATTCTTAACAATCTTAATTCATGCTGTGAAAAATGCATTCTGCACTGGCATAGTTTCAAAAAAAAAAAAAAAAAATCCTGAATTAGGCTTTGTTTCAGAGGTGGTTGTACCCTTTTGTGCTGTGAAGTATTTGACTTTGTTTTTTTTTTTTTTTAAAAAAAAACAAAGTTGAGGAGAGAAAGCCTGTTGCCTCTCATCTCCTTTGTGACCTTGACATCTGCCCTGAAACATTGCCTTGAGCCACCATTGTACATGGGAGCATCTCCTGTGTGCATGGTGGACACTGTAGTCATAAACCTGTTGTTTCAGGTGGACCCTCAACAGCACTGCTTGTTGTAACTACTTGCCGTGTCTTACTGAAGGTAACTGGTTTCAAAAGAAGGCTATAAAACTCTGCATTCTGATGATAATGTTGCCACCTTCAGTAGAGAGCCTTCAAAGTACCCACCAAAGACCCCTGTGAGGTCCACCCGAGAACGCGGTCATCTGTGCCATGGAGACATCTGAGTGTGAAGTGTCTCAGGGGGTGAGTATCCACTTGGAGTTGCCTTTTTCTTCTTCTTAGAGAGAACTGCCAATCAAAAGGAGTTACCCAATGATCGTTAGCCCTCAGTTGAGGCTATATTAACTGACTGCAGTTCACCTTAATGCCAGATGAGGAAGAGTCCTGCAGTAATCTTTGGTCTGTGAGCTCAGGAGATAATAGCATTTGAGTAGGTGTCTATCTTGCTCTAAGGAGAGAGGCATATCTCCTATTGAGAACACTATTTTATGCAAAGTGCTTCAGTGAATGGTGAGATTTTTTTGAGCTGGAAAAGACAAAACTAAGGTTACTTCTACAGTTAAACATGGTATATTTTTCTGTTATATTTAAGGAAAAAATCTTACTGAGATTTCAGTCTTCATTTAACTCCATACTTGTGTATGGTCTGACTGTTTGTGCTCAACCAATACTAATTTTGCTCCCAGCTGGGCAGCTCTAAATCCCCATATTCGCACTGCAGAAAACGCACCCCTGTATATATGCACTTCCTTCACATGTTAGTGCCCTAAGTCTGTGCCATTTTCTGAGGGGATCGCTGGCCTGTGGTGGAGAGCAGGCTATTGAAATCCCCACTTAGCTGCCATCCTTTATTTCCAATATTTATATTTCTCAAAAATATAGTGTATTTATTTGCGTTCTTTCTCTGCCATCTTCCAACCTGTCGCTGGAGTTTTGTCTCTCAAATGCTGCTGACTGTATGCTTATGTAGATTAAATTTAGATTAAATAAGGTACACCGCTGTCTCTTTCGTACTGGGTCAGGGAGCATAATTGGCTCAATCTGTAAAGCATAAATGAAAAATATAAATATTTTAACAAGTGAGCAGCTGCTGCGTTTCCTCCTCTTGCTGCCTCTGCTCCTCTTGAAGGGTGCAGGGAGGGAGACCTGACTGGAAGGGAAGGCGGGGGAGGAGAGACGGTATGTAGAGAGGATGAGAAAAAGCGTTCAAATGACACATCCTGGGAGAATCCTTTTGAATGGTGGAGATTTGCAAAGTTTTGTTCTCCTCCATGGCAACTCGGGTACACAAGGAGACAGGCCATTGGCATAAAATAGGGCAGGTGAGCGTGGTGCCAAGACGGAGGGAGAGCGCGAGCTGCGCGCGGGTGCATGAGACGGGGAGGCTTGTGGGGCCCCGCTTGGCTGTACATCAGCAGCAGCCCCCACGCAGGGGTTATGGGCAGTCTGATGCCCAACGTGGGCTTCTGCTTGGAGATTTTCATTCGCAAAAAGTGTATGGTTACTGATTATAATTTTTTTTTTTTTTTTTGGACAAAATCTTCAGAACACAGAATTAAAGCAAAATAGATCATTATTTGGTAATTTTGCCTAAGAGCTGCAGCTCATGCTTTACTTCCCTTTGGTATGATGTGTATGTCCAGAAGATACTGCTCTGTGTTGATTTGCTGCTCATTTTCAAGCAGGGTCTAAGATTTGCCTTTTATTTCAAGGCTTCTTTTCCTTCCTGTATCTTTATTTTTCACAGTGTGTCCTGACTTGTTTTTGCTGTGCTAGAACTGAACACCCCGGCCGATGGCCTGGACACTGTTGTGACAGCACCCACACTGAAACATTCATGTAAATAGGGTGCTTAAAGGTCTTTTTGAGCAACACCAAAAGTCTTGAATTGTTTCTCATCCTTCATGATTGACAGGGCCTCCCTCCAAACGAAGCTGCTGTGTGAGGTGACCCTGCGAGAGCACAGTCTTCTCATGGCAGCTTAGTGCGTTCTCATCTCAGCGTAATTCCTGAGCTTGTCCCACTTAGTAAATGCCATTATCTTAACTCAGCAGGTCTATCCACATGGACAGATTAATGACAATTTGTCTGGTTCTGTTTGGTTTCACAGTTAAATGTGGAAATCCAAAAAAAAAAAAAAAAAAAAAGATTAACAGGCTTCTTAAAACCTTCCGCATTGAAGCTTTGTGTCCCCTGTGGCTAGCGAATGCCCATGAACTCAAGTGGGAAAACGCTCTTTTGGGAGGGCTCTTGGTGAAGCCACAGGAGCCTGTGGATTAGCGCTGCTGAAGGAAGAGCTGATGTGTGAAACCAGTGATGTAAAATGGGGCCTCCCCATCGCCTCGCCCTCAGATAGCAGAGGGAGGAGGCAAGCACTCCTTGTGCTGGTTCCTGGGGCGGGTTACCTGGTGTGTTTACCGTCTTCTCCTGCTTGTTTGCTTTGCTGTGTGTGTGTGGGCAGTTTTGTCCTCTAGCACAGTGGGTATGAAAAGGGTAACTGCTCATGAGCTGTTCTCAAAGCTCCTCGTTAGGTTCCTGGAATAACTGACCCCTTTTGCAGTC
>JAUBNY010001087.1:1041916-1052834 GCA_032275445.1 Crypturellus soui | reverse complement strand
TTCTTTCTTTCTTCACGCATTTTCGGTCAAGTTCCTTAATTGTACAGACTAATAGAACTCAGAGCACTTTCTTTCATTAAAATGAGTTTACAGGTAAATGCATTCAACCAGAAAAATTTTATTATTAGCCAGTTCAAACCTGTTTTCCTCCTCCTGAGATTGCTGAGCATTAGCAGTGTAATGTCAGAGCACTCCTCTTAAAAGAAAACTCATTCTAAGTTCATATAGATGCAAAGCTACACAAGAAAAATTCCACCCTATTGGTACTGCTCCCAGAAATCAGGAGAGTGCACATTCCTTCTCAGATAGGTCTAAAACTAAGCATGGAAATATTAGAAATATGAATAGAATTATGAAAATATCTTTTTTTTTCCTTCTTCTGATGAAATGCACCAAGAAGATATGAGTCTAGCTGAAAATAACAGTCCTTTCTGTGGTTATTTCTTCCAAATTTACTTATGCCTTCTCTCTGTGAGATTTCAGATTCAAAATATCTAGAGTTACTGACGAGTTGTGACAGATACATTCCTTTGGGACTTGAATAAATGGGCAACTGTCAAGGTAGACCTATCTGATAATCGCTTACAGTCTGATAAAAGCACCAACCCCTGTATTACACTTGCACATACTAAATGAGTAGTACATCTGTATGGAGTATTTGGTGCCACTTGCCTTCACAGGGATAGATTTTTCTCCCTCCCGGTGACCCTGTGTTGCCTCTGCTATTGAGTATCTTTGGAAGAGCAGCTTAGAAAATGCTCCAAGATGCACTGGCCAGGCATTGATGTGCTCTGTTTGTGTCCTGCAACACTCTCCAACACTTCTGGCTCCTCTTATTTATTTTTTATTCCCCCCTACCCGTGCCGCAAGTTCATAGCTTATCAGACCCCTGCCTGACTGTAGATACTGTACAGTCCATTCAAACCATCAAATGTATTGAGGCTCGATCCGAACCTTCAAGGTATTGTGTGATCATGCTTTTTGCTAACCACCTTCTGTTTCCTTTCTTTTCCCATCCAGTGCTTGTGCAAAGACTTTATTTTCACCAGCAGGAATGGTTTATTTGCCCTGTTGGAGGGCCCATTGGGGTCAGTCATTAGGGCTGGTCATTAGGGCCCGGGAAGAGCTCGTAGGCACCATCCTCATGTCCGTCAGATTGGTCATCTGAGGACCTTCAGGAATTGCTGTCTCTTCATTTAGGCATTAAAGATAATCTATCTTTTTATGCATGAACTCTATTGTTTGTTTACTTAGAGCCTTTCTGAAAAAGAATTAAACAGCCACTGACAGGAAGGAAATTGATTATGATCACAAGGGCTCCTGAATTAACTCTTCCCAATTCCCAGAAGAATGCTGAAAACGGGGGAAAGAAGCTTAGCTTTGCCTTTTCTTTTAACCGTCTTAGAAGTGTTTTCTTTTATCCATCTTAAATGTAAATTAACATCATTTTTTTCCAGTCATGCAGGATGATTTTTCTATCTGTTAAGGTTTTGGATAGAATGAAGGCTGGTGAATGTTTTATGCTGGAGGCTTACTCTAGACTAAAAGTGCAAAATTTACTTTTATCAAACTTTTCCCCCTGTGGATGTTCACATTTTGATCTAGAGGCAAAAATTTTAGATGGAACAATTTGGGCAGAATATCAGAATGTAGAGCTGAAAATTTAAATAATGACTATCATCTGCTCCAGAAATCCATGGAGATTTGAGGTCTTTGCAGCCTTGTCTGTAGACCTGTCTCTTTAGCTGCAGGTAGAGTTCCCCACTTTCCTTTCTTGACATTTATCTTTGGTTGTCAGCATGAGTTGGGCTGGTGGCTGTTTGTGGGATGAGACCTTGAGCAAAGTCCTAAGATCCACCACTCCCTTCCCAAAGCAAAGAGCTGGTTGCTTTCCTGGGGGTTTCATAGTGAATGCTGCAGGAACAAGGCTTTAGAGTGGACTGCTGGAGAAGGAAAGTAAACACAGCAAGCTGTGAGAAGCTGGAGAATTGAAAATTCCTCCTTAAGTGAGTGGCTTAAACAAGAGTGTGAGCAAAACAAAGAATAGAGAAATACATAGGTGTGGTATGGTGGCACAAAGTGATGGCTTGAAAGCTCATGTTGAGGCAAAAGCTGGTGAGCAAATTTAGCAGGGAGAGCAGCACTACCTGAGGCAGCCTCCCAAGGGGATCTTAATTGCTCCATTTTGTAGCAACTTTTGTGCAGCCCGGCTCTGAACCTGAGCCACGCAGTCTTCCACATGGTGGCGTTTAGTGATGTCCTGCTCATTGCGCTCACCTTTAAAAGCAAGTAGTGAATACAGAAAGCATGAGTTGGTCTGTAATGACGCTCTGGAGCAGATGGTTTGAGCCTCAGTAATTGTAATTGTACATCGCTGGTGCAGGAGTTCTACTAAGTCTAGCTGCTCTAGTGCAGCAGCAGTATCATCTGCGCAAGTGCAAAGGGTGATGACTGTGAAGATCCTTTGCTGGATTAAATGAGGAATTAGGTTTTCCAAGTTCTGAAAGGGTGAAATGTCCTTGTGCAGACAGACAATGCACTTGGAGGGAGAAAAGAGGGTACGGGGAAGTGCAAAGAGTATTTGTATTTACCAGCTAGTTGCTTCAATATAAAATTGGTAGGACAAATACCAAGCATACAGAGTATGCTGCTTTATTTTTTTTGCTTGTATGTTGTTAAAAAAATGTATTTTCTCCAACAGCTGTTATTCCTCCTTCCTTTTTATTTATTTATTTTTTATTCTTTTTTTTTTTTCCCTTGTGGTTAACTTGCCAACCTGGGGCACTGCTGCGGTCGCTGCTGCTCTTCCCCGTCTCTCCAAACACAGAGGGGCTGCGGGGATCCCGGCCGGGCTTTGGCAGCGCGCGCTGCAGCTGGGCGCAGTTCGAGCAGCTGGCGGGCAGCGATGGGCGCCCCTGCAAACGGGGTGGCTTCGCACCCTGCGACAGAAACTTTGGAACTTTGCAGGGGAAGGGTAGCCTTGGCCAAGTATGCAATGCATTTAAAAGAAAAATAAAAGGTGGCGGGGAAGAGAGGGAAAAAGAGTAAGAAGGAAGGCGGGGGGTGGGAGGGGAAAGGCATCGTTTTCTGTCTCCATACTTAGTGCTCATCCTTGTTTTTCCTTTCCTTGAGCTTGGAACAAGAACTGTCTGTGTTTTTCCAGGCCATTCAGGAAGTCTTCCAAAGCAATAATGGCCCTGTTATCTAATGGTCAAAGTTTATTTAGGCTTTCACTGCTCACACTGCCCGCTGCAGCCTCCCCCCGCGCAGCGGCGGGACGGCCGGGGGGGCTGGCGCCCGCGGCCCGCGTGTCACTTCCGTTACACTCGCGCATTCTGGTCTGGAAACCCTTTTTCCCCTCCGCCAAAGACAACAGTGACAACAGGAAAAGAAAAAAAAAATGTTGTAGCAATAAAGCATCCTGTTTTATCTTCTTGGACGGGTTTTGGAGCTTATGTGTATGGGAGATGGCTGAAGCACTCTGCGTGTGTGTGTGTGTGTGTGTGTGCTTGGACGTAGCAGCGCTGATAGTTCTTTATGATGCTGATGGAAGAAGCGCTCAGCAATAGAAAAGCTGCCTAGAAGCTACAGCTACCCCAGGACGTTTTGACTTGTGTATCTTCCATAGGAGAATCAGATAAGGGCTCTTTATTAATCATTGACGAACCCCTTATCCTTTCTCTTTTTTTGTACTTTGAAGCATGCTGGCTGTTTCGTGATAAATTTAGATTAGACAGTGGATGATAAAGCCCAAGGGGTGTTTTGGTTGCTTGCTGTGTGGTATTTGCTTATAAGTTGTCATTCGAGTATTTTGGGTGCTTAGAAGTAATAGTATATTGGGAAAATAGCTCCTGTTGACTATGCCGTATCTTAATATGGGCACAAACACTGCACTAATTAGAGGAGGGGAAAGGAGAGGAGGAAAAAAAAAAAAAAAAGCAAACATTCAATTATTTTCCCAGCATCTCTTTAGAATCCGCTTATTGGTGGCTATACTCACAGGTACACTGATCTACCATAGCAGAAAATAAGTCAAGAGTAGTTTGAGTCTCATTAGCCCTGATTCCTTCCTAACTGTGATTAACTGCACCACAGCAAGCGAGTTCGGCCCTGAGAGTTGAAGGCAAGTTGTATGAAATCTTCAAGAGGGGACTGTGCACATCTGACCTTTAAGAAGGGCTGGAGTTCTTATATCCCTAACATGAATTTAGTGATTTTTTCATCTTTCATTTTTTATCATCATTCAACGTAAGGATGGCGCTTGGCCAGCGTGAAACGCTCACATTATAATGGCTTCTCTTGGGAACTATCCTGGAAATGGAATAATAAGTTTTCAAGCAGTCAGTGAGTCAAACCAATGTGTACCTACTTGCATGAAATGGAGAAAATTTCACTGCAATTTCAAAGTGAGTTGCGGGGCCTTTTTATTTTAAAAATAAAATGCAAAGGTATTATTTTGTTAAGGTAAAACTACATTTTAGAGCAAATTATATTGCAGTGGAACACCTGTGGGCATGTGACATTTACAGTAAAGTCAAGCAAGTGGAAATCGTTGTGGACTGCTCCTGTGATTATCACATCTAGTGGTGCTTTAGAAAAATCTTCCATTATGGCTGACGTATGTGAAAGAAAATATCTAGTCTGCTTCTATAGGCTAATTATAGTCTTTACAGAGCTAAAATTCCAACTCATCTTCTTAAATGCTGACATTACTGCTGTATTTAGATTATCCTGTGAAAGGACTACTTGGCAGGTCAGATATTAAAGGGTGGTAGTTTTATTTTCTCTTCCTTCAGTGACCTGTTGGGAAGTCTAGGTGGCATCTCTGAGCTTTCTAAATAAGGTGCAGGGTGTCACGGCATTTGTTTTGGAGTGTTGCTGTTAAAGGTAGTAACCACTCCAGAGCATTAATTAAGCTAGAGTATGAGAAGGGTAGTAAAAAAAGGGAATGTGCAACAGAATTAACATTTTTTTTCTTATCCATTTTTTGTTCGAGGCAGTACTGAGAAGTTTTATCATTTTTTTTTTCTCTTGGATTTCCATGTCATTCCTATGTATCTGGAGCTGAGATGGTGGGTGGGCAGCACAGAGGGTTATCGTGTGATAGCTGAACGGTGGCAAACAGAAACCGATTTTTTGTTTGTTATTTTTAGCACAAAAATCCCCTCCTCTCTCTCCTCCAGTCTTTTCAAGATATGTCGATGGGCTGTGAAGTAGCAATACAAATACTCAGAGAAAAGCTACTTATACAATCGTATAAATATATAATAAAGGCTATACTTATGGTATAGTCTTTGACCGCTGGGTTGTATTGTTCTAAAGTCAGTTTGAGTTAAGTTGCTGGATATCTTGGGCATCTTTCAAGCCTTTGCAAGTACATGAGTGCACATATGCTCTATCCCTTATTGCATATGTATAATGTATCAAGTGTGCAAGTAAGGAAAGCTCTATTAGTCAAATACTTTTTTAAATGAAGCTAGCAACTTTCACAGTAACTCAACACTTCATTTGTAGAGGAAATCAATTAGCTTAATACTGTCTTAAAATGTTTTGAAAGGGTTGTGTAGAAGAGAGGGGCCATCAAAGGATGAGAAAGTCTTTCCTTCTGTCCTTCCTTCCCCACATGCGCTGCTAGTGGCTCAGTAATAGGTACATGGCAAGAATGTGTCTGCTGCTTTGCCCCTACGGGGTCCTCAGTGCCAAAGACATCGAGGTGGCTCTGTTCCTGGAGGTAGCCTGACCCCATCACGTGTCCAAAAACACTGCGAGCTGCTGAGCACATGGCAGGAGATACTATCTCTTTAAGGCAGCTTTAATTTTCTTAGAAAGGTAAGCTTTAGCCAGCTGTTAAATACTTACTGAATCTGTTTTGGAAGCTAGATTGAGCATGAGGCCATGGATTTGCACTTCGTTCTACTCTGTGGCAGCAAAACCCATTGGAGGCACCACTACCAGAACAACTGCAGCCAGAGCTGCCTTTATATTGTTCTTTGTATTGGTCTTCCCTTTTCTTAAATGCACCTGGTTGTTGTAGGGAATCTTCTTGTGTTCATAGCTATACCTTAGGATTTTGATAAGGCCCTCCGTGTATACAAAGAGAATAAGGTGAGACTGGCATCAAATGCAAATCCTGTCATTTATTAAATGTGCTTTTCAAACTAATTGAGAGCACATGCTGTCCACAGTGTTTCTGGGGATGCCACATACTCAATAGCTTTGCACAATGTAAGAGGGAAACATAATTCCTGAGGCTGTGTCCCTGGGGATGATGTCTGGTGATAACGTTTATTCATTTGGAGCTTTTGTTCCTGTACAAATGGCAATTGTCATTGATGGAAAAAAATATATTGGTGCAGTATCGAACTGCATGCCCACTTGGGACATAACTCACTCTTCTATTACACAGGAATATTGTTACACTTTTGGATGTCTTCTGGACACGACGGGCTTCCCAATCTAGGAAAGATTTGGACTATTTTTACTGAACCAGATGCAGTGATGAAATAACACCGAATTAGCATGTTGTTTTAATTTAGTCTGAGTGTTATAAACTACAGCCGTCTCCAAGCACGAGTCCTCAGGCCCACTGTTTAAAGAACATAATTAAATTTTTAAAATGAGGTAATGCTTTTAATTTAAGTGGTGCCGAGTAGCACGCAATAATTCCTGACCCAAACTAATAAATGCCTGGAGTATGAGCAGTTTGGTGCACCAAACTGCCAAAGGAAGACACGACACGTAGCACAGCATTGGCAAGATAGGATGTGTAAAATGTGTGCTGCCGCTCTTCAGGAGAGGATTTGCCCTCGGGGTTATTTCATACCTGATAAAGCCGCAAGATCATTGCCGAGTGTTTACTTTTGCCCATCTGTTCACTGCTTTTAAAAGTACCTGGTCTTAAAAGAGTAAGAATTTCATGTGGAAATAAGTCATCACCTATAAACCCTAGATTATCGAATGTTTGCTTAGTGGGAATAAAAAGGGCCTATTTACAAGGCGACCTGGGTGCCGTGCCAGCCCCAAGCCCATACCGCTGGGGTGGATCTGCTCCTGCTTGCCTTCTCCTGCGCTTCCCTGGGCACCTGCATCCATGCACCAGCGGCTGCATCCATGCTGCTGGCCGGGAGTGGGGAATTCGGGAATGCTGGGCCTCCTGCACTCCAGCCGACTGGCCGCAGTGTGAGTGTTGAGTCTAATCTTGTCCTTGGTTTGAGTCAGCAGGAGATAAACCTGCAGAGCAAGGGCACCCGTGGACGCTCACAAGTCTTGATGGCGATAAGTGCTCTCCACTTTCTTTGGTTCTAGGGGGAGCTGGCAGCTTTCGCTGTCCGAGGGCAGAGTTTGCAAGTCTTATCGCCTTATATTCCACTTAACTTGCTCCCTGATGTTCAGGGGACTATTTAAAGCCTCTAAAGTCAGGCAAATAAGAGCTTGCACGCAGGGAGCTGTAACACTAATTCAGACATCTGAATCACTCCCAAAAATGTGTTCAACACACATCTGTTTCCCTTCTGCAACCTGCTTCTTTCCTTATCCACCTGCCAATTACAATCTTCTCCAAACTGGCTAAATGTGGAAGGTTTTTCTTCACTATGTTAACAAATGAACAGACTTAAATTTAGAAATCAAGTCTGAGATCAGTTAGTTATCTTGTTTCTGTTGCCTGCTTTGATTGTATATGGAAGCAGCAAGCAGACCACAAATTGCAACACCTAGAACTAGGCAATTACCTGCACATTCATATTTTAAAGTGCTTTATAACTTTGTGTTGTGCCTGTGATGCCCTCAGCGGTGAGCAAGATTGTCGTCACTTGCTCACAGAAAATAGTTGCACTATTTTCTTTTCTTAGTGTTCTTGCTGTTATCTCTGTATTGCCTCCCACATGCCTGCGTCATGCGCCTTGCAAAAACCCACTCTCTTTTCCCCCAAGCCCCACTGAGTACAAAACCGCTCCGTGGTAAGGTTAGTGTGTTTTGGGGTGATTCAAAGTGCTGAGTTACCCCCGGTTCGTTTGCATTCTTGCCTTGGCTTCACTGTTGTTCAGCTCAGTGGTGGTGGCCGTGCTGTAATGTTATCCCTTCCCGGAAAATAGCCCCCTGCCGACCAGGCATTCCCGGCAGGGCTGGAGAGACAGACGGATGAGGAGAGGGGCACGTGCCGGCCGAAGGGAGATTCATCTCGCCTCCGTAGAAAGCGCAGCTTTCCTTTGAGTTGGTTTTCCCCTTCACAGCTAGGGATGAGATTAACATTTTTTCCTTTTCTAACTGAAATTCCACCTCCTAAGGCTCTTGAGCAGTAAATGGGCAAGCTTCCGCGGCATCTCTGGGATCTGATGGGCCAAGAAGTGCCCGAAATGCATCCCATCAGGTATAACACTGAGCCAGTTTTCTTTGGAAGCGCTAAAGAATCTTTTGGTGTCTGATTTTTTATGGAATGCTTTGCTCAAGCCCATGCTTTATGCAAAAATTATACTAGTGTGTGTAGGATCTTAAATTTATGTATGTGCTCTTTCGTTTGAAAAGTTGCATCCATTTACTCCTAAAATTTCCATGGGTGTGTTCATGCAGAAAGGGGAGTATCTCCTCTTTCTGGAGAAGAGCCTTGGAACAGGCTCATCGGCTTTGCACTGTTAGTAGAGGAACGAATAGGGGCAGAAAATGAGGGTCTGACAGCCCAGCAAATAGTTGGTTTAGATTTTCCTTTTAACTCCCTTTGACTGTGTTTTTGCTGCTATGCTTTTTTGCTTGTAAGGTTACAGAGTTTGGGGGGTGTCTCTTTTTGACCTTAACACTGGCAGCTGAACTTCTCATGTGCTAAGAGGCTGTTGCATCATGTAGAATAACACAGACCATTTAACCGCATCCAGTTACTCCTGAATGAATTAATGCGTAGATTTTGTGTTTCCCTTCTGAAGGTTATTTCTGAACACAAGCGACTCTGTGAGCAGCAAAAATAATCAGATTTATTCTTTTGGGGTCTGTCCCGTGTGCCCTGAGTGCAGCAGCCCACCCCAGTAGCCTTGGCTGCTCTGCCTGTTGGATTCTCCCGAGTTCCCTGTCCACCACCACTGGATTCCCTCTCCCAGCAGCTGGCCAGGAGACGATTTGCTCTGTTTGACCAGCGTTAGCAGCATGGAAATGGTGTATACCATCTCCTTGCACCTTACACTGGTGCCCAGGGAGGGGGAAGCTAAAATTCTCACCCAGAGCACACCAAGGTCAATAGAAGGTGGTTTTTTTTATTCACCAGATAACAGGTAAAAATTGAAAAATGTCACACTGCTCCCTACCCCATATATATATATATTTATGTATATAAATATACTTTGTTATTCCATCAAAAAAGGAACCCTGCATGACGTCATGCCACGGTTACCACCACATGCATTCAGCCTCCCACTCGTGTCTGGTCTGTGTGAGTGGCTTCGAGTGGAGGCTGGTTTCTCCAGCATCTCCATTGCTCTTTTGCTTGTTCTGGGCAAGATGCAGGCGAGTAAACAAAAGCACCACATTTTCAAGTGCTCTCTGGTTTTGAGTGTCTTTATTGAGTGGGTTTTCAGATGGAAATACCAAGAACTGCTTCTTGCAAATGGTTCTTTTGCATCCTGCAGACTCAGTGGCTGAAGCTGCTGTCTTGGAGAACTGAAGGAAGGCACCTGAAGTTGGGCATGTAAATGTGGGAGTTTCCTACATAGCAATTGTATTTAAAACCTTAAACTGTGCCATTTATAAACAGAGGAGAGATGAGAGCAGGAAACTTGCAGTCAAGGATCCAGGGCAGAGCTCTGGACTTAAGTGTCTTTGACTCTTTCAAACCCATGCCTGAATCAGTGGATATGCATTAGTTTTCCCTAAGGGAAAACTGCAGTGGCTGAAAAAGTGCTCTCTGGGCTTTCTTTTCCTTGTGGACAATTTACTTTTAAGAACATATAATAATAAAAAGAAACCCCTAGCTATTCACATTCTCTCTTATAGTAAAATAAGATTTTCTTTATTTAAGGTTATTCTCCAAAATGCCATTATTTTATACACTGGAAGTCTGAAACATAGCAAGAAAATCCATAAGCAAATAACAAGCTCTTTTCCATATTTACTCAGGGGCTCCTATTTTTTTCTTTAGCCTTTTGAGCTTTTTGGTTGGTTTGTATTTGTAGAGGACAGTGCAAAGAACAGTCAATATTTATTCTTGTGCAACTGATAAATAACCGGGTGATTCAGGGAAACTTAGTCAGAACACCCTTGCCACGGTCATTGCTGACGTCTAAAGCATGACAAGTTTATAGCTTCTTAGGTTTTTGCAGGAGCCAGTAATAAAAATGCTGAATATACTGAGAGCTCCCAGTGTAGGGGCTGAGTGTGGAGCATACGGAGGTTCTCTGCAACTGCAGAGGAAAGAGGGAAGCGATGGATGGATCAGAGATCCGCAGTCGCAGCTTAACCCCTGGCACTAGTTGTCACCAGAAGTGACTCAGTGTGGTAAGCAGCGAAGTCCGGTATATTCTGCTGGGCAGTTCTGCTGAAGTTCCCTGTGCTGAAGCAGCCTTGATTGCAAGCAGCTGAGCTCCTAGAATGCATTTGACCCAATTTTACAAAGTGAAACAGTGCCCAAGAAAATGCAGAAAATTGAATTATAATGGAAGTTTTTTGACTGTATCAAGACAATATAGTGCAGTGCTGGAAGCTGGAGTGGCCTCATTAGACTAGATCCATGTTTGAAAAAAAGCTGCTAACAACTTTGGTGTGTCAGTAAAAGATGTGTGCCAGATGGTGTATGCTTAGGCTTCTCTTCCCTAGCAGTATTTATGGTCCATACATTGAAAAAATAAATCTGTGGCTTTTTAATACAAAACACTCTGGTTATTATTTCTATTTGTGGTATATTCAGCTTCTAAATAGCACTGTGCTTGGCAGAGGGAAA
>JAUBNY010001087.1:1021992-1036586 GCA_032275445.1 Crypturellus soui | reverse complement strand
CATGAACAAGGCAGAGAAAGATTGATCTCCTTGATGGCGGTTTTGATTGCAGGTCTCAAATGGGCAGAGGCTTCTGTGGGGCCCTATTTATTTTGATATCTAAATAGTTCAACCACTGAAAAGGATGGTACAAATAGCGACCTTCTGAAGGCTTTTTGTGTGCTGACTTTGAAAATATTCTGTTTTTAAAATCAATTTGCCTTCTCTGGAAATTATACTGTTTATGAAGACATGAAGTGATTGCATACTTTTGATAAAACAGATTTCTGGGGAAAACTGCCAACACCTTGCTTTTAAGCACATCTTCAACTGCCAGACTGGCTCTGTGTGCCTGAGGTCAAGATCAGGTACAGGTTTCATTCTGGCCAGTTTTCATTCTCTAGGATAAGCGCTCATAGGTAACGCCAGTCTCATTGATTTGGGATTTTAATAGAATGCGTAGGTGTTTTTAAGGGAAAACATATATTTGCGATAGCCAAAAGCATAAAGTTTGCACTCGTTTAATGTAGTATACCATAGGTAAGTTCTAATTTTTGTAGCCCCAAACATGAAGTGTAGTTGGGGAGCACAAGCAAGAACCATACTGTCTTCATACCACAACATCTTACCCTTTGGCCGCCCCCTATTCCCCTATGAATTTCCTTTTTTCTTTTAATCCATCCGGGTTTTATATAAAGGATATTTACATAAAAGTCTTGTCCAGTTTAAGAAACCAGACCTCTTGGAAAGCCTGGTTTATTCATTGTCACTTCCAGTGCCTTCCAAAAAGTTATTTTATAGTGAGTGGGGAAAAGAGGGAAAGAATGTTTATCAGCCTGTGTATTTCATTAAGTTTAGGTAGAAAAGATTTCAACTGAACTTCTAACATACAGGATGAAAGCAAACACCGTGAACATCCTTTGGGTACTGTAGAGTGATGTGAAAGAGAAAAGAATAGTCGAGACGCCTTCTGTTTTTCCTTGCAAATAAAAGATCACATACACCAACTTGGAAATACTTTGGAAAAATAAATGATTGCCTTGTCATCAGTTCTACTGCATAATGACATTGAGAACAAGGGCTGTGGTTCAGGAGTGCCTCCTCCCAAGAAGTTTGCCTCCACGTACGGGTGCAGTCTGGGGGAGAACTCCTTTCCAAAGGCTGGAGCTCTGGGGCACGTCTCTGGCTCGGTAAGTTGAGGACTTTGTAGACATTAAAGCAGCCCACATGCTTTCTGGTTGTCTCATTTAACTGAGTTAATCATAATTGTGTTACCACTGCTCCAACAACTTGATGTTTAAGAAAAATTGGGATCCTTTAGCCCAAGCTCTTTGACATAGACTGTATTTGTATCTTATGTTTAAATATCTTGTTCTTTGGGTTCTGGTTTTTATTTGGGCTACTCTGAGAATGCCAGTGTGAAAAGCTGGAAGCATAAACACATGTGGAATTGGAATTTCTTGGAGTCGTCAAGTCAACTTGTTAGAAAACAGTAGAAAAAAAATCTACTCTTGACAGAGGACTTGAAGAAGGTTTAGACTCATCAGTGAGACACTTAGGCGCTTTTCCAGTATCTGGCCGTGTTCAATTCATTTTATCAGGATTTTAATTCTTTAACAATAGCTAGTGTTCATCTTTTGTTTTCTTAGGCAAAGAACAAAATCAAATGTTTATTTCAGTACTGAAGCCCAATTTCAGTATTCACACTCATCATGAGCTGAACCATGAACACTTTGCCTGTACATTGGCTTTCTGTAAAGATGGACAGCACCATATCCCACAAAAATAAATCTTTCTTATTAAGAAAGAGGAGAGGAGGAATTCTTTTCTCATTAGTTTACTTCTGAGATTTTACATGAGCAGAAAAAGGAGCCAGCAGGAAAGCATGGGAATGTCTGCCCCAGAAAATGAAATTGATATCACCTTAGTGGGAAATTGTGCTGTGATTCACCAGAGAAGGCAGAAAAAATCATCTAGACATTTACTGCTTTGGAAGTCACCCAGGGCCAATCTTTTTGGCTGATTAAATGTAGCCTTGTAATAACCCACTGATTTCTCCTCATCCTTTCTAACAGGGCTAATAGTAGGATGATCTGGCTGTCATCTCCAAGTCCAGCGTGTTGCTGTTGGAAATTATCACTGCACATGCTGTGTGACAGCACCTGTAGGGCTGATCTGCACTGTATTAGCACATCTGAGCGAGCCACAGCCAAAGCAGCTTTCGCTTCAACACAAGGGTCCGTGTGTAGGGCTGGGCTTTGAACAGGGCTCTTTGGGAGCAGAGAGCAGCGTAGGTATCACGTGAGCATCTTTTGAGCCCTGGTTTCTTTATGTTTGTGCTGCCTGAGAAGATGGTGTGGATGTTAGCCAAGATTTAAGGAACTATAATTGACTGTGTCCAACATGTTCATGCGGGAGGGATGTAGAGTTTGCATAGAAGTGGACAACCACAAGACTTGGGTCTTCCATTCAATGCTTTGTCCATTAAGAAGTTGGTTTATTTTTCTCTCTGCCTAAATAATGCAGGAAAGGTAGAAGAAGCAAAAAGCTGGGTACTCGACCTTTTGCACTGCTGATAAAAATCCATCTTTAATGTGACTTTAATGAGGGAATCTCTTCTCTGACATAACTTTTTGCTGTGTGTGTGTGTGTGGTTTTTGGTTTTCTTTTTTAAACATCTGGTTCACTCAAGGCAGAGAAGATCTCATTGTTTACACAGAGCAGTTCATATTGCAAACACAGACACTTTAAAATAGTAGCTCCCTCCTTTGGTATGTTGTTCATGGAAAGGCTTTACTTCTGGCATGAAATAAAAGGGAAAACTACGATAAGCAGCTAATTATTGAAAGAACATTGAGGGATAAAAGCTTGGACCCTCCTGCTGGGTTAGGTTGCTAATACAAGAAAAACGGAGCTGAATGGCTTTATTTGAAGTGTATTATTGTTGCTCGTGAGTCATGAGCTCCTATAGAGTTAAAACAGTACAAATCCTGTTATTTCAGGTGGTTGTGTAAACTGCTTAGTTTATGTATAATTCTACCACTCTTAGTAAACAGGAGGGACAGAGGGGGACACGAATAACCACTAGTTTTACTCAGACCTTCCCCAGTCAAACTCTATTTTTATTTGAGAATATCTAGCCTGAGTGTTTTTGTTAGGGGGAAAGAAGTACCAGATAGTCACCTTTTCTGCTCTCCGTGCCCACCAGCCAGATCTCTTGAGGCCCTGAAACAAGTCTCCAGCAGAACCTTGCCAGGAGGCAGGATGGACTGTTTAGGAGCTAAGAAAAATATTTAAAAGCTCTGTAAATAAACAGCGCATCAGTGCATAAAACCCCCATGGTGGCGGGATGCTGACTTGCTGTCCAGTCCACACAAGACTGAAAAAGAGGCATCTGCCCGTGATGTAAAACAAGGAGGTGATGGAGACGGCCGACCATCCCCTCCCCTAGAACAGGCTCTGCGATGGATTCACCTGCTTTCGTGGTGCTCAGCAGCCGTTTAGACTTGCATCCCATGCAGCCAGAACATATGTGTTGCATTTTGGCTGCGAATGAGAGGTGTGCGCTGCTACGTTACTGCAGCGTAAACAGCTTGCCCTTTCGAAGGTGTTCTTTGTATGCGTCATTGCAAGGGTGCTCGCGGGCTGCTGCTGACACGTCCGTGTGCGAGTCCTTCTGCTGGACTGTGGAAGACGTGAGTTTTTGTAGGAGCGCACCTTCCTCCTGCCAGGTTCAAGAGCAGGTTTCATAACTTTGGTTTCAAAAAGTGGGAGCGGGCAGGCCCGTGCTAAGGCCTAGGGAGAAGGAGGATTAATTTTGCACAACCCTGTCTTTGCACAGGGCTGGGCTGCAGCTTTTCGAGGAAAGGAAGGTGGTGCTCTCAGGTGGCTTTCAGAAAGAAGGTGGAGTAAAATGCACACAATATCAATTGGTTAATAATAATCACTCCCTCTGCAAGTAGTGAGCTGCCAAGCAAGAAGGGACAGGTACTGGGAAAGTAATTGGGAACTCCTGCTCTTTCCCAGATGACTCAGTCTTCCTGGGAATGTTACCTTTGCCATGTATGCAGATGATCGGGGAAAGAAAAAAAAAAAAAGTAAAATTTAAAGGAATACTGTCAAGTGTGTATGTGGATCTACCGGACTTTGAAACATGCTGTACAGTGCCCTTTACCATGACCCCTAATGCAGTTTTTACATTGCAAAATGCCTATATTGCCTGTTTTTTTAATGCAGTTCTGGAGTGGGGGCACAAAACATGTATCTGGTGGGGGCAGAATTTGGATGAATAACCACAAGGTTGGTTGTACCCCTTGTCTCCCCCACCCCCATCTCATTTTTGCAATAAAGAGGGGATATTAAAGAAATCAGCCCATATGGGATAATTTGCGAAGTAGTTATTGCTGCTGCCTGTGGCATAGCCCTGGAGAGGTACAAAAGGATCTGCAGTGTCCTCCATGGGGAAATTTAGGTATACGCTCGGTCATGGCAGCTTATGCTGGAGTCCCCCTTTTTGACGATTTGCAGCCCTGACCAGTAGGCACAAAAGACCCATGTGCTAGTTTGGAGTTGTTTCTTAAGGGCACCGAAGTCATATTAGGATAAACCTGTAAAAAAACATGGATGTGTTTCCACAGTTACTTTCTTCTCCTTGGTTTCCTGTGTCTATGTCCTGTGGGCTCCCAGCTCGTGGGTTACCGGGAGGAGAGGACGGGGGTCAGGACGTGCAGTTCTTCCTCGCCCTGTCTCCCCAGCGGTGCCCAGATGGATCTAACATGACTTTTGGAGTCCTGAAAAGCCATAACTTACACCGCCGGCCTTAGACGTCCTCTGATTTTGGCACTGAGCGGACCAAAAAGTCAACCGAGTTTCTTAATCATAAAACAATGTGTAACACCATCTGGTTCCAGCCTGGCCTCACGCGGGCTTCCTGCGAGGGGCACACGAGCGGCACCGGCAGGGCTTGGGCAATCGCTGGAGCGCCGCCGGCCCAGCCCTTGCTGGGCGAGACACTCACTCCGATTTATGGGGACCAGCAGCATCCCCACCGCGAGCAAAGGCCACCGTGGGTCCAGCCTGGAGCTGTAACCCTCCTCTCCTCCCCTTCTGCAAAATGTAAAACTCGGACGCAAGTGAAGGGCCAGGGAGAAGCCCGTCCACTGAGTGGGTGGCTGGAGGTTCCTCGTGGGTGTAATGTTTTGCTGCTTGTGGTTTCCATTTTTCTGTTTATACCCCGGAAAATGGCTCGAGAGTCATGCAGGCTTGATCCTGAGTTATTACCTGCTGGAGGATGGCTGGCTGCGCCTCCTGCTTGGAAATTTGGGCGCTGTTCATCGCCCGCTCCCGTTCTCCCCAATCCAGCATAGGTAATTCAGCATATTTATATATATAAACATAGATTTTTTTTTTTACTTAGACCTTAACCATTTTACTCTTTGTGTATTTTGCCTCTTGTTGCTTTTAGAACTTTTTAATTTTTTTTATTATTATTTTTATTAGTCATTTCTTTGGCAGTGGTTGCAAGAGCATTTTTACTTGCGGTTCCTGGATATCGGCCCTTTGCTAACACCTAGGATGGACTTCATAATCTGAGGCATTGGCAGGGATCTGCTGCCTGCGGTCCCAGAGGAAATAAAGCACCTAGAGCAGATAAATGCATGTAAGGTCGTTAATAAAGCGCTAGGGCACCGGCCCCATGGGCTAGCACACCATGGCCCTCGGCTGTTGGGTATTGAAATGACAGCTGGGTAAATACACTTAGTGAACTTCGTGTTTCTGATTTTTCTATATTGCTGGTGGTTTGGGGCAGCTCGGGTAACAGGACCGAAGGGTCCGTTGGATGGTGCCAAGCGGCGGTGCTGAAAGGCGACGTTGGCTTTATGCAGCTCTCTGCCTTCTTTTCCCTGCCCCATGTGAGGATCCCATGGGCAAGGCAAGGAGGCCGGGGCCGTAACATCATTCCTGTAACGCTGCGGAGTGCAGGAAGCTGCAGCTTCCAAGGAGCTTGTTTTGACCAAAGTGGAGAAACCGGCATGTAAAAGTCATCAGGGAAGCAAGCAAGAGAGGAATCCAGGGTGACTGCCTTCTTAAAGGACAACCTTTTACTGGAAAATTTAAACTCCTGGACGATCCCTCTTACTTAAGAGAGGGAGTTAATTCTCCTTTCTGCTGTAGCTTTGCTGATGCAATGTGCATTCACACCGAATCTAATAGGCATTTGTGAAGCTTTGTGTCATAGTATGTCATAATTCCTGCTCATCATTTTTCAAGTATGATCCGTTTGAGTTTAATTAAATGGATTACCTTAGAACAGTCCCAACTCGATGTTGTCCGTGCCAGAGAAGGTAAATGGTGAATAAGTTTGCCGCAGTCAATGGAGTCATCTCTGTTTTGACATAGGTGTAATTGAGAGCAAAATCTGGTCTAACTTGCAAAAACCTCCATCTCATAGTGTAGAAGGAAGGCTGGAAACTCAGCAGATTATAGGGAGCATCTATAATGTTTTGTCATGCAGACCTCACAGTTACGTCTCATCAGGCTATAAGAGGAGTTAATTCAATTACAGAAACTGTCTTCTGATTATTTTTCTTAAGTCACTGGACTTTAGAAGGATTTTCAGGAAGAACAAAATGAAAAGTGCTTATTCTGGGTATTCTGGGGCACGTGGTTCATTTTATGTATGTATATGAGCTTTCCCCTCTCTCGGGGAAAGAATGTCTTCAAATGTACATTTTTTTGCATTCCCCTTTTAACACAGCTGGATCCTGTGGATAAATCACTGCAGGCTGTTTATGTTATCACTGCAGAGAAGTTTGTGAAATCATGGATTTGGCAGCCCAGTTCCACAAACATCCTCAAATTAGGAGAGCTTGGCCTGGGAAAAGCGAAAGGTTTCAATCCACACGGTGCTCCCAGTACAGCTCTCTGCCCAAAAAGCCTCCAAAATACCTCGTGGAAAGATGTATAGATTGCTGATCCATCCTCCTGGATGGTGGCCTATCCAAGCCTGTCTTGCAGCTTGGTTTCAGCTGCAGCCAGGCCTGTTTGACACAATTAGCACTATATATAGCTTTCTTTTAACCTCTCATTTCTTTTATCCCCTCATTTCTGCCAATTTTTAGACGTGGGGAAAGATGAAGGTTAAGGGCACGTGAACGATGTTGGCCTGATGCTGATGGATGCCCACGGGGCTAGAGTGGGAGCTCCAGTGCCAGCAGCAAGGACTTAGCAAGAGGCAGGAGCTATTGGTAGGGCCCATGTCCCCCACACCATGGAAATGTTGATTATTGCCCAGAAGCTGCATGTTGGAAGAAAGGTTGGAAATCAAAGCTGTCGGCAGCATCACAGTGAATTTTGAAATGTTTCCATCGACCGGCCTTGAACACAGTTTTTTTCCTCCTGGAGATGTGTAAATAGGGAGTGTATGTAATAAATGGGTTGCCTACTGTTGGGCAAATAAAGCTTGCAGAAAGTCAGTACGAGGCTGAAAACATTGTTTCTCATCTTCCGTTTATCTACCTTTAATTTGTAACCAGAAAAAATTAACAAATTACTGTGTGTGGAAGCAGAGCCTGATTACTGCCCCTGACCTGCTCTTGCAGGAGACAATATTTGCCTTTGGCTTGCTGAATAAGTTTTGTTTCTTCTGATAAATATTTGACTTGTTTGGAAAACAATCCGTCAGGTTAATTGTGTTTAATAGGTAGCCAAACAGTGGCAGGTAAGTAAACAGTGCTTTAGCAACAAGGTGTATGGAAGGCAGGACTGAGTATTTTTTAAGGTATTGCACAAAGCCAGTTTATCAGGTACAGCTCATGGAGCCACGGTGAGACAGATATGACTGTCTGGGTTTTTTTTCTTCTAATCATATTTGTCTTTTCAAAATTAAATTGGATTTAAAGGGCCCACCTTCCTTATTTCTCTGCTCAGGGCGTGAACATCAGAAAGTCGCAGTGATTAAGGAGGAAGTGAATCAGCGCTTAGCCCTGTGCTGCATTGTGTCAGTTTTAATTTTGCCACCGTGAAATGTGGTGTGTGATACTGGAGATGCTCAGCGTGCTTGAATGTGCAGTGTTAGGAGGCCAAGCCTGTAGGAAGATAAAAGTAAATTTCTTAATTTTGTAGCTACTAATTAATAATTATTAATGGAGTTTCACAAACATAATTCCTTACTGCTGGAAATGTATCAGTTTCCCCCTCACTTCCTAATCACAGCACACTTGGGTCGTGCTTTACATTAAGCTCCCATTATGTATTTCTATAAGGTTAATAAATACTTTATTAAAAAAGCAAGGAATTTAATATATCAAGCACAGTTCTCCAGAATAAAACAAGATCCCCATATTTTCAAGGAATGAAAAAGCAGCATAGCTTTGGAACCATTATTCTGGTTTTGAGAAAGTTTCAGAAAGTATTTTGAAGGAGAGGAAAAAAACTAAATAAGGTACATGGAAAACGGTCAATGCTATTTAACTATTGCTATTTGTGTTACCAAAGAATAATCCTGATGCAATGTCTTGTAAGAGATATGTGTATTTTGAGGAGATAATTATTTACATGAACTTGAGAAATCCACCTAAAATAGTACCAAAGTGGAAGTTATTGTCTACCTTGTAGAAGGTGAAGTTTGTAGAAAAGCTTGAGTTTGGATGAAGAGTTGACTAAAGAGGGCACAACAGATTGTATTGGAAAAGATTTGGAGACAGCTTTCTCTTGGGTATCCGTATGGAGCCTTTTTGTGACTTACATATTGGGGATATTACATATTTTCACTAAGGGTCTTGGGATAGGACATACGTTTGCCCCAGCGAAATTCAGTAGCAGAGAGCTAAGAGATCCTGAGAAGACAGACAATCTGGGTGGAATTCAGATAGAATAGGAGGTCTTCATTAAGAAGTGAAAACCAAGGTAGACAAAATTGTGCAGAGCACAAAGTGATGTACTTTGTCTGCTCATGTAGGACAAATCAGAGTATGTGTGAAAGCATGAGGATGTGCTGTACAAGAAGGTCCCAGGAGAGAGAGACCCAATAGTGTAGTGCATTGGTAAGATCTCACCTGGCATATCCCAGGTGTTTGTAATGACAGGTGTTTTATGGTTTGTTGTTACTGAAATCTTTCACTTTCTATCAGAAGAAAAGTCTTCAGTATCCTATGCAGGGAGCAGACTAGTTCTTAGGGTTTACTTGATTTACTCTGATGCTACTTATCTCTCTCCGTTAACCGCAGGGAGTTCAGCACCAGCTAATGTAGCTTGGTCCTTCAAAGGCTGCTGTGTGTCTGGTTTCCTTTTCCCCGGCTTGGATGATTCAGAAGCATCTAGTCAATAAGAGCAGTACGTTTGTGGACTGACATAGTATTTATGCCACTGAATGGCAGAAATTGAGCCTGAACAGTATGCACATGCTTCCAGGTCTTCTAAGAGTATTTGTAAGATGGCAAAATCTAGAAGTCCTCTGCAATTAGAGGGCACTGAACCTCTCAGAAAGCACATGTTCTCTGTAAAAGTCGTATCTTACTCTTTATGTTGTAACCTCTCTTTGGACATTTTGGCTCTCTTGAACAAGAGATTTCAGGCTATTGAATTTTCTTTACTGGTCTGTCCTATAGGATGTGTTCAGTAGTAAGCATCTACCCCCATTACGGAACTAAGGCTATCTTGTGCTTTTATTGAAAAAAAAACCTGCCATTTCTTTTCTCCTGATTGAGATTGGAGCAGAATCCCCCAGGAAAAACACTATCAGAAAAATTCCCACTTTGTCTTGAATCATGATCCAGTGCCATAAAGGATGAGGTACCTTGTTGAGTAACGGTATGTATGTTAGCAATGGTTATTTATGGTTATGCTGCAACATATGAGTGCTAATAAATAATTATTGCACTTTCTAACTGAGGCATTTTTCCTTGAGGAGCATAGAAAAAGGAACCACAGTTTCCCTCCCCATCCTTTTTGTGAAGTAATCATTAAGAAAGGAAGGAAGCTCTTTGTGTCGTAGGAAGCAAATAGCTACAGTTTGGTTTAGGTGATGATAAATTTCTGTGGAAGTGGAGCCAGCACTGGTTTTCACTTGCAGCCTTCTATGTGTTAGTATAATGTATAGCTATAAAATATACTGAGTCTCTGTTCTTACTTCTGAAACGGTTCCAAAGCACTTATTAGCACGTTGTGTCTTCAGCATCCAGATTTTCATTATACGATTAGAGCAGTGTTTATGCATCTGATTTGTGACTTTAATTGCTCTGTATAAATTAAACCTGATGACATGCGTTCCCTGAATGTGAGGGAGGCAGAAACGACAGCGACTCTGTGGGGGGACTCTCGTAAATTCACAGGCACAACCAGGAGTATACGCGCACTTCGGGGGTCTGTGCATTGGGAATGGAGGGAAGCAGGAGGCAATATCCCTATGCAGCTGACCAGAGAGAACTTGGAAATCAGCCTGTGGTGATTTATACAGCCTTGTCTACCCTAAGGCAAGGGCCTGGTGCAAATCTACTTGGTGGAAGATGTCTTTGGGCAAAGCTTCCCATGCCTGGCTATATACGTTACATACCTAAGCCAGGCAGCTTAAGTTTCACCCTTAAGAACTGCACTCTTCCCTAAGAAAAGTAAAAAATTATATATTTATAAATATATATGCACATATATATATATACACACACATATATATTGTCTCCCAACAAGCTGCAAAGTCAAGCCCTTGCATTATGGAGCTGCCAGCCACATTTGAGATCCATATTTATTTAGGGCAGATCAGCTCAACAGGATGTAAACAGCCTCTTCACCTATTGCTGACTGCCACTGTTGCAAGCCCAAGAGTCACCTTGCTTCTCCAGTCTGTTCCAGCATGCGTTTCCTGAACGAGAGGTATTAAGATGTGATAAGCAGCATTTATTACTGTCTGGCAAAGATAGAGTGCTTAGCAATGATTTTCTGACAATAAAATATGCGTCCAAACTCCAGGGGAGTGGAGGGAGCGGGGGCTGTCAGGGTGCTGTGGTGGGAGCTGCAGCCGTGGGGACAGTGAGCAGCCACTCGTGACACCTACATGGAGCTGAGCTGACTTGCTGGTAACTAATTTGCTTATTCCCTCCATTCAGCATTTTATTTTCAATCTTAATTGGGCATGCATGCATTCTTGGTCTGTGAAATGAGACTTTAAGCTTGCGGTCCAACCCTGAGAATCCCCAGTTTAGTCTGCCACATAAGTACACCATGAGCTTTATATATCTGTCCCTGTTTTTAGTTATTTATTTGTGTGTGTATGTGTAAACTGCAGGGGAGAAGGAACTGCTTTAAAAGCACCCGTACCACATTCAGAGCGGTGCTCTGCATACCGGTGGTTTCCAGCCTTTTCCAATAAGCAAGCTCCTAGGGGGTTTCTCAGCGCGAGGGGACATAGAGCTTGGTCTCAGGAATGTGAGCCTACTTCCCTATTTACCTTTCTTGGGCATGGGAATAGCCTGGGGACTCCCAGGGAAATGCAGAGCACAGGTTAAAAGTCACTAGCGTGTGTGTGGTAAGTGGGTGAGGAAGCCCTTTAAAGGACGACTCAAAACATCCTGCTGCTGGTGCGTGGGGAGAAATGAGTTTTCCAGTGCTCTGCTGGGAAGAAGTGCCTGCTTGCTCACCCGCTTTGGAAACATGCCGGCTCTCACCTAATGTCTACCTAATGTCAACTAATGTCAGCTGAGGGATGGCCTTCCAGCTGTGTGCTGAGGACCATGAGTATGTTCATCCAAGTCTGGATCTCAGAGTGAGCTTCATGGAAACCACATTTTGAGGTACATGCAAATAAATGAAAAAAAAAAAAAAAAGCAAGCAATTCTCTGGGACAGATGTTATTAGGAGCAGGTGAATATGCTTGCTATTAATGTGCATCCCATCATTACTATTTCTGGATAAGAAGGCTTTCTCCTGAGGTCCCCTTTAGAGTGCAGAAAGATGCTATTTTCTCGTGCCCTGGCTTCTGGGAGCACTTCGATCAACTCATGCAAAGTGCATTTGCCCAGGCTGGAGACTGTTCCTCTGCAGGACATCTGCTCAGCTTCAACGTATGCAGGAGAAAGCAACGCCCTGCAAATGACGCTGGGCTTATTACTGGAACTGCATTTGCTTTCCTGTGTTGTATTAGCAGCATTTTATCTGGAATAGCTACACATTGACAGACCTACTTCTCTCAAGGATAAACCAGATTGCCATTTATCGGGAGTGTTCAACAGAGTATTGCAGAAATTTTCCTTGGACTGTTTTGAGACTCTCAGTGGAAACTCATTTTGGCAAAGCTCTCAAAATCCTCAATAATTTTTGTTATGAAACTCGGGAGCTAAAATACAAAATGATTCTATCAGAAGCAGCCTTTGTAAAAACAAGCCTGGTGACAGTGGAGACATCCCATAGCTGCATAACATATTTCAGATCATAAGCTAGACTTTCCTGTGGCCAATCACAACTCCTGTACCAAACCGTTTGGGGAACATGTAAGTTGAGCAAGGATATAATGCATCTACCAGCAGCTGGCTTCTGTCGAGTCTAAGCCCCCTTTTCTTTTTCTTCCCCTTTTTGTCTTTTACCACCAAAATATTTAAGACTCTGTTGCATTCTGCTTAAAAATGAGGAGATTGCTTCAAGGTATCGCAGCCTCTTGCAAATAAGTTAAATAATTTTCAAGTGAGGCTGTTGAAACACCCTAAAACAGCAGGGATATCAAATCCCTAATATTGGTGTTTTAGATCAACTTTCCACTCTCATTACTTCAAGCTCCTTTTGTGGAGGTGTAGCAGGTTTGGAAATGTACTTTTGGGGAGCACAGTTGATGTCCTTGCATGAATACTGCTGATCTCTTCTGAAAGGGGATTTTCAAACACCAGTTTTGATGTTCAGCTTCCAACTTGTGCGCCCAACTCCTTTTCTGCCTTTGGAAAATCTTTTTATTTCTAGCTTCGGAAAGAGGGTAGTTTTGTTTTACTTCCTCCCCATGGCCATGCAGTGCCATGCTGCACCACATTCGGCACAACAGAGCACATTTTTCCCAGCCTAGGGGAGAAATAGTTTGGTTTGCTCAGGATTTGTGTTTATTTTCAGGTTTGCTGGGGGTGAGGAGAAGGGCAAGTGAAAAGGAGACTCTCCTGAGAGACACTTATGGAGTAGGAGCCACGGTGAGAAAACTGGGAGGAAAAGTCTGTATGTAGCGAGGTGACGCAATTCCTATTGATTTTGGTGAGCCCAGCGTTTCCTTCTGGCGTTTTGCCACTGTAGGGAGGAGCTAACTTTAATGCCTAGCGAGCAGAGAGATGTGATTGCCTCACGCAGATCAGGAACGACCCGGAGGCCCATCACAACCCCAAAGGAGACTGGGGTTTGGTGGTGCCGGGGCTCATGCTGGAGCAGGGCTCCCGAGGGGAGATGCCCTCCGCAGCGTCTCCTGACCCACCGCTTGTCTTTCTGCTTTCGCGTACTGTCAGGGGAGCCCTGGGCCGAAATCGAGGTCTTTGGGGCCCACAGGAGGCCCTTGCGCATATGCAGGAGCTCTGCCTTGGTGCTGCAGAGCGCAGCGACCTCCTTGCTTGCGGGTGTAACGTTGAGGTCTGCTAAGAGGTAGACGGTTCCTCCTGTGAGGAACCGACCCCGCTTCCGCACGAGGCCCCTCAGTCTGCAGCCCTCAAGGCGTCTCCCATCCTTGCAGCAGAATTCCCGAGGGGAGGCTGGCCAAGGCATGAAAGGCGGCCCAGCAGACCTGCAGCTGTAAAAATGCACTGCTGGGTATCATTTTTCCAAGATAAGGCGACTCTGGCTTGAAAAAGGCTTATCTGGGGGTTACGTAAGGCAGGGAGCAGCTCCGCAGTGTGCTGGGAGAGCCTGTGGCCCCATGTCTTGCTCCAGAGCCCGCTGCCTTGGGGCCGTCACAGCCAAAGGCGGGTTGAGGTGGTCGTGGGATCGCTGCGAGCTTGGCGAGGCTGCTCGGGAGGGGAGGACGAGGAAGCCCGACACGTGTCCATCTTCCTCTCGCATGCAGGCGAGTGCGGCGGTGCCCAATGACCGAAACGCGGGCACCGGCTGCGAGTTTCGGGTGTGCCACAAGATATTAAAAAAAAAAAAATTAAAACCAATCTGTTCTAGGGAGAGAGTGGAGAAAGGAATAAAAATCAAAATCAAGCAGGTTGAAAAGAAAAAAAGGAAAAAAAGAACTGTAGCCATCTGAAAGCTTGGATACAATCTTTCCACATCAAACCTTGCAGGAGTGGATCAGCAGACAGGAGCAGCAATGAATTAGATTGTTTTTACAGTAAAGCTTTCGTGTCTCTACATGAATGTTGCTGAACTAGTGAAAAGTTGTGTTTTTTTATTTTTTTTCCCCTCTCAAGACATCTTTGGCAAAGATAAGCACAGACTTGGACAGATAACATTACAGTTGGTGCTGCAACTTGTGCTGCAGCCGCCGTTGCAGCCTTCTGAATAAGAGAGGACATTCATCCACTCACCAAGGGGCTGATGGTGCAGCTCTTTCTGAGCTGCCTTCCTCTAAGGAATGGAGTGCGTTAAAGTGGTCTGTTTGTTTCTTATTTTTTATCTGCATGTTGTCTTTTGAATTTTCCTATCATCTGTCTGTAGTTGGG
>JAUBNY010001087.1:991018-1016764 GCA_032275445.1 Crypturellus soui | reverse complement strand
TGCTTTGAGGTTGGATAAACAGTATTGGATATATAGGTCCTGTCCCTTATAGCTTAACCACATTTTTGTGTCCGAATAATGCAAGGACTGGGTTTTTAAAGTGCTGCTTGAGTTGGGGAAGGGGGGTTTTAAATGCAAGGTTTGACAGGAGAGGCACTGAAGGCTGCAGGAGCTGCTGTGCCTGAGCTGGGGAGGGAGATGCGCTCCGGACTGCGCCAAGGCTGCATGTGGAGGCAGCAAAGGAGGGCGGAAATGGGGAATCCCTCTTGTTTAGTCTGGCATTAGCCGCTTGCATTTATCCCTCTTCCACCCCCTCAGTGAATTTAAATAGAAACTGGTTGGACTTTGCTGCGAGCTTTCCCACTGCCCCTTGCGAGCTGCAGCTTGGACTGGCCTTGCTCCTCCAAATTGCACCGGATTTAGGTCTCCAAAGCACGGTGCCTGGGTGTTACTCAAAGAACAGTATAATTTAGCACCTTTCTAACCTCCCTATCCACATATATACATAGTACTTCAAGCATGGCTCTAATTTTGAATCTGAAGGCCATTTATTAGCCGGTGAGTGGTAGGCTTGCCCCACGTGTGTATGCATTTAAGCATATGTAGCATCACTAAAACGTTTAATTTTTAGGTCACGGGTCTCGCTTGAAAAGGAGGCCATTTTGGAAGTGCAAATAGTTGTGAGCCCAAAGGCTGCAGTATACTAGCCCTTTTGGGAACTTGGTGCTAATGGTAACCAGCAGACCAATTACAAATAAATAAATAAACACACTTTTCAAAAATAGCAAGGGCATCTGTGTGCCTGCAGAGGAAGGGACACCTACCTGTACACTTCAGTCGCTGGTATAACACAAAATGTATGTGGGGTTGCCTGTGCATACCCATGTTGTGCAGTATTTCTTACCAAATGTTTCCAGTCCAATTGATTTTTTTCCCCCCTGCCCTGGTTAAGATGAATTCAACAGCATCGGTTTTAGGACACAAAGTACTGTTTTTTCTCCTAGTCTTGCGAGGCAGCTCTGTGTCTGGTGCAATTGCCTGGGGAGGTACAGTTCTCCCCTGAAATACTGGAAGGAATCAAAAATGTAATTGCTGTGAATGAGTGAAGAGACTGGAAAACACAAATATGCTCTCAGGATAAGACAGGAGTCTGTTTTCTGCAGGTTTTGTATTATTTTCAATGATGGCTGGAAAACACGTGGGAAAATTATATGAATTTATTATTTCAGGTAGGATACTGTTATAGGTGATATATCAGGCATGGAAATGGGCTAGTGAAGTTCAGAAATTGCCTTGTTGAGTTATTTTGCTGCATATGTCAGAGCTGCAGGGAGGGTAACACATCATGCAAAATGCGGGCAGAAACCACTGATGGAGATTGATGGGAACTTGGTTTCAAAGCATTCCCATGGGGTTTTTTTTCAGGTCTGGGATAAATATGCACAATAGGATTGGTGCTTCAGCGACTATAGGTTTTGTGGGAAAAAAAATAAAAATAAAAACCAATTTCGCTTCTATCAGTACAGTTACCGCAGGGACCATTTTTTTTAATCTGAACTTGAATGGATTTGAGGCAATATATTTCCAGAGTCAGTTAGCATTACAGATGTCTGCTATTCTGGATCCCTAACGTCACATGTGGAAAAAATAAGTTAGGAAAAGCTTTGGTTTAGCTCCTGCTCTTTGGGCAGTGGTAGGATGAGCAGAAGTTGGCACCCTTACTGATGGTCTTCTGAGGTCAAGGAGGGAAGATCCTGGTTGCATTAGTGAGAAATGGTCCTTTAATGCCAAACTTGAGTCAGGGCAGGGGAACGGACGTTTTGTTAATGGACAGAGAGAGAATTTTAGTATCCAAGGCAGTCAATCCAATATATTTTGTAAGCGCTAAAATTTGGTTACATCTTGAAGAAGAAATGTGTGCATCAGTAGAGTGTGCCACTTGTTTTGGCTGTTTCACCACTGCTGTCCTGTAAAGCACTTGATGCTCTGCATCATTTCAGCAGTATTTATATTTTTAGGCCGTTTGTTGCGGGAACACTGTGGCTAATTAAAGACCACGTCACTTTGGCATGCAGAAAATGCAGTGAACCCACAAAAAAACGGTGTCACGCAGAAATAAATGCTTGGTCTGACAGCGCTGGAGTCACGTCCGTGTCCCATGACAGTGGCCAGGGCTGGCGAGTCACCCCAGTTGGGTGAGGAGAGCGCCGGGCTCCCAGGCTGCAGCCTCGTCCGAGTGCTGCTGCAGACGACTTCCTCCTGGGAAGACATCTCTGTGCCAGAACTTTCCAGGACAGTTGCATTTTTGATATATGAACATAACAGATAAGAGCAAAGCTGCGCTCTTTTTGCGATTAGTCCACACTCCAAAGTTCTGATCGGGATCTTGGCTTCTCTGATGTATAGGGACATTCTGACCCTGATTTTTGATATGGAAACTTCTCCAATTTCCTTACTCTTATAATACTATAATACTCTTTTATATATTCCTATACTCCTTACATCAGGCATTTCTACCTCTGCATGTGAGCTATGTAAAGAAGCAGGTGGCGTACATATACGTGTATATATATATACATATATATATACACCGTGGAAGTATCCATGCACATCACTGACTCTTAAAACCAGATAGAGCTGTACGTGCTAAACGTGGAAACAAAATTCTATAATGAATGAACATGGGATAGCCTGTCCACCCACTTGTGTTGCTCGCATCCCACTTAAATCTTTGTGGAAAGAGGCAACAACCGCACTGGGCTGCTATTATTTTCAGTGCCTACGTGGCCGGCACAGATGCAGCTTTAGGTAAGCCAGACAAAATTATCTGCCATTATTACCTGAAACATGTGGAATCACAGTCTGCATTGCTTAATTTTAAAGAATTGATTACAGAGCGTTTTTTTTTTCCCCTGTAACCAGAACAGCTTTCATTCTATAGCATTATGTGCAAGTAATTATAGCATTTATCTTTTCAGAACATAGTTTGTGTAAGCAAAGAAATTGCTGGAATGGTATTAATCATCACATGCAGCCAAACCATTGTCTTTTCTTCCCAAACATTTTATTTGGGAAATTATTCAACACCTCTGCCTGGGTTCAGTGACTCAGAGCTTAGGTTTTTTTTGGTTGACTTTGTTTTTTTCTTCAGCATATGCTGGTTCGGACCCAGGTTCTCCTCCAGTAAATATTGCTGTGAAGAGGTTGGTTTCTAATCTGCTTAGAACTGTTTGCAGCAAATGAGGATTTAACACTATCTCTCTGAGCGAACAGAAGCGTGTGTCTTGGGGGGAACTGGGTGGCCCTGTTTGGATCTTGATAGCTGCTCAGCAGCAGAGCTAAAAATACCCTCTGTCCACTTACTAATTTATTTGTTGTCTTCATTATGTGAGGCTTGGGCTGGCTCCGTGCCGTGGCTTGTGGCGGCGGCCAGAGAGATGCGTGAATAGCTGTGCCCACCGTCCGCATTCCCAGTCCTCCGGCTTGAAGCAGGAGCGCTCAGATGCTCGTTTTTGAAATGTGAACATATTGGAACAGTTAAGCTGGAAACTGGATGAGAAAATCCTGCTTAGGAATTTCTCATCCTTTACAAAAACTCAAGGCAAACATGAAAAGGATCATTTTCTACACTTGGTCCTCGTGTAGTAACATACAGCTTAGGCGGTTAGACTTACCCATTTCCTGGCAGTTGCTGCTCTGATCCCAAATGCCATAATGTTCCTGTTGACTTGTACTAAGAAATCACTGTGGAATGTGAGTGAAGAGCCCGTTTTAAGTATGGACGAGGAGTATTTCATTTGATACCCCTGCAGCTCCTTAGTGATGATGACTGTTACTGAGAAGTAACACATGTTCAGTAAAGGGCTTTGATGATTGAGGAGTGTATTCTCATCACTGCTTGTTAAGTTATTTTTTCACCTTAAAAACACTTATTGTTTGGTACATCTCCGACAGGTGTCTTCATACCTTGCTAGCTCTGAGAGCTGCTTCCATATCTTGTCAAGAGTCTGTGTTACCAGATCTGTAGCACCCCATGCCATGGTGCTCTGGTTTGTGATTGGTGCCTCTAGAAACTCTGGCTGTGGAAAATGGGAAAAGCACGATCATTTTGATTGCCTTTTCCTCTAAGCCACAAGAATGCAGTTCTTTCAGTGTCCTGAGGAAAGGCAGTAGGTCAGGCTTGGGTTTCTTTACAGCCGTGATGAGATAAAGGTCTGCTCCTGCTCCCACTGAAGGGCAGATCTCCAAGCGGGGCTGAAGCTTTCCACCCGGAAGGTCTGGGCCTGTGAAGTCTTTGGGTTGTCTTCCATGTCATTCTCCTTTTGTCTGCATCAGCCTAGCACGTATAGGAATAGCCATCCAGGGAATTACTGGATGAGCACATGTTTCTGGAGTTTAGGAGTGGGGACATTAAGGTAATTTGGCATTGGTAATTTGACTGGCAGCAGAAAAACCCATCTCCTCTCCCTCCCACCCGCTGGACTTCCCTGCAGATCTGAGAATGCTGAATTTTCACAAAAGGCTCCTCAGGAAAATCCATAACATCCATAGCCATCTCTTTGCTGAGCAGAGTACTGCTTGGAATAGCGTTTGATGGCACCCTGTCTATTCCCTCTCCTCAGGGCTTGAGTTATGTGGGTGTATAGCAAACCTAGTGCAGCTTACGGGTGGGAGTTTTATCTTGTTTTTCTTTTTTCTTTTTAATGTCAAAGAGTCAAAAAGCAAATGAAGGTTATTCCAGCTATTTCTGTGCTCTCTCCCTCTATTGCCATTGGGGAGATGCAACCTAGAGACAGTGCTTTTTTTTGCAGCAGTCTGTGCTGATGCTTCACTTAGGGTGGTGCAAATGAAGATGGATGGGGAAGTGTTGAGTCTGTACGTACTCCTGCTTTCCTTCATGAAGCTCTCTGCTCTTCCCCACAGTTTGTCAAGGGACAAATAACAAGCTGACGCAGCTGGGACATGTGGAGGACCATTTCACCAGCCTGCAGAGGATGTATAACAACTGCGAGGTGGTACTGAGCAACCTAGAGATTACTTACGTGGAGCACAATCGTGACCTCTCTTTCCTGAAGGTTAGTGGTTTGGGGCAGTTCACCTGCTAAAGGAATTCATTTTTGAATGCAAAGAAGTGTTTGTGTATAAAATGTGTGTATAAAGTTCTATGGCAAGCAGACACGATTTACAAAGCAGAGTTAGATATTTTAAGTTTGAGAAAGCACAGATTGCGATTTCAGTATACCTGTCAGCTCCAGGATATGCAGGACTTAAAAACAATATATCATGTTCTTTAAGAAATAGCCCCTATTAAACTGCGGTGGCTGCAATGCAGACATGCTTCTTCCTTTTTGCAAATGCTGTTAGCTGTGTATTCCATAGCCTCCCTCCTCAAAAGGCTTGTCACAACGTTGGTCAGAGCAAATCATGAACTGGGTGGCCACCCGCTGATGGCAAAACTCAGAGGCCCTTCCCCTCCAAACTGCAACTCATCTCTTACCGTGGTAGTGTCTGACAGGTTTAACAGAGCACCCTTTTAAATGCAGTCTTTTTGGTGTGCCTCATGTCAGATTACAGGATTTTAAAGAAGCTGGAGAGGAGGAAGCATTTTTCGCATGAAAAGTGTGTGTCTGGGGTTAAGAGCTCTTGTACAGCAGATGTGAATAAATGGGCCAGTCTTCTAATTCTGGAGGAGTAATCTCATAATATGACCTTTCCTCCTCAGGGAATAAAGAGAGGGGGGAAAAAGGCATTTCATTGTTGTAGCAAAGAAGAACATCAGGAGAGGAGTGCAGTTTATGGATTATAAATGTGATGAAATTGCCATTACTCTTTCCAAACATAACTTTACCAAGAAACTCATGTCCCCAGGAACACAGCAGATCTTCTGAAAAATCACTGTTAGTCTACAGAGTATGGAAAAATATCCTAAGTGGTAGTTTGAGAGTTTTTCACCTACAGTAGCTTTTGTAGCAAGCCAAGATGCATACATTATACAGTACTAGGCAAACACAGATTGAGTTCATCTGTATCCAAGAGCAAAGTCTCACTTTTCTTCTAACTGTTTATTACTTAAGTGAGAAGCAGTTACCTGATCTCATCCTCTGCTGGGATCAGTAGATTTGGTATTTGTACATAGAAGAGAGAGTGCATGAACCTCAACTAGGTGGTAGGGCTGGAAGGCAGCTATGTAAAGAGGAGTTAAGACTGACTTGTGGAAGAGTGTTGTGGGTTAAGCATCTCGTTTCTTCTGTTGTTCCTGCAGTCCATACAGGAGGTTGCGGGCTACGTGCTCATCGCACTTAACATGGTGGATGTAATTCCCCTAGAAAATCTCCAGATCATCCGAGGCAATGTGCTTTATGACAACTCTTATGCGCTGGCAGTTTTATCCAACTACCACATGAATAAAACCCAAGGACTCCGTGAACTGCCAATGAGACAACTATCAGGTAAGAGAGGTGGAGGTAAACTTTAACTGTTAGATTATTGGTAGCAAGATCCTGGGGAAGATCTTCTTCCAAAGATCCTGCTTTAAAAGCAGTGATCTGGCTACTTGTGTTCCTGCTACCTAGACTTCCTTATAAGGTGAATAAAGTTCCTAATTTTCCATTGGAAATAGGTCCAGAAAATCCTAGGCATGAGCAGGACCGTGAGATTTATTTGAGTGTCCCAAAATGGCAAAGAATCTGTCAGCATTCTTGGAAATATCTATCATAATATGTTATTTTTCATTATTTTATCCCAGTGCATATGCTTCGATGTTCTCTGTTAAACGCAGCGGGAGTTACCACTGTGTGCAGCACCAGCATCTCGCCGGGGCTCTGGCTGATGAACTGTAACCATACAAACCATCTGTGCCCATGTGTGCCCACATGAGCCTCTGCCAGAGGCCACAACACCTGTAGCAGAGGAAGCAAAAGCGTTTGTACGTCCAGTCTTCTGCCACCCCAGTTCACCTGCAGTGTTTGCTCTAGGAAGCAGGTGGGGGAGCTGAAGCCGGTGCGCACAAGGTCCCTTCTGCCATCTCTGCTGAAGGCAGTGGCCTCCAGAGCTGGTGCCAGACAAAACCAGAGATTTAGTGGCATCCTACAGCAGCCAGTTCTCCAGAACCGATTTGTCTGAGTCTAGTGTTTTATCTCCCTTTCTGTAAATGAGAGAAAAGACTTGCCCAGTTTGCTTTACTTATTATGTTCTTTTCCTTCCACCACAGAAATTCTCAACGGAGGTGTTAAAATCAGCAACAACCCAAAATTATGCAACATGGATACTGTCCAGTGGAATGACATCATTGACACAAACAAAAATCCTCCTACGGTGCTTGATTTTGCGAGGAACCTGTCCTCTTGTAAGTGTGAATTTATCAGAATGCTACGTGCTTCAGAGCAGAGTATTTGGATGTGGGTTCTAAGCCTACCAACTCTTGCGTACAGGGGTGTCAAGGGGTGTCCTTGCTGTAAGGGATATCATTTTCTTTCTTCATCACTGACAGAAGATGTAATTTTTCATGACCGTTAGGTCCTTACTCGTAGTTCAGCCAAATTCTTGAGAAAGCTTTCCTTGGTTTCAGAAAGTCCCTCATGTTTCTTCCAGGATAGTGACACAACTCAGAAAAATGTGTACCTAATTGTTTTCCAGTAAGTATCTACTTACAGGATAAGGCTCTGGGTTAGAAAATCACTACAGATACCTTCGTGGATGTCCCATGGTGCTTATGCTCCCTGTTGTGCTAAGGCCCAAGTTGTTGCCTGTGAGGGCTGTGAAACTCCTGTATTTCAGGCTGCCCAGACAAGCCTTGCGAAAATAATCATCGCCGTCAGATAAATATGATGCTTTAGATCACCAGGGAGATGAGCGTGTATTTAAAAGTTTATGTAACATATGTCTGTGCTTAGAGCAGGCTCAAGCTATTACCGCTAGTCCCTTGTAAAATCCCCAGTCACTTCACAGAAAGGAGAGTTTATTTTCATTTCTGCGCATTTCATTCCTGGCACTGCAAATGGGCGGAAAGAGCATTTTCTTTATCTCCTTCCAGTTGCGTAATTGCCCGAGAGCTAATAGTCAACTTCTGTCTTGATATAGATTCTGTGAAGCCCTAGTATAATCAAGGGCTTGCAAGCGATACAAGTCAGCAGAGGAGTCTGGCTCAAAACACACCATAGAAGTGTTAACCTTTAACTTTCAAACTTAAAAACATAGAGTTGTTTGGTCCCATACCAAATCAGTCAACTGTTGGACAAGTATTGGCATTTATTCAGCTATTTGAAGGGCGGTGCAGGGGAGGGAGAATCACGTGTGATTAGCAGGAGGAATCACTCTGAAAAGGAAATGCTTCTTAAGTGTAGTGAATTAGAGATTAATCTGTTTAGACAGCCATTTGTGCCTTTATAATGATCCTGTTAATCTAAAATGAGGCTTTACTTGAGGTCTTACTTGTCACTGAGAAACACAAAGAGGAAAAGAAAGGCATCAAGCACTCACGAGAGGGAAGAGGAAAGAGGGAGGGATGGGAAAGGACTGATCAGCGATGGGAGACCTGTGCTCATCTTTAAAGGTCACGTCAGGCGCTCGTCCTGCCGAGTTTCCATTGATTCCACGACATGAGCGGAATTTGGGGCTGAGGGCAGGCGTGAAGCAGACCAGTCACATTGCGCAGGCGTCAGGATAACTGCCAGCTGCCCACGAGTCCCGTTGCTTTTCTCCAATTTTCTGAGCACCAGCATACAGATGCTTCCTTCTCTGTTTCACTGAAGCTGGCAGCTCAGGGCCTGTTTTCTTTCTGACAGCTCTCATGTAGGTGATGGCACGGTAGTCCAGGGTTTCAAGGAGAAACGTTCTGTAACAACTCCATTCTCATGTCTTAGGTCCCAAGTGCCATCCGAACTGCACAGAGAAGTACTGCTGGGGCCCCGGTGAAGAGAACTGCCAAACACGTAAGCCAACTAAAGCCAACTAAAAAGCATCTTGGAAGCGCCAAAGCAAACCCTATGAGTTTGCCCTTGCTGCACAGTTCCCCTGCCAAGCGAGGAGCGGAGGGGCGTGTTTCCCGCACGTCCTTTGCCGCACCCTGCCCCGTGGAGGCTCCTCCAGGCCCGTGCCCTGTGTGACGCTCGGCACAGAGCTGTGGTGCGGGAGGAGAGCGGTGCTGGCTCCTTGGAGCTGTTGCTGCTGCGGGGCAACCGGGGCTGCAGCTGCTTCCTGCGCTGGAAGCCTTTGCTGCCCCCTGCAACCTTCCCCACGCTGAGCTTGACAACGTGTGTGCTTTAAAGTTGTTTTACCATGTAGAGAGGTGATGCAGTAGCCACATGGTGAGTTATCTGCGTTGCTGCTGTTTCCAGCAGAGAGCCTCTGCAGGCTATTTAGCCATACTTTTGATTGATAATAGAAATAACAACATTGTTGGGGTTTTGTTGGGTTTAATTCCTCTTTTTGGAGTCCCGGTAGGTTTCTATTATAACCATGAACTGGCTAATAACGCTGCGTGGCAGGACCTCGCTGTACTCGGAAGACTTCTTTGAAGGCTTTCAGAAAATGAATAGCCATTTTAGTCTTTGTAAACAGAGTCATTTGGGATTAGAAGGTTGTTCAGCTTTATAGTATGTACTTTACAATGAAATTTTGCATTTAGGATGCTCGCCTGATACTGACGGATTGTTCAGAAACGCTTTGGGTTTTGCAGGGCTTTATTTCTCCCTAAGGAAAAGTTGAGGAGAACACCCTGTCACACTTTTTTTGTTGTTTTTGTTTTTGAATAAGTGGGAAAACACATTGTTTCTGTTCTGTATTTCCTACCGGTTCTGTGTGAGTGTAACTCTGCAAAGCTCAAGTGCGAGACTGCAGATCCAGGCTTGCACAAATGAAAGCAAGACCCTCTTAGGCTTTTCCCCTCTGAATTATTATTTAAGCCTATAAGTTTTATACAGTTTCCAGATCTTAAGGAAAAAAAAAAAAAAAGAATGCATCTCCTCTCCCTCATCCTTTACTCCAAGCTTTGGTTTGTCCCCGTTGGCTCTGCAGAGGGGTGGATGGTGGTTCTGCACCCCAGCCCTTCCTGGGCCAATCCCCACGGCTTACACGGCACAGCTGCCCCGTGGGCTGTGGAACTCCAGCTCTCCGTCCCATGCTCAGGCCCTTCGGCATTTACAAACTTTCCCTGACTTCAGGAGGATTATTTGGAGTGTCTAAAACAAAACCATTTGCCAGTGCTGGCTCTCCTCTTAAAACATTTAAGGATTCGGCCAACTGCAAATGTATCCCACATTTCCATATGTGGGAAAGTTCGATGTGATATGTATCTTTTTCTCCTTGAAAGAATGTGGGATATTCTGTGTGAAATATAAACATTTTCCGTGATATATGTTTCCAGCAGGAAGCCTTAGTCAGTTGCTATCAAAGTGATGAGCTGTTTTACTCCCCTGCTGATGCTTATGAAAAAAATGGTATCAAAATGCTGTTCGTGTAGAACAATGTGCCTTTTATTCCCTTGTTTCTGGTTCAACGGAGGAGTTGTTATCAGAGAGGCTAATGCATATTGTGGAGATAATCTGTTTCCTTGAAAATACAGTATCTTGCTTACAGGCCTACAAGAAAAATGAAACAATACAGCTTGGATACAAATGTGTGTAATGGAATAAGATAGGAAGTGTGTGGTTTTTGATTTTTTTTTTTTAAGAGCACTATTTTAAGAGCACCTTTTTTATTATTATTTTTAAGCAGGTTACATTTTCTGTAAATTAACAACCATCTGCTCTGACTTGCAGGAGTTCTTGATATTGTAACTCATTTGTGCCCGACTTGGGAGCTGATGACAGCTATCCCAAGGCACCTCGAAGTGCTCGGGGTGCTGCAATGCAGCCAATGAGCAACCCAGTTCCCCCGACTGGCCATTTAGGCACTGATTGTCAGAACTTGTGGGACAATCACTTTTGTGTTGGGAACACACAGTCTTACCTTGGCCTGTGGTACAAACACATGCTAGCCATTAATTTCTGCCCTTTTTTTTTAATTCTGCTGATTATTGTTTTCTCTGCTTTGGTATTCAAATGCAGATCATTTCCATTCTAACCACATCTTGCGGGCAGTTTTTGCTCTCCTGAAAAAAAAAAAAAAAAAAAAGAATAAGGAGGGGCCAGTTTTTCCTTGGAATTGCGCTAGTGCAAACCCCGTGGGAGTTGAGTAACGAAGATAAAATTTGGCTAAGGAATTGAAGCCTAAATAAAAATAATATTCTAGGCATATGAAATTAGTTTGCTGAGTGGGGTCCCTTCTCTCTGAAAAATCTCAGAAATAATCTCAGTATACCGAAGGGAGCACACCAACTACGTACTATTTCCCGCTATAGTCCAGAGCCCTGGCAGTCCTCCTGTCATGTTGTTTTCCCCCAAGCTAGCACCAATAATAGCAGATTCTCTCAATAAAATGGAGTGACGTCCTGCCGTACTGCCCAGCTGTAAAGTGCAGCCACTCCATGGAGTTTTTCTGGGTTTAGTCCTTGTTGCCACAGGCCCTCGACTGCTCTGCTGAACAGCAGGCAGTTGCTGTCTGGGACCTGAGTGCTTTTACCTGGCAAGATTGGAACTTTAGTCCCCAGGTGGTTAACTGACCTCGGACAGCTCTAGGAGAGGTCTCAGTTTTGCACATTTGGCTTCACCTTCCCCTAACTTCACCCTGACCCAGGGGACACAACCACCATCGCATGGAGAACCTCTAGCACAGATCACATAGCAGGCATTTCTCCATAGTGCTGATCTCCTTGTAGCAAACATGTTTTAGAAGTGCTCTAATTCCTGTTTTTTTCCTTCCCCCTTGTTTTTCAGTAACAAAAGTCATCTGTGCTCAGCAGTGCTCCGGGCGGTGCAGGGGAAAGGTGCCCAGTGACTGCTGCCACAACCAGTGCGCTGCCGGCTGTACGGGACCTCGGGAGAGCGACTGTCTGGTAATGAGGCTGCAGCAGCTTGCCTAAAGCCGTGGCCCAACAAGGCAGATGTTCAGCTGGATGCCCTGTAGTCTTCTTTTACCTGAGAGAGTCTTCAAGGGCTGCTGACCAAGAGAGCCCCATGTTGCAATGGGAGCAATCAGGAGATCCCCACACGAATGTGCAGTCCACAGGAGGGAAGAGGGCCAAATTGCACAGCACTTTTAGCTGATCTTTGCTAGTTCTCCAGATGGACATCCCTAACACATGTCAAATAGGCATTAGTGGCTTTGAAAGCTAAGAATGCTCCGAGTGTCCACATGGGAAGTTCTTGTGGAGCAGCTAAGAGTTTGCTGTGGGTCAGCTTCCCTATGTGCACAGCTCCCCATATCCTCAGCTGCTGTCATGGCTCAGTACTTCTCCACTTTTTTTTTTTTTTCAGGAAAAAAAAATGGATTGATTTTGAGGTTTTTAGTACACAATGCATTTTTAACTCTTCTCCTACTTTACACTATATTCCATTCTGAATTAAGTGACATGCAAATAATTGCCACAGAAACAGTGAGGTTGATATTTTGGTGTTGCTGTCTCTATTCCTGGCTGTATTCCTTATAAAGTGCATGGCCAGAATGTTCTTACTGACTCGCAGAAAAAATAATGCAGTTTATTCTTCCCTGGCTTTCTGCATGAGAGAGAATAAAGGGAGAAACAGAGAACAATTATTAATTTAATGCAGAATTAGGTTGGAAGAACTAACATGTCCTTCATAAATACCTACTAAATTGTTCATTACCTGCAGCCAAATATAATGGTTTTAGTTTAATACCGAGCCACGAATGTCAGTAATCGGCAGGAAAGAACTTGATTTGATTTATGTTATTAAAAAGTGGCTGGCCAAGAAAACTACCATTTGTCTTGATCTGGTTACTGCTTGTAGGGAAAATTCTTCTGTCTGAGGCATGCAGATTCAACCCTGTTCCCATGTGAATCCCAGCAGCTCTCCTCCGGAGTGCCAAGGTTTCTTGTTCAGATCAAGAAAACCTCATGTTCACTCTTTTTCTCAAATATCAGACCAGATTGCCCAACCTGATGCAACTTTCTACCTCCCAAGCACAAGGCAACAACCCTGCTA
The DNA here is from genome assembly GCA_032275445.1 of Crypturellus soui. Taxonomy (NCBI): domain Eukaryota; kingdom Metazoa; phylum Chordata; class Aves; order Tinamiformes; family Tinamidae; genus Crypturellus; species Crypturellus soui. Next base: position 1,003,721 of record JAUBNY010001087.1, on the reverse strand, counting down.
GTGCTCATGGTTTCCATTAGAGCTAAGTATGAAACAAAACAGCCAATTAAGAGTATTTTTAGATTGCAGTCAATAAAAATAGTTTAAGGATAGTTTAATGGACACGTACTGTTCAACGACAGGCATGTCGCAAGTTTCGGGATGATGCCACCTGCAAGGACACATGTCCACCATTAGTCCTCTATAATCCCACCACTTACCAGATGGATGTCAACCCCGATGGAAAATACAGTTTTGGAGCCACGTGCGTGAGGGAATGTCCTCGTAAGTTCGTTTTGGCTTGCAGACACGGTGGGAAGATGGCGGGTTTGAGGGAGGTGGGTAAGGGAACTGTCTCATCTTCCTGCTCAAGATGCCTGCTTTGTCTTTGTGTGATTCCGTGTCCGTATGCTTTTAAACACTAGGACTTACATGTGGGAGAGGGTTCAGCAGACAGACTTGGTGTCCTGTTGTGAGGTTCACTGTGTCTTTCATAGGCCTTTGGCCTGGAAGAGCAAATAACGATCGGGAATCAGAAAGTGCCGACAATTGACCTGGATTATGGCACTGCTGCCCGGTCTGTCCTTGACACTGTTGCTTTACTCTTTGGACAGTTCTCCTCTCTCTAAAATAGTGATAATGGTGTATGTCTATCTACCTTCAAAGGATGTCAGGGGAATTAATAATTAATGCTTGTGCTTTGCCCAAGTATGCCGTAAGTTCAAAAGCCTTTCTTCTGTCTTCTAGTGTTTTAAGTCTGCGCAGCCCCCATTGCATCCCCCTGATATTTCAATGCCTTTGTTGCCTTTGTTTTTTCCAGACAACTATGTGGTGACAGACCATGGCTCCTGCGTTCGCTCGTGTAATACTGATACTTACGAAGTGGAAGAAAATGGTGTTCGGAAGTGTAAAAAATGTGATGGGCTGTGCAGCAAAGGTATGAAAAGCACGGAATAAAATACTTTGAGTCAGAAGGTCATTTTTTAGAGAAAGTACAAGGGAATTCTCACCTCAATTTAGATCTCAAAGACCAAATTCAGTATAAATATCTGTTGATAATTTGAAGGTCAAGACAAGAATCCATGGATAATTTGGAAGTCCAAGACAAGGGGGTTGGACTAGATGACCTCTAGAGGTCCCTTCCAACCTTAGGCATTCTATGATTCTATGAATCAGTGGCTCTAGAACATGCTTGCAGGCTGACATACTCTGCAAGTGAGCTAGATAAACTGCTAGCTGTAGACATAAGTCTTGCATATTAGCCTTCTCCTTAGTTTGTCTTTCCTAGGATCTCCTCAGTGGGAATTACAATGAAAATGTAGTTTTCATTGTACAGACAATGAAAATTGACAGAGAAGTGTGTGTGCAAGAGTGTGCAGAGGTGCTAAGGTCAATGCTGGGCAAATAGGCTAGCAGGAAGCATTTAACATTTGGGTTTGGATATGGATTTGTTTTTGGATATGCAAAAGTAGACAAGAGATCTATCAAACTGATCTTACAGTGGTAGGTTTGGCATATGGGGATACTTTATGGACTAATAACTTTTTTTGTGTTTATTCCCTCACATACAATTATGTGTAACTCTTCTCCCTCTTGACTTCTGTGCTTCCATTTTACCAGTATGCAATGGCATCGGGATCGGTGAACTTAAGGGGATTCTCTCCATAAATGCCACAAACATTGACTCCTTCAAAAACTGTACCAAAATCAACGGGGACGTCAGCATACTCCCAGTTGCATTTCTAGGGTGAGTTGCCTGTTGATTTTTCAGCTTTAGGGGAGAGGGGCTTAGGAAGAAGCCCCTTAGGGAGAACATATGGAGAAGTTCAAGCTGACTCCTTCTTCCAATTCCTCCTCCTGTTTATTTCAGTGATGCCTTCACCAAGACGCTGCCTCTTGACCCTAAGAAACTGGATGTCTTCAAAACAGTCAAAGAAATATCAGGTCAGCAATATGTTTTAAGCATGAGATGTTACTGCCAAAAATACTAAGGGAGATGAGGAATTATTTTCTAGCTGATGAACAGAAGTGCAAGCAAATAGTTTCTGCCTCTGAGCGGATAGGGATCACTTTTCACAGAGGTGGTCAGTAGAGTTTTGCTAGCTTTACACCCACGCAGCTCATCCAGGCCTCTCATCCAAGGTGTGTGGTTTTGCCAGACCATCCCTTCTGCTCAACTGTCAGCCTTAGTGGAGAGTAAAAGCAGAAGAGATCCTAAGCCACCCAAGAAGTATGTGGTGGCGCAGAGGCGTGCCACACTGGCTTAAAAAAAAAAGAAAAGGAAAAAAGAAACAAAACCCAAGAGTGTTTCTATTTGTGGAAAACCTTTCAGCAGTTCCTTAGGGAAGTGTGCTCAGCAGCTTGCATCATCCTCACAGAGACACCCTCTCCAGCCTGGAGAGCCCTTCCCTGAAATAAATGTGGGCTCTGAAAGCATGAAGTGCTCACCAGAGTGCTCATCTTCATTCTGGCACAAGCATCAATTAAAAGCAGTTGTGTTCGGTCAAAGACATTCATCCCAGTAGGAAAGCAGTAGAATACCAGAGCTGGGCCCACAGACATGTCGCCAGTTTCCCTTTACTTTCTCTCTTTTATCTCTCTGGCTTCCCTAAAGGTAGCAGTGTCTAACCTCAGAACCTCAGCTAGCAGAATGCAATTTCCCAAATTCCTTTCCTCTACCTGAAACATCTCACCGGGGCTGGGAAATCTGCTTGTCTTGGCAGATACCCTCTGATCTGCTGTCTGCTCTGTTTCTGTCTTCTCTATTTTTCCATTCCTCGAAGGCAGCTCACAGCAGGGATGGAGCAGGGCTTTCCCCATGATGCGGGGGAGGCTGGAGCCCCCCGACTGGGATTGGTGCTGACAGGAGTAGGCACTGGCTGCTCGGCGTGGCAGGACGCAGCTCACTGACACACCGTCCTCTGCACTGCTGCGCCCTTGTGGTGGGCCAAAAGTAAATTGTTTACAAAGCAGTGTTTAAAAATAGCTTCCTGCTCCCTAAAATGTCAAGCTTCGCTTTGAAATTCTTAGGAAGGCATACGGAAAGTACAAGAGCCTTCCCCCAGCTCAGGAGATGCTGTTTGGGGCAAGAGGTTCCACTTTCAGTACTAACCAAGTTACCAAGTTTTCTTTTCTTTTTTTTTTTTTTCTTTTTCTTTTAATCTTCTTTTCCTCATTTCAGGATTTTTGTTGATTCAGGCTTGGCCTGAAAATGCTACTGATCTCTATGCTTTTGAAAATCTGGAGATTATACGAGGCAGAACCAAGCAACAGTAAGTAAATCACATGCCAGACTCGGTGCAAAAGAAACTATTCAGAGCTGCCCTTGCCTGAGCAAGTCAAGGTGCAAAGATCTGTGAAACTCGGGTGTCACAGGAGAGCTGGACAAAACTGGAACAATCCTACTAGGTTAAGCAGCCTTTTTGTGGCAAATTTGCCTTAATAGGCTCAAATTTGCACCTCCCTCCTGCTTTTAGAGGCTGCAAGGTGCCTGCTGTCAGAACCAGGCTGTCTGCACAAGGGTGAGCAACTCTTTGGGGTGCAGGGCTTGTGGGTGCCAGGCAGGTTACCACGTGTACCAGAAGTGCTTTGGTTTTGGAGGTAGCTGGCGTGTAGGAGGGGAGAGCACAGCTTCCAGGTAGCACAGACAATGCATCCAACCAAGCTTGGCTTGTCTCCGCTGGGGAGATAGCTTTGTGGACCAGCACAGAGTAACTTTTCTGCTTGCAACTACCATTATACAGCATTTGCTTGACATACGGCACGCATGCTGCAAGATTTAGCTTGAAATCCCCAAGCAAAACCAGATATGAATATTGCAGTTGTTATGTAACAGGCATGCTATGTACCATGTCTTAAGTGAGCGAGCAACGTCCTGCTTGAGCAAAGTTCAGTTCACAGCAACACACTTTGAAAACCAAGAAAAAGCCAACCTATTTAATCATACTTTTTCTTCTGTATCTTTTCGTTCTGTCCATTTCAGTGGCCAATACTCCCTTGCAGTTGTTAATTTGAAAATACAGTCATTAGGGCTGCGCTCCCTTAAGGAAATCAGTGATGGAGATGTCGCCATTATGAAGAACAAGAACCTCTGCTACGCAGACACGATGAACTGGCGCAGTCTGTTTGCGACTCAGAGTCAGAAAACAAAAATAATACAAAACAGAAATCAAAATGAGTGTGGTAAGTCCATGCTATCCTCCTGTCCCACTTGCAATCTCGCGCTAAAATGGAAGAGCAATTTAAGCCTGATGTTCTTCTCTTCATTCCCCTGATGTCAAAGTCTGCTGAAGCTGATGTGCCCTCATGCCGCTATTGACTGCAGTCATCCGTAGGCCAAAATCTAATTATTTTTCTTTCCAGAATGTGAATTTGTTTTATTTTGGAAAGAGATCTCTTTTGGTCCTGATTTAGCCTGATTAAATAGCTGTTAAGTAGTCACAGAGGAGCTCTTTTTCATTTGGAAAAGTCAGAAGCTCCTTTAAATTCAGGTTTTGCAAATTACGGGAATCGTGATTATTCTTCTTCCATACTGTCAGGATCATTAATGTCTGCCTTGGAATAATTTGGAAAAATTGGCTCTCAAAATGGAGTTCAGCAGTACTGTATTTGTTCTCTCTCCTGCTTTGAAGTCATGTTTTTTTATTTTTTTTATTTTTTTAATCTCTAATTTCTTTTATTAAAATCTTTTCTCTTAGCTGCTGCTCAGCATGTTTGTGACCCGCTGTGCTCGGATATAGGCTGCTGGGGCCCCGGGCCCTTCCACTGCTTCTCCTGCAAATATTTTGGCCGCCAGAAGGAGTGTGTGAAAGAGTGCAATATCTTGCAAGGGTAAGTTGTCTGGGGCGTTCGGTGGTGATGTTTCAGTTTTGGTTTCAAGAGCTGTTTCAAGAGTAATAGGGGCTCTCATTGCATGGAGCTTCAACCAGCAGCCGCCCTGAAAAGCTGAGCTCCGCCTGTCACGCCAAGACCGCTGGGCATGAGCACGAGCTCATTGCCATCACCAGGATCTTTGTTGCCCGCTTAGAGAGATGCCCTCTCTGCAGAGGGGCTCATCCATGTACCCCAGATTGCGCGCGAGGCATTAGCTGAGCTGCAGCCTGTGCCTGCAGAGGTCAGAGTCCACCCCGGAGGGGCTCCCACTGAAACCGCAGGCAGCTCCTGGCAAAAATCCCAGGCAGGGCTTTGCAGTTTGCAAAGCTGCAGTCAGGGGAGAATGAACCTTAATGTGAAGAGCACCTGGAGCAGGGATTTCAGGCAAAATTATTGCTTTGGCTTCACTCAGGAGAAGCAGAACATCTTGATGCCTTTCCATCAGCTCCATGGAGGTCCTTTTCCATCAGCTCAACAGGTGCTCAGGTGCTATAGGCAGGGAAGGAAAGCACAGAAATTTGGCTAGCACAGAAAAGGGTGCTGATTTTCAGCAGCGTGCATCAGACCCAAAAGCTTTTCCCATCCGCAGATTTGTGGGTGCAAACATTTGTTTTGTTACGAGGTCTTTCAGAGTTGGACCTTTAAAAATCATTGTTCTTAAGAAAGTACTTGACAGCGTGCTGCTGCCCATGATGTTTGTATTTGTCTGGCAACTTGCAGTTCAGCAGCTGTCTTTTTTTGTAAGCAAATTCCCTGCGGCAGTTGTTATGACCTGAAGGGCAGATCTGGGCATTTTTTTGTGTGTCAAATGATGGGTAGATTTAGCTTAATTAATAACACTATCACTTGAAGTGGAACAGCTTTATTGCTATTGAAACCATCTGTTCCCAACTTTCATATTTTAATGATTCATTGTATGTTTTGGGCTGGGGGGGACATGAATCTAATTAAGAGCGCCTTTCTGTTTAACTTTCCTCGTTATTGTTTGGAGCCTCCGAATCCCTCAGACTGTTTCTGCTGGTCTCTTTGCCTCGCTTCCCTTCGGAGATCTTTGAGGACAGTCTCTGTTGTTGGCTTAAGCCGCAAGTCGGCTGGTTTGTGATGTCCAGCCTGGAGTGCCGCATGTTGCCCCATCACCAAATGTCCCATAGGGTGGTCACCCTGTCACAGTGCTCGTGTGCTGCTGCCCTCCAGGACCTTCTCCCAGCGTCACCTCCCTCTCATCTCAGCCATCCCCATGTTTTTCACTGAGCAAGTCAAAACAGGGATGGGAGAAACGCCAGGGACCACCAACGCTTATCGCTCGCTCATTAGCATCTTGCCAGGTTGTTTTTCTTTCTTTTAATAGTTTCTGTTTTTTTTTTTTTTACTTTCCAGGGAGCCCCGGGAGTTTGAAAGGGACTCGAAGTGCCTCCCGTGTCACCCTGAGTGCCTGGTGCAAAACTCCACCATCTACAACGCCACCTGCACTGGACCTGTAAGAGCTGATGCGTCTTAACAAACCTCTGCACGCGGGCGAGTTACCCTGTAACGTGCCCTCCCCGTGCTGAGAAATCATGGGAGGTCCTTTAAAACAAGCCCAAGAGTGGCCTGACTTGGGAGACTTAGAGGGCAAGACCAGGGAGCGGGGACAGGGGAAAGAAACGGGAGAGGAGTCTTCAAGGTAATTTCTCTTTTATGTTACCCGTCATGCACATAATCCACGTTGCCTCTCAGCTGCAGGCATTGCAGGACCTTTGCTGGTGGCAGCTTTTTAGAGCAAAATTTAGGGCTTATACATAGGTGGGCATAAGGGAATTTGGTGACCATTTTAGGAATGAGCAGTTACCAAACAACCAAATTAGCTGTACAAGTTGAACTTCCTCATTCAGAAGGAGAAGAATAACCCTTAAAACCAGTGGATCTATACAGTAGCTTTTCTCCTTTGAAAAATGTGGGACAAAGATGTGATCAAAAACAGGTGTTGACTGGAAAACAGCCAGGAAACAGTTTTTAATTAAAGCACGTTCCCTCCTCTAATAGGTTAAATACTTATAGTAACTGCAAATGTAAGTTATGCTCAAAAGAAAGCAATCAAAAGAATATATTCTTTTCCAAAATGGTTTACATTTTCCTAATTCACATAAAAGCGCCTCCCTCAAAAGCCTTGTACACTCTATTCTTGCCAGCAGCCCTGAGTCGTCTTCAGTTTTGTTCCCTTTCCATTTTTAAAATGCTCTTTTATGAAGTGTCTAGATTGGCAAATGTGAAAAATAATTTAATTTGAATATGTGTTAGATTGAATTCATGTCTTCATTCTGAAACTCATGAATATCTGGAAAGGAGCCATACTATTTTACATCTAAATTTGAACTTGGTCCTTTATCTTTACATGACAGAAGGCAAATGCACTTCAGTGCAAATGTATCCTCAGTCTGAAAGAGCATTTTTTGCTAATTGAAATCAAATTTCCTGTTCCCTTCTCCCTTCTGTGCTGTTAGCCAAAATCTTTAAACACCCCCTGCCCTCTCCTGCAGCCACTGCGTGTTTGACCCTTGCCCATCACTCTGCAGAGTCACTGCTCAGTAATGTGAAGTATTTCCATCCTCCCTTCCCGCTCAGACACTGTGGCCTCAGGGCTGCTGTCAACAGTATAAACTCCCGTGGGCACTGACCATCTTCTCATTCCATGTTTGCCCAGTACCTAGTAATTCATCTGTTGTTGGGGCTCTTAGACTTCACAATAATTAAAATAATCTTCACATAGCATCTCACACTGTAGCCCCGCGAAACCAGCACTGGATTTGGCCCATTTGTTTTTCTTTAATAGAATTTGACCCAGGTCTGCTATTTTCCCTGCTAAAATACTTAGGGCATTCTTAGCACTGCTGCGGTCTGAATAGGAAGCCTCAGTTGAATATCACATACATACAGATTTGTCAGCTGAATTTCTTCTTGAGTGGGCCACTGTTTGGGTACTAGAAAGAAGCATTTTTTTTTCTTGGTTTCTTTGCAGGGCCCAGACAACTGCATGAAATGTGCCCACTTCATAGATGGCCCTCACTGCGTGAAAACCTGCCCCGCGGGGGTGCTGGGGGAGAACGACACCCTCGTCTGGAAATACGCGGATGGAAACTCCGTCTGCCAGCTCTGCCATCCCAACTGTACCCGCGGGTGAGTAGGACGTGCTTGCCTAGTAACACAGGAGAGGAGGGGAAAAAGAAAAGGAAGGAAGGAATAGGTTATTGCTCCTCTCGAGCTCTTTCCCTTCCTGACAGTCCCCTTGCAAAACACCACCAACAAAACCCAGCAGGAAGCAAAGGAGGTCAGGACCATGCAGGTAATGTAAGCAACATGTGACCGACTTCGTAAATAGGAAAAGTTCAGTGGCACTTCTTTACACAGAAGGCAAAGAGAAAAAAAAAAAAGAAAAAAAAATGTCTTAGGGGACTTAAAACAGGCTCGTTTATTTATTTATAAGAGAAACTTTCTGGAATTCTACAAACCTCTCCCGCCATGATGCGCTGCTACTTTTCCCTCCGCTTGGCTGGGTGCTTGGCCTGGGATTGGGGAGGGAGGGCAGTGACCTCTGGTGGAGGTTGAGCTCCACGGGGTCCCACCATGGGCTGGATGTCCCCTCCTCCTCGAAAGGCACCGAGGCGGGGGGGTGCCAGCTCCCATTTTCCTCCCCAGCTGGCATGTTTCAGGAGGGAAGTCCCAGCAGGGTGCCTGGGGCATACACAGGGATTTGCTGCTCTCTTTCCGTATGTGAGCACCTGGTCTGAGTTTAAAGCCTTACCTGCCCTAGGTATTAATTTAATCACTTGGAATTACAGCAATCCATAAGCCTGTGTCTTTATTTGGGGGCCGGGTGAAACCACTGCCTATAATGAACTGTGCATTTAACTGCATTTCACCTACATGGCAGTTGCAGTGTGGTCTCTCCTGGCTTCCTCCCTGCAATGGACACGGGATGTGCTGTAAGAGATGTGGGGTTTGGGACCTGCTTGTTGGATACTCTCAGAGCAAAAGTCCTTTCTTGGATATCTTTTCCCTCACAGACCTCTCCCCTGTGGTCTGCAGTGACCTCCCTGTGTTTCCTCACTATCATAGGGAAGGCTTATCAATGCTTCCCGACACGCTTCTGATAACGGCTGATCTCAGCTGAAAAGGGCTCTTAATAACTTTGATCTTTACTAATGACCTCCGTGACTGCGATGGTTGGTCCCCGCTGATACCAGCTGGCCACAGTGAGCCAAATACCCTTCCCATAACTGGCCACATGAAAATGTGGCTGCTGATTTGAGCGGTGTAATCGGTAACCACATCTGAACGAGACTCTTGGCTGCGTGGCTGTGGCAGTGAGATCAAACGCTCGGCTCAGATGAGTACAGGCTTGGGGAATGCAATTAGCCAGACATGAGTGCAACTGCGAGTTCGCAAGGCGTCCGAGCAGAGCTGCAAATTGTGCCAAGCTCCTCACAAAAGTCAGTTCCCGCTTGTCTAGCAGTGGGGGGGGAGGGGGTGTCCCATGGCAGGTGGGATGGGTGTAGGGCAAGGAGGGATTATTGGATATTAAGATTGCTGAACATACATGGCTCAGAGTGTTTGATGCTACTGCATAACAAATGATACCTATTTCATCTCTGAGGTGAAAGGATTGGAGTAGATATGTCGTTGTTTGTTTGTATTGTGAGCATGCTGACCGGCCCTGCCAAAGTGTGGCAAAAGGAAGAGGCTCTGACCTGCAGAGGGTCAGGAGAACTGGAGGAAGGTCCCATTGCAGTTTTTATTTAGGGACATTTGAGGGCAAGGGCATTGATGGGTTGGCAGTAGCAGAGACCTAATATGGGAATCCTGGGAAGTTTTCCCTATGAAGAGCATAGGTCAGAGCTGCCCATTAGCTGCTTCTCATGCCCTCTCCTTGCTGTGCCTCGGGAATGCAATCAGTTCTAGCAGTGGTGGGTAGAAATCATCAGTCTTGCAAAGTTTTTGCGCTCTTAAATTCCATGGTCTCAGCAATCTATGCACCACACGAAACAATTTTGTTATTGCTGTTCCCATCCAATTTCATGACTAGAGCCCACAAAACCTATCAGTGTGATTAAGTTTGCTGACTTCTGACCCTTTGTTACTTACCTGAAGAAGTTGCAAGTAGGAAGGACTTTCCTTCCCAACCAAACTTTATCACAAATTTTGCTTTTTCGCTTCAGTGCTTACTTGTAGTGCATTGCTTTCTTTATATTGCTGCTAAGAATTTAATCTAGTCTGATTTTCTTTGCTGAGTCCCCAAGCTGCAGTTTGTTCAGCTTTCATTAGAAAGCAGAAGGGAGGAAGCTGTCTCCTCTTGAGTCCAAATGACTCCTTCTCTCCCATTTCCCTTGTAACTTGGGATTTCTGTGCCCAAACTTCCTTTTCCTCTGTCTCTACTACAGCTGAGAGAATACACTCCATTTGAGAGAGAGGTCCCAGAAGCCCTGGAATTACCCATTTTATTCCTCCAGCATCTAATGAAACACAGTAGCCTGATTAATCTGTGCTGTGCTCAGTGGTTTGGTTTTCCCATGTTGTTTTCCCAGAGCAGGAGAATGAAATTCAGTCGTAGCCAGTGGGGCAGAATAGCAAGAGAGAGAGACAGCACAACAGTAGTTAATAGCCCTGACTGACACATCCTGCCTCCAGAGTCCGTGTGAACCCTACGTGCCTTGCCGTCCTCGCTATTTTTCACATTAAATGCAACAGGATTTTAGAATGGGTGGAAAGAAGGCAAGAGGGTCAGAGAGGGAAGTCTGTGGTGTCATTTCACCTACTCGATGCCTTCATCATGTTTTGAAGGTTAATGAGAAAGAGAGGGCAGAGGAAAGTTCTCGTAAGGCTTGAAGGAGCCCGATGGTTTTCCATTTCTTTTATGACTCTGAGGAACTTAGGCTCTTGTAGTCTGATTTCCCTCCGAAAGGCCATAAATCATAGCAACCCAGCTTGTATTACATCAAATTAGGAACTGCGGGTTGAGGAGAAAGTTGTTAAAATCTTGATGGATTTCCGAAGTAAATAGCCATGTCTACACGGAGACAAGTAATGTTTACACAGACGGGTGAAATGCTGAGTTCAGGATGCAGTAGTTTCAGGGACTGTACACAGTGCTAACTTTCCAGTAAAGGGTTGGTAGAGAAATATTTTGGAGACTGCAACTGCTATTAGATTCCATCTAATATATCCATAAGATCTTGAGGCAGTTTATAATTCAAGGTCACATTTCTCATTTTAGTTTCTGTAAGCAGAAGAAGAAAACGGTTCAGAGATGGAAAAGGCAATTGTTTAGATTCCATAAAACCTGGATTACTTATGTTGGGTGCCATCCTAATATTCCATGTTAAGAAAGATGGTTATATTTAGTCTCAGATGGATATTTGTCGTAGACTTTGTTTCTTCTTTGACTTGTGAAATGAATCAGAAAACCACATGGGATTTGAGAAGCATCAGGTGATCTATCATTTTCTTCACAAACACCATTTAACTTTGTCCTGCTAGAGTTTGTTATGATGGATTTGTGTGGGAGAAATTAAAATTAAAAAAAAAAACTAATGGAAATCTATGCCTCTTCTTCAGCTTCCACTTTCTAACCTAGGAAAATAGCCTGTTGGATATTCCTCAGACCCTACATACTACCCTGGGACAAAGGTTTTCCTGTTAGGAAGCACACAGAGGGTTTACTATCATTAAGTAGCATGACAGACCAAAATTTTTGGAAAAGAGGTCATTAAAAGGACCACAGTCACATTCTGTGTTCCCGCGAGGCCTTCAAAGTTCACATCTTAATTGGAAGAAGCTACATGTGTTTTGCTGCATTAGCATGTAGAGGTTCGTATAGAGATGTGTTAAGGTGAGGTCTTGCATCCTAGACGAATTCTCCATTAAATGCCCAAAGCGAAAGGCCTGTTGTGAAGTTAAATGCGCCTCTTGTGACCGTGAGCAACCTTGTGGTTCTGCTGTACATGTGCAGGCTCTTTGTGCTTAGTTACTCAACTGAGCAAACAAAACAAGCTGTAGGCAGAAGAAAAATGCTAGCAGAGCCAGGCGCCCGGGATGCGGGAACCGCTGCGCACGACGCTTCCAGCGCACTGAGGAACCAGGATGCACATTCTTGCATGGAAGCCCAGTGAACTCACAGGACCTTCCAGATGCTGGGTCTCGGAGCGCTCTGTTGGCACAGAAACAAGGCAAATACATGAGAGAAGATCAGAGTAAGGAAAACAAACAAGCAAAAAAGAAAAAACTAAATGAGTAGTAGCTTCCCCTCTTCCTCCCCCAGACTTCGTTCAAGTTGTGGGATAAAATCTCCAGCTCCACCTGCCATTTTGACATGTTTCTGGTTCCTGCTGTTGGCGAGAGGGAATGGGGAACACGTTTCCTGGCATGGGCTTGCTCCTTAGCTTGACCTTTTCTGGAGCTGCTGGGGGATGAGGCATCAGTTCTTTCAGTCAGAGCAGGCAGCGGTTACCACAAAGTGGACATTTCTTTGCTCTGCGCTGCCTTTTGGGGGTGATGTCATTCCCCCTGCAGTGCTCTCCTTCTTCGGCAGGCACCACAAAGACCACAATTCCCACAAGGAGCTTACATCTCACAGCCCAGCAGTGCCTGGGGAGTGCACGGTGCCTCTCCTGCCCCTTCCAACAGCAAATGCACACATCCAGCATATTTTAATCTGCACTGCTTTCTGCATCAGGCTGCCAAAATGGATGGAGGGCGTTTCAGACTCCAGTGGAGGCTGAATGACTTGCTAGAAGCCTTCCTGGCTCGCTGGATCAGGCTCATACTGTAGCATGAAGGCCATGGCGTGATTCAGTCAAATACCAGTAATATAAGCTCTCAG
>JAUBNY010001087.1:888631-905744 GCA_032275445.1 Crypturellus soui | reverse complement strand
TCCAGATCTGGAGAGAGGAGATGCTCCCGGGCTGAAGCTACACATTGCGCCTTTGGATGATTTAACATCTCGCCATATGCTCACGGAGGAGACCCGTTCCTGCCTCTCTCCTCCCCCACAACATGCATATTCCTCCCTCTCGTTTCACCAGGGCCTGCGCTCCCCACGAACGGCACTGGGCTGAACTGTATGTGCCAAAATGAACAACTTTCTGGGAGGCAGCGAATCGAGTTAATCCAGTACAGGGCCAGATGAGTGCCAAAGCCATGGGACTAGGAGAGAGGAAGGGAGAAGTAAGAGAACTGCAATCCCCTGAACTGGCTTGTCCATGCTCTGCACCTTGATTCTAGGAGAAGCTCAGACCTGTGCTGTGCCAAACTAATTTCTTTTTTTATCTTTTTTTTTTTTTTTTTTTTAACAACCCATCAACCATATTTCTACTCTCATTTCTCAGTGTAATGCACAACTTCGATGTCCAGAGCTGTGTGCACTTCCAATTAACCTCTCTGACAGACTGGAAAATAAACACGCGGCTTTCCTACAGAATAGTCCATTTCGGCACACAAAGAAAGCAATACACTAGTAACCAAAAGGAAACCAATTAAAAAGCAAATTTGTGTCAGAGCAACTGCAGACAGCAGGCCCTCCCCTTGCTTTTGCAGGGCTTGCTGCGTATTTATTTACCTGCGGTATGAAGAGGCTGAGGTCCCACCCCAAATCCAAATAGTTGCCGCTTTGCGTTAACAAGAGAGACAGACGCTGGCTGCAAACACGTGTGGGCAGAACCCTAAGCAGGACACCAAGGTGGTGATGAATAACATGCTCCTGAATGTCAAGGTACAGCGGGATTTTCAGAACAGCCCAGCTCCCACACTGCGGCAGAATGAGACAAAACGTAGGTGGGATCGAAGTCCTGTTGTTATCAGTATGCAAAGAAAATTAACTGATTTAAATTCACCCATCTGTTCTGGCTAACCATTTATGACTAATTCTCAACATTTTAGTCACCTGGTAAAAAGACAGTAAGTCCTCGGCACAAACACTTCCTAACCCGTTTGTATTTGGGAGCGCAGATAATTAAACCACATAGTAAGTGGTTCATTCTTCTTTCACCAAGCTTTGCTCCTTGCCCAGCTCCCTGGCTGCTTCTGTCTCTCCTATTTCTCTCTTCTTTCTGGCAGATGAAGTGGAGGTGGAGAAAAAATGGGAGGGAAGTTCTTGGGCAGCATAAGGATTACTATAGTTTCCAATCCTTAAGCAAGGAGGAGTTTGCTCGGCAGACAGATGACCTGTTGCTGCTACCTACTCCTCCACCCCTAGCCCCCTTTTTATTTTCTCCTTAAAAGCATATATACCTGTCTCTGTTAAGTTGTACGGTCCAGCAACAAAGTTTACCACACCTAGCTCCATATCCATACCCAATTTCTCCCCTCGCCTCTTTGTTGCTGCTTGGTGCAATTTAAGTCAGAGAAAACTGCACATCCCTAAGATCCTCAATCATGCACCTACAGCTCGTTGACACTAGGTTCACATCCAGACCTGATGTGGACGTAGATGACACTTATCAGAAGGACAGCTACGCCACGGATAACAAATCATGTCAGCTCCCTAAATTAAACAACAATATTACCACAGAGACAAACTTATTTTTAAAGCATTCCTGGTACCTGCCCGGCTACTTGTCCTTGTACAAAACAAAGGGAGAACTGTCTCCTCACACAGTTCTGCTTGTGCTTCCTCTCAGTGTTCTGAATTAAGAACCAGTTTTAAAATTTCACATTTTGTTTTCAACGGGAAAAGCAGCCTGAAACGGTGAGGAAATTAGTCTGTATACCTTTTATTTTTTTTCCCCCAATACAGAAAAGAGGAAAAAGATGAGACACTTCCCTAAAGGTTGTGTAGTTAGTAAAAGAATAACACTTAGAGCCAGAAGAATCTAATCATCACTTGAAAACACAAAGGAAAGTGATGACTACTTACATATAATATGTAGGATACAATCCTTCAAAGTACCAGCAATGCTTTTTGGCCTCTGTACACTACAAAGAAAGAAAAGAAGGTATTAATATTTACACAGGACAACATGTGACTATTAACACAAGCTCGGAATAGTTATAAATACTGTAACTTTGAGCAACTAGGAGAGATATCTATTTCCAAGGGCTTCACAAATCTAAAACACAAAGCAATAGGGAAACTAGTGAGCTTGAACCATAATGTGCCCAGTTAGGGTTCAGATGTTTCACCGGGAGCTCGCTCTGTGGGGCCCCATGGGTTCACTCAATGCACAATGCAGCCCCAGGGACCTGCAAAGACCCCGAATGCAACTGCATGTGTTTCCTGACAGAACCGGAGTCTCCAAAGAATCTCAAGAATATGGAGAATCTCAAGAGTCCACTGTGGTTACAGTCACCTAAGCACTAAGGCATCCCCATTTAGACAACACTAGACATATGCAAGTGCAATTGATTTGCTATTTCTAAGGAATTATTCATCGTTACGGAATTCTCTGACGTGCAGAGGCAGCATCGGACTGGAACAAAAACAGAGAGCCTACGTTAGGAGAGCATCTCATTTTCCTACAGCCTGGACCTGCTTCAAGTGCTCATGAAAGCACTAGGGAGAAGACACAGCTCTCTGCAGCCGGTAGCACTGTTCTCTCAGTATTTCCTCTATAAAAGCTGGCGACAGGCATTCTCTGTGCGTGTGTGTGCAGGCAGTGAGGGAAATGTGCATCATTACAGGCCCTACCAGAGCATGGGCAGCGACCGAAAGCAACGCCACTGCTTAGAAAGGAAAAACAGATGTCAAGTGAGAACTGTACGTACAATGCATCCGGTATTTCTGCACATCCTGCTGCCATCCCTAGCAGAAAACACAGCCCTCATTACAGACACAGCTCCAGCAGCTCCCAGAGCAGCAAGGAACATCTCAGCGCGGTCTCAACTGCGGCTCTCGCCGCTGCTCACACCTGACACGCAATGCCAGAGAGCACCGGCTGCATCCGCGGCGCTCGGATCATCCGTCATGTTCTCTGCGCAGCTCACCTTTAAGCAGTTCATTAGCTGCCCCGAATCCCAGAATACACAACGAATCCAGTTAAGACAAAGACAAAGTGGTTTTAGACCTCTTGCCTCGCTGTCCTCATGAATGGCAAAGACTGCAACTCGAGCTCTCTAATGAGCAGCTGATGAGCTCAAACACAGATAGATCAATTATGGGCCATGAAGACAAACTGCTATGGATTAAAGTGTTAAGACTAGAGCAGGAGGCAGCGATGGCGCCAGCGGAGAGAGACTTTTGATGCGTGCGATCAGACCTTTCCACTTGCTGTATGACAAGGGCTCGTGCCAGTCTGCAAGCAGCACAAGCTTTCGGTGTTGGGGAAAGCACTGCCACTTTCACTTTAGGATAAAGATAGTGGAAGTCTCATTTCTGTCTGATATGGACGCCACCATTAAAGCAGGAGGGATCCAGAGCTGCTGCTTGAGCAAGTAATTTTTCTCCAAAAGTGCAGTTTAATATTTGCCCCATCCTCATCTTGTTTCTCTCTCTCTCTCTTTTTTTGGTGGTTCTTCCAAAGCTTCCAAGTTTTTAAACTTTCCTTCTGAATCTGCTCATCAGCACACTGGTCCCTTTTAATTTGAAATTAGGACTGGGACAAGTTTGTCTTGGTGCCACTCTGCAAACATAGCACTCTGGTAAATCCGGTGTGTCCACTGCTGATTTAGTGGAAAACACACTTCAGCTCTTTGCCTTTGAAGGCTGTAAATCCACAAGCCCTGGCTGAAAACCCTCTGTTTGCAGATCCCTGCCTTGGGAAGCCTCCTTGCAGAATTCAGTTTGGGGTGTGCACTACTCTGTGTTTTGCCTCCTGCTTCTGGATCAATATGACTCACTGTTTATCTTAACATCCTTACAGCCTTTGCCTGTTTTAATTGATACTTTCCCAGCAATGTGTGGAGCACATGGAGCCTGCACAGCCATTGCTTCTTACCCACATAAAGGAGATATTTATATTTAGTACTTGTTCTGCTTATCCTCGTCTCCATGTCTTAATCCACTCTGCAAGTTCTAAAACGAACAGAGAAGATGCTTCTGCCTTTCCAAGCTGTAAAATTTCTGTTTCTTCCTCTTAAATTATTTGGACTTTGTGTCAGCCACAAATACTGCTCCCACACAAAGGCTCCCACCCAGGCAAGCTTTGCTAATACCAAGCTTCCCTCTGGCTTACAGGGATTGGACATGCATCCTAAGAAATCTTTAGGGCAGGGCTTTGCCTTTACACAGGACCTGGCAGAGTTGGTGCCGCTTGCGATCTTGGTGCTTTCTTATACCACTAGGATACGAATAACGCAGGGAAGCTGCTCTCCTTCCTGAGAGTCAGGTAAGCAGCGCAGCAGAGCCTGATCCACGCTCCGCATCAGGAGGATTTCCACACGCAGGACAAAGCGCCACGCTCCTTGCCTAGTAAAAACCCCCACTGATCTCCATAGCAACATTCTTTGAGTAAGACCTGACATAAACCAGGCTCCAACCCGACGTCGGTACTGCTGGTTAAGAGACCTCTCAGGGATTCACTGACACGGAGGAGAAGGGAACGTCCTCACCTCGGAGGATTTCCATCTCTTTAGTATGCAGCTACCAGAGTGACGAACAGGGTAGCTAGGCCACGGATTACTTTTTCGCATCCCACACACATCCTTTGAAGCGAAGTATGATCACCTGTCTCTCACCAAGAGTCGAATTCTTCTTTCTTCGGGGTGAAGAAAGGCCTCTTAGCAGAGCCCATGAGAAGTCACACAAGTGCACGAGGGAACGGATTCTGGCAGCAGCTGGTTTTGATTCTCACCTTGAGGACTGGGTCCTTGCGGTTGCTTGAGGTAATTCAGATTTAAGCTCTCAAGTCAGCTAAGAAACGGCAACCAGAAGTCAGTCCACAAAGTGAACCAAAGAAAGAGAAGGTAATTCAAAGTGCTGTACTGCAAAAAGACTCTGGACATCAGGGTTGGCAGCCACTTTGCTAGCTCCCATATGAAGACAAGCTGCATATCCCGAGAATTTCTGGTAGGCATTTGTCCATGTCTTAAAAAGCCATTTACCACTCCAAATAGCAAAAATGGGATGTTTATGATTCTTAAACTAAGCTTAGTTATGGCCCTACTGATGCTTTTAACTTTTCTAAAAGAACAGTATTTCAGATATACATTTTTTCTTCTACATCCTTTATCCATTTGAAACAGCCAAAAATATAAATAAATACAAGAGTATGTTTACTTTTCAAATAAATGATGCAGGTCTAATTGGCTGTGCTTCTGCAATCTCTAGAGAACTAATGGTATGCGAAGTAGCCAGATGCATGAAAACAGTTCTTAAGACTGTGGGGGAAAATAAAAGGGAGGGGAAAATCCACATGAGACTATTTCTTTTTAATCAACATCTCTCTTGCAGCCTGTTTTCTCTGACAGAATGCAGCAACACGAGCTGCAAGCTGTGCTTTTCTGTGGCCTCTAAACTCATTCAGGTTTCCTCTAAGAAGGGAAACATGTGGCTTCCTGCCACAGATTGAGACTCCAAATGCTGCTGCTGCTGCTAGCAAGAACAATGAAAAAAACAGGAGTAACTCAAACATTAACCAAAGACTGGTTTTGATCACACCATAAAATACAGAATACAGAAGTATATGTGTGCCACGCTGTGTGGGGAAGGAGGGAGGAGGCAGCCTGCTCAGTGAGCACCTGAAGGGATCCTACAGATCACTAGCTCTGCCTTGCAGGATTTGCAGAAATAGTGCCTAGAAAGCATCTCCTCCACGCTGCACATCATTATAGTTCAGCTCCTAGGGAAATAAATTAAACACACACACACACACACAGACCTGTATGATCAATTAATCAGTCTTTGTAATCAAGGGAGCCTTGGGTGCATGCCTAGCGCTACCACTGGAGTTTTAGAAAGTAAACTATTACAACTCCAACTACACAGAGCAAGTACTGTCAATGTTTGGTATGAAAACCAACAGAAAAGGAGCACTCAGAGGACGGAAGGGCTTGGGGTGACAGGCAGGGAGGAAGACGGCATCTGCACTCTGCAGGAACACACAGACATCTCCTCAAAGCCAGACTGGGTAGGAGGCATGGGTCTGCTGTTGATGACCAAGGCAAAGAAACTGAGGGGTTAGCGCTTAAAAAAAAAAAAAAAAAAAAAAAGAAAAACAGAGAAAAACTAGATGCTACACACAATTACAAGAAAATAGAACAAAAACAAAAAAAAAAACCCAAGAATTTAACCACATGACCTGCCACACTGACAAGCCAGAAATGGCCCCTAGCACTCTGCGATGACTCAAATAGTCAGTGGCTGTTAAATCCTCTCATCCTGCTGGGCACATCCTATGTATTAGTAGAGGTCAGGTTGATCCCAGTCTCATTCTTGTGGCTACGGGCTCTGACACTCTGCTAGGATTTATTCATCCATAGGCGAGCAGAAAGAACGAATGAAAAGTGCATCCAAGACTCGGAAAAAGACCTCATGGCTTCTCGGCAACATACAAGGTGATTTAGAAAGAAGATTTCCTACTCCAGCTTCATATATCCACAAAGCTGTACTGCAGCCAGATCACAACTACTAACTGCCTTTCCCCTAGGAAGCTTCTTGCCAAAGTGATCTGCACAGACCTGCTGCAGCCCTCCTGGTTGCTGCACTCGGTGGAATGAGCATGAAGAGATGGGACCATCTGCGAGGGGATTCACAGAACAGCCTAAGGGTAGAAAGAGTTCTCAAGGGATGAGGTATTCAGTTTTAGCCTTGCCTGAATCCATCAAAATTCATCCCTGCTTGTTTTCTGATGATGCTAACAGATGAGGCCAAAGTGACCCCTCTCCAAACTTTCGGGGGAAATTGAGCTCCCAGGCCACGTTACCAACAACTTTGGCAAATATACCCATTGCAAAAGACAGGAACAGCAATACCTTTAACATAACCTCAGTCTTCAGTGGGTTTTATCCACTAACAAATGAAGCTACATCAGAAGACTTCAGTGTAACAGCATAGTAATTCCTTTAGTAGCTACTAGTTTCAAGCCTTCCCTCCTATCAGAGGATAAATGAAACAAATACAATTTCAGATACACAGCCACTTCATCAAGGCCCCAAGATTACAAAGCCATACACTTCCTATTAAAAATTTCAGAGGGTGCTTCCTCTTGACAGGGTTTTTAACTGTTCCCCAAGAAAAAAGGGATTACTACCTATACAGGATTCCTCACAGAAGCAATTTGCCCGCCTGGAATTTACTCTTCTGTGTTTAGCAGCAGTGAAATTTCAGTGACAGCAGCTAATACTTAATAGCTATCCTGGTGCTCAGAGTACCATTAATCATCACATTTTTTAATGCGGAATTAAAGCACGCTTAGCATTAGATAGCCTCCCATTAAAAAACATTACTTCGTAGTTTGCTCTTCTATTAACCTTTCCCATAAAAGGCACATGGATACTCCTCTTGCAAGCGGGATCACTTGAGAAGCCAACAACAACCCTTTTTTTTTGCCCCCCTCCTTCCGCCCTTTGGACGTTTTGCAGCAAATTGCAAATGCGCTTCAGTTGGAGCACGATGCGAGTGGAACTCAGCACCGGGGACAGCGCTGCCACCGCGGGGCACCACCAACACCAACAGAGCTGCGCTCACCACGGCCACGTGCAGAGCGGTGCGATGCGGAGCCCAGCCTGCAAATGTGCATGGGCAGGTTAGGCTGTTAAATAGCTCATGGCCTGGTTGAGCACAGGAAAGAGTCATCAATAACAACATTAAGCTTTTTTGAAAAAAACTTTAAAAATGCCTAATTGGGGTCCCTGCTTGAGCAGGGGTGTTGGACTAGGCAAGCTCCAGAGGTCCCTTCCCACCTCAACCATTCTGGCTGGCTTGAATGGAACAGCTCCAAAGGTCTCTTCTTCAGACTGCTTGGGAAATCAGAGTTAAGTGAATTTTCCCACCTGGACCTAGGTTAGGAAGTTAAGCCAAGTATGTGCCCAGAGATCTGCAACACCAAATCTTATTTCTACACTTGTGAACTCAGCAACATTTGTACAGACATAAAAGCTGTAGGCGGGAAGGGAAGGTATGTTAAGCCTTCTTGGTGGAACTGATGTTACACAGAATATTCTAACCTTACATAGAATATTCTATAAGACAGTTCTTTAAGAAAGTGTGAATCCTGCCACATATTGAAGGCATTAAAAAGAACATTCAACATGTCACTGGAGTACTTGCAACTTCATGGGGGACCTGGGGGGTAAAATCTTTTGTTCCAGCTTCAAGGAAACAGATGCCACGTTTCCCCATCTCCACCAGGAGTAGTCAATCTATTCCAAATGGTACTGAGAAGGTTCTGCAGTTCCAAAATTGAATTTAGCTTCTGCTGTTGCTTCGTTTCCTTTTATATGTGCATGGGAAACAAAAACCATGGTTATTGTTTGCATTCTTTAGGAGCAGAGTAAATCATAAGGCAGTTTATTAAACATTGAATAAAAAGCAGGGGGAGCAGGGGAGGTATCATTTAGCAGGAATTGAAAGCAAGAACATGCCAGAACTGAGGACATTTATGATCTCTTCCCTCACTTTCTCTAAAAACAGCGCAAAACAGACATTAAATTTCAGAGTTAACGGAAGATGGACAAAAGGATTTTACTTTTAAGCCTGCAATGAACATAGGTAGCACTCTCCATATCACTATTAAGAGACATGCTATCAAAATTGCTTGCTTTGCCTAAGGCCTGGAGGTGGGCTTCACCTGCAGCACCAGCCCTGGCCACCGACTCCTCCCAAAGCAACACTATTCAGAGCAAAGTTTAGACTTGGGTTTCACCCACTTTGATGCAAACCAAGCTAACACTCACTCCCTTCAGTTCATGCTGAACCGACATGTTCAGCTGTTTTCCATGTGCAATTCATTCTTACCCTTTACCAGCCCAAGAGTGAAAACTGCCTTTATATTACCTAGTAGTCAAATCCTGAGGGACTGTCTTTCATCTCCCATAATAACAGAAGCAGTCGCAAGGACTCACGGCTCAGGGCAGTTGCTTTGGGAGCTCCTGGGTTTCACTTGGCTCATGTTATGTGCCCTCGTGCAAAGGGCTGACAGGGCACAGGCTGCGGAGTCTCCTTCTCTGCAGATCTTCCAAACCCGCCTGGATGCCACCCTGTGCTCTGGGTGTCCCTGCTGGAGCAGGGGGTTGGACTAGATGATCTCTAGAGGTCCTTCCAACCTCAACCATTCTGTGATTCTGTGATTTATTTATTCAAGTAAAACTCTGTTTTCAGCTTCTGAGATATTTATTCCAAAACTGCAGGTATTGCCTCACCATCCCTGTGCCTTGGAAGTCCTGAAAACCACTGTATCACTAATGGCAGCGATTCCTCAGTCTCAAGGAACAGACACAGAGTCTGGAACCAGTGACGCACCCAGTGCCATAGGACAAAAGAAAACAGTAATGATGACATATTGCAAGACCAAGGCAACTTCTGACTTTTCTGGCAGCTTCTTCCAGAACTCCATCATGCTTAATGTTATACTGTGGTTAGGAGCATCTGTTCATTTTAAATTACATTATAAAAGGCACAGGTATTAAATGAGCAAATAGCTGAATACAGCAGAGATTAAAGAGGTTACCTCAGAAATATTCTGATATTTGAAAACCAGTTTCTGAAGAATGATGACATGTCAGAATCCAAACACTTCCCTGAGAAGAAGTGTCTGCTTAAATACTCTGTTGAGACATTTGTTCTTGGTCAACCTGCACTTGCTTAACAGTGAGCCCAGCCAGCTGCTACCCTGCAGGTAACAACCATCACTTCTGTGGTGTTCACACCTCCACAAGGTATCTCTGTCTCTCACAAGGGGAAAGTGCAAACCTATGATTTATGATAAAGGTCTGGTATATCCTAATAACCAGAGTGACCCTGAAGAAGCACTTCCAAACAGTCCAGTGTCACCAGTTCCAAGAAACTATCTATAGCTTGCACTAAACAACTAAACACAGAAACTCACACATCAAAGGTCAGCTTGGCCTGATCTGCCAAGGCTTGGTGAGCAGAGCTGTGTTCACGTGAACATTAAAACACTGAAATGTCATCCTCTCCATGTGGCAGCACACAAAACTGTTTGCTTTGCAATTCAGTCCCTAGAACGCAGGAAGGAGCTCTGGGGGTATGGATTCCTCAAGGTTAATAATTGAGCTTTTCTCATCTTCCACATACGCAATGCAGTCTCAGAGTTCCTACTGATGGGTAGTAAACATGTCTCTCTCTCAGGCCAAAATTCTTAAGAAAGAAAAAAAAAAAAGCAGAATAGTTAAATACAAACTACAGTAGGTCAAACAAGACAGTTCAAGCTTTCGGGCAGGTATTCTGTTGTGACTTTGAGGCAAATACTAGGCAAAGTGAAACATCCATGCTATTTAAATTAAACTAAGAACCTAAACTGACTTTCACTTAGGTAGTCTGAGTAAAAGCATATGATTATTAAATTTCAGTCTAAACAAAAGAGTTTTATCTTACAGCTTCTTATTTGAACAGAAAGAAATACTAGGTATTTGTCCTTGCAGTATTTCTTATAAAAATAACAGAACAGCAAATTAATAAATAATGAAGCATTTCTGACAAATAGCAATGCCTACTAATGGCAAGACATTTTTCAAAATGAAGTAACTTCTTACACAAGACCATAACATTTATTTCCCTTCTATTAGGAGCATGAATGTACCTAAACAATAATCTCTTGTGCCCTCATTTCTCTAATGTGCCAGTGTCAACATAATCCACTAAGAGCGTTGACAAACCTCTTTGTTTAAATCAAAAGCACACCAGGATTTGGCACTTCTCTAAAAACATTAGTTCCTCAGCTTTAGTGATCACCTCTATTCTTCCACATAATCAGAGCCTTGAACACAACTTCCTGGAGAGGTGGGGGAAGAAGTATCTACAGCAGGTTCCAAAGATGACTATCTCTACATATAGGTACTAGATACATGTAATCAGACAAACACAAATACAGCAACCAGGCCTTGGCTCAACTCATTCTGCTTTTCATCTCTCAGTCCACCTACTTTACAACCTGACAGAGGACATCCCTGGATAGTGACAGGTCGTTATATACCTTACTGTTGTTCAGTTGGTGCATGCTCCATGCTCAAACATCCTTCTGCCATATACCATGGGGATTTTCTTGGGACCAACTATTTTCCATTTTTTTCCAATAGTAGTAATGCATGTTCTTAACCATCACTGTTGGACCTCTAATTACGATTCTCATGGTGGATCACTTTTGATGTTATGTTCTCCTTCATTCTGCTCAAAGATAAGACAGTACAAGAGAATGCAAAAATGACTTGACAAGACGCACAGAAAGGTCTATGCAATGATCTCCATTCTCCCTTTTCAGCGATATCACATGCCCTTCACCAAGACTGCTTTCCTCACAAAGATTATCTGAAGCTACCTTGGGGATGTTCTGCAACCAAGAAGTGCAGCAATAAGATGATACAGTAAGTAAATGAAACACTGGCTCGCCATTAACATGTGGACCACACTCCCTCAAAATTTAAATATTCCTGCCTTGGAGGTGCTGCTATGAATGGGTAATAGCATGAGATATGGCCATAAATGTATAATTTATAAACCCAGCATCTAGAAAATTACTCAACTTGACTGAAGTGCTGAGGATTTTAACAGTAGTCTGCCCACATTAACAGATGGAAATAATAGCAATAGCTCAGGAAGAAGCACAGACACAGTCACACATTTGGTCGGTGTTGACAACATTGCCCAAGTCCAAATTTGGAGAAAATTCAACCCCTGTGAAAGCTGGGGGCAGCTCCAGAGGCATCAAGGGCACCGCTTCTGTTTCCGCAGGACACAACTTGGCTTCATGCCTCTCTCTTCATGGAGGACATGGAGCACGGCGCAACAGCCTTCAGTTCAGACCGGAAGCAGTCTCACCAAACCAGAATCCCTGCTCTGCAATCCTTCAGCATGGTTTTATACAGACAGATAACCCTTTACATTGTAAGCACAAATGCACACGTAGTAGTAAACGCAGATGGGAGAAAGAAGTGGAATGGGAGTAGCAAGGCAGAGAAGTGAACAGGAGAATGAGGTGTCAAAAACAACAGGTAAGAAAAGTAGAGGAGGCCTGAGGAAAGGTGGAATAACTAGGGGGAGGAAAGGGAGAGGAAGATTAGAGACAAGACTGGAATGTTGCTTAAACAAGAAGCAAGGTCTTACTATTCCTACCTATTATCTGTTAGTCAACTGTCAGAAAATCAGATAAGATTTTCATTCCTTTCCCAGTAAGAAAAGAAGAGAACTTAAAAAAATTGGAGTTTATTATTTTTGCACTAAGGCATACACCATCTGGAGCTAACAGCAACTAAAGAACACCACCAGAAAAGTACGGCGGTCTCCAGCAATCCACCATGAAAGTCTTCAGAAGAGGGATTGTATGAAACAATTTCAGACCCCAGTCAGGTTGCTCCCCTCCTCTCATCAGCTCCCCAGAATCAAACTCTCCAGGCAGTAGAAAAGAGGCTAACTCCCCGCACTGGAACAAACCATACAAGTTCTGAGCTGCAGTCAAGGCTTCCTCCCTTGGCTTTTCCAAATTGGCTAATCACATCAGGGGTTAGGAACCAGCAGGATGGCAACCAAAGATATCACATATACAGACTCTGAATGACACATAGTAAGGTCAAAATATAGGAACCACAGTATCTTGAGAGTGGTATTGGTGAGGGGCAGCAAACTGCACCAACTTGAGCATTTTCATACTGCAAACAGATGCTTGCTGCTGCCAGTGGGTTAGCGGCAGCATTTCTCCTCTTCCAGCCATTCCCATTTTTCAGCTCCTATTGATTTTCAAACTGGGAGTCCTCCCTGACAGAGATATGATACCATCGATTAGGAACAGCTCCTCACTCCAGCCCAGAGCAGAAATCTGGAAAGCTTGATCTGATCGTTTCACATCTCAACGGGAATTTTGCTTTGGATTATGCTTAGCCTGCAATTTGGGAATGAAAAGTTGAGAAGTTCTGTGCCTGTGGCTCATGCTATTGTTTTTCAATAGCAACCAAAATTTCTGAGGGTTTAAACACAGCTATGCCAACTTGTGTCTACAGACCTTCCAGCTGCTGGGCTTTGCTCTTTTCCAAGCTTCAAAACAACATGCAACTCCTTGCAAATAAAGCACTGACTTGAGGTGCTCCAATAAGTGCCTGTAATGAAGTGCCTTTGATACACTGATTTTCCCCAAGCACTCTCTGCCCATGGCCCCGGGGAAGCTGCATCTCTAGAGAGCTCTGGGCAAGGTGCTGCGTCCCACATGGCAGGGCAAAGAGCACAGAAGAACATAACCCCTGGGCAGCAGGACAGCAGCTTGTGCACTCAGGGTTCAAACCTGCAGGTTTGGAGTTTGGCTCTGCTTTCTTCCTGATACACATCCATGAGGTTCTGTGAAAACATCCTTGCAGCTGGACTCGCAAAGGGATTTTAAGAAATCCCATTTTATAGTCATTCTCTTGAACTTTCTTAACTTGATTTTAGGGCCTCATCCAAGGAGCATGGAGACAAACAGCTTCCATGGAGGCTATGAGCACAAAGCCTAAATAAAACAGCACAGTGAAAGTTGCTTTGCTGCTGCCAATCTTTACGAAAGGCCAAGGGGGATGTTACTAGCAGTAAGTTGAAGGGATGGCCTGACTGGGGAAGTGCCTCACGAAACTCCCTTGAAAGTCCTACCAGCACCAAGACTAAGGGGCCCATGTCACACTGAATAAACTGCTATGTTGTCCCTCTATACTAATAGTTTTATTGATGCTTTTGTCACAGAGGATTTTTTTTTAATTAAAAACAAAAAGCAAGTCTCTTGGGGGCTTTATTTTCCTTTCCTCATCTAGCTTCAACACAAACACAGCAGAAAAATTATAGCCGCAGTACAAATAAAAATAGCTGAAGAACTTGCAGCTGCTGTTAATTTCCAAAGTATTCACCATTGCCCGTTTAATGATGGAACAATATGCTCCAGTTTCAGCTCTGGCACAGCCCTGTACAAGCAGGAGGCAGATATTCCAGTTAGTGGGAATGCCAGAGGCAAGTCAACTCTTATTGTAAGCAGAGAAAGGGCAGGAGGGCCACAGAGCATCTACACAAAATGCTCTTTCCTGCCCTTGCTTTCTCATTTAAAATTATTAGTCAACGCACCCAGTTGATTTAAATCAGGCTCACAGACTTACTAACAAGTATAGCAGGAAAGAATGCGCTTAATAAAAATTCGCGAAGTGGAAAACCATTTTTACAGTCGAAGAGCTGATTTTTCTCTCTGTTTTAAGTACTGAGTGCTTCTGGTGTGAAATGTATCGCGCAGGGAAGTTTTGCTTGCCTCTCTCCCTGCATGAAGTCTTCCCAAGTTTCACACAGAAGAAAATACTAAAGTACTAGCTATTCTGAGGGAACAAAAATAAAACAACACACGTCTCTGTTAAGCTTCAGAAATACCATTCAAAAGCACGTCTAAGTACTAAAAGCATTTCTGAAGCTGTGAAAGCAGATACAGAACTGCTTATTTAGCCGCTTCTCTTGCAGTACTGATGTCAGTTAGTAAAAATCTTTCTCTGCTAGGGGTAAGCATTGGCACAGCGATGTTTGAAGCCGGACAGTTAAGTGGCAGAGTTTTAAAGAGAAGATCATGGGCCGATGCTCCACAGTGCCTGAGACAACCCACCAGGTTCCTAGGGTTCCCCTTTCTGACCCTGAAATCCCCCAACTTTCCCACCTGGGAAGATTCCTCCTGAAGTGCTGGGAAACTCCAGAGCTGAGTATGAAAAGAGGGGGGCAAGAAAGACAGCAGTAAAAATAGTTTTGAAGCAACTACTCCTAAGTTTCCATTATAATCTTTACATTTTTTTTTCTCTCCCCCAAACAGGTCCATTCAGTCATTTAGTCTCTTGCTTTCCATAAACACATAATAGCCCCCTAATAAATCCTTCCCCCCCCAAAAAAAAAAATCACTTAATTCTACGGTTTATTTTCAGTTTTTATGCTTTTATTAGAGATACTAATGATGCAAACTCATGATACAGGCTTTGCAGAAGACTGATCCACCAAAGGTATCACTAAGTAAAACAAGAGAAACAACAGAAAACACTCAGAACAGAAAAAAAACACTCTCTACCAACAGGGAATCCCACTGCTACTACAGCAGTACTTCCACACGCAGGGGTGAAACAAGACCCTGGTTCTCTCAGAGCTTCAACAAGCCCTTTAATACTGATTTTTTTTGCTTGCAAACTTCCCAGCTATCGTGTTGATATGAAGAGATACTACATTTGCACAGGCAGGCAGCCTCCCATATGTTCTCAACTAGCTCATGTGCCATCAGCAGTACTCATACAACAGTGTGGAAGAACTTCCCCTCCAGGATGTTCTTCACACTTCAAGCCCAGTCCAGTCAGTAGCTTTCGGTGAGACTTTACAGTCTCCAGATACATTATCAGCTCATGCAACTGAACAGCCAACAATATTTTATCTCCTATAGCAAAAAAAAAAAAAAATTAACAGACACAAGAGAGCTGTGGGACTGCAGCCCAGTGTTCACAAAGTATTTTGCAAAAGGCACCAGCACATGCAGGACAGTTTTGAGTTACCTTTGTGAAATGAATTCTTTTAGCTTTCTGCATGGACTGATCTCGGGGCTGCAAAGTGCTAATTCAAGTGGAAGGGAACATAACTGAGAACAACTCTTCATTTCAAAAATGAAATTAGTTGGGTTTTACAACCGGATGCTGTTGGGAGTTCTTTGGAGCTTCTGTTGTGGCTTTTACAAATTCTGTTCCAAGAGAACAAGATGTCAGTTACCCTGCGCGCAGCCATGGCGCTAGGAAGGTCCCTGCTCACTCACAAAGACCATCACTAACCCTTCACTCTAGCAGTTGATCCTGGCAGGACAGAGGGGATGACACCAACAGGAGACTGACAGCAAAATGCCAATGGTTACTAACAGCAACAACTCTGCAAAGAGCCGAGGGCCCAAAGAGCATCCTCATTTGGAAATTTCTGTCTCATTTCAGAATGTCTCTACAAAAAAAACGTCTTTTTAAAAATCCAGCTACCATTCTATTGATTTTCTCAATAAATTCGAAACATGCCCTTTAACCCAGAATAGCCGCTGAAAGACTGGGAACAACAGGATGAGTATCCTTCAAAGGCTTGTGAGCACAAAGATGGGAGGTTAGAAGAAGCAAGGAGAGAAGCACAGGGGATCACGATGCGAGACTGCTGCAAGCTCTCCAACTGCTGCCAGGGACAGAGCTGCTGCTGGAGAGAAGCAAACCAGGGCAGAACAGAACTCAAGAATCCGTGCAGACAACCGCAACCAACGAGATGTTTGGCAGATGTTCCCTAGTGACAGAGAAACAAGGTCCTTTACACAGGGAAAGGCAATGATGATACCGTGCTGCTCACCGGGTGTGCAAAAGCAAAGAAAGATGAAAGGGAAAAGTTCATACTAACTTATTAAAAGTTTTTCCAGAATACGGTGGGAGAAAGGACGTTTCAGTTCCCTTCTTTCATTTCCATCCAATGCACAACCAGCTAAACTAAAACATAGCACATGGCAGAAGCAAATTTATTCTTTTTTCAAGTTCTTTTTTAGGCTAATTTCTGCCTCCCTCCTATCCTCGCACGTTCCCTGAGGTCATCTTCATCTCTCTTCCAGCATCTGTCTTGTTCAGCTGATACTGCATTTTTAAACTGCTCTAGCTGGCTAGCCATTCTGCGGAGCGCTCATACTCTGAGAACATCTTAGGACAGCTTGAAATGCTGAAAGCTTTTCTTGGAAAAGAGCGATCATGATGTCTTCACATGCAAAATTTAAAGGGTGGCATTTTCAATCATGAAAGCGGGAAAACGAAGCGAGTGAAGGACTCAGATCTCTGGATCATGCACCGCCTCTGCAGCGGGTTTAGGCAAAGCCTAACCAGGACCCACCAGTGAGGGTTTCGGTTACACAACCCGCTGGGTCTCTACACAGGTAACAAAACTAAACAGAGCTCTTGTTTCTGAAGCA
>JAUBNY010001087.1:838377-855171 GCA_032275445.1 Crypturellus soui | reverse complement strand
GGTTTGGAAGATCTCCAGAGAAGGAGACTCCACAGCCTCTCTGGGCAGCCTGTGCCAGGACTCTGTCACCCTCACAGGAAAGAAGTTCTTCCTCACATGGAGGTGGAACTTCCTGTGTTTCAATTTGTATTGACGATGTAGAGCATCATAGAGGGTAGGGTAGGGTAGAGTATAGGTTGGAGAGTAGGGTAGTGTAGAGGGTGTAGGGTAGGACAGGATAGAGCAGGGTGAGGGTGGAGGGTAAGGTAGAAGGTAGGGTCTAGGGTAGTGTAGGAGGGAGGGTGGAGATAGGGGATATGTTAGGTAGGATAGGTTCAGGTTGGGGTAATTTTAGAGTAGGGTTAGTGTAGGTTTAGGTTAGGGTGGGATAGGTAGAATTATAGTAGGGTAGGGTTAAGATAGCATCAGGGTAGTGTTAGTGTAGGTAGGGTTAGGGTAGGGTAGATAGGATTAGAGCAGGTAGAGTTAGGGAGGATTATGATAGGGCATCCACGCTACCAGAAGTCCTTTAAAAGAGTGGAGTGCTACAGTCCTCTAACCTTACATAGAGAGAGATTTTTCTTTAATGCTTCTTTTTGGTACCATTTTTTTCATACACATGTTCAACATCCTATGGAGGATCCTGCATGGATGTTAATAGCTCCTAGATATGAACATGGTTCTGGCTGTTGTTAGTGTTGCTGTTGGATGACAGTTGCCCAACTGGATATATCTATATTTATATTTACATTTTCTAGAGTGGAGTAGTTGTTTCTGTGAATTAGAGGAACATCTCAGCAGTATGGTGAAATTATACATCATGATGTAAAACTACTCTTGGCCTTAGCAGAAGCAACTGTGCTTCAAATTAATGTTATCACCAGAAAGGTAAGTTGGCATAATTCCAGGATATTTTAGAGATCCTGTTTTCATTTGTAGCAATTAGAGTTACATGAATCTTTGTCTTTCTGGTCCTTTTTGGTTTGCTCCTTGTCACATCTCTATTTGTCCCATCTGATCGTACCTCTTTCATTTCTTTAGAAGGGGTCAGAGCCTGTTTCAGGGAAGTGATGATCCAAAGCACTCCTCAGGGTGACTATTTCCACTGTTTTTAAAGGGCTTTTATTTCTAGCTTTAAAGAATAATTATGCTCCAAAAAGCAATTCAATAGACTTTGTAATCCACTCTCTACACCTTTCCAATTATGATGGCTGACTCTATTGGTTATTATTAAACTGTGTCATTTAAATCCTGTTTGTTAATAGTGCCACAGAGCTGAGAAGACATAGTCAAGCTGTTTTCCACCCCGGCTGATATCTGCAGTATTGTTCCTCCCGGATTTGCAGTAGACCACTACTACTGTTTGAGAGAGAATAAAACAGACTCCTGTGAATGCGAAGTTGAAGGTTCAGAGTTGATGATTAGAAGAGCAAGTCTTTAAGTCAAATTAATAGACTGAAAGAGCTTTGCAGATCTCAAACTAATCTGTTCTGTTCCTCTGCTAGACTCTCCCACGTAGCAACTTTTACATGATGGTTGAAGAGATTTGGCTCTCAGGTTGGTACCTAGATGTCCAGGTGCCCTGAACATAAAGAGAATCACATTGCCAGTTATTCTCTTTAAGAATGTGCCCAACTCGCCAAACATGCTGCTAAGTGTTTCTGTTCTGTTTCAGGGCCTTACAGATTTTTCTTACGTTCCACTCTATTAAACCTATACAAAAGGCACACAAGAGCCCTTATGTGAAACATCAGAAATCTTTGCTAAAATGAAAAACATTAAATGAAGACTAATGTAACATAATAGCAAAGCCTCCTGACTAGCTAAGAGTTCGATGGTCTTATCTTGGCAAGATTATCAAAAGAATAAATAGAGCATACTGGGTCATCTGATTTTTTCCTAGACTAATTTGTTGTGCAAAAAAAGCACAAAACAGAGCAAAACAAAAACTCACAATTAGTGTAAATCACTTCAGAAATTATCTGAGAAGCAGAGAAATCAAAATCCCTCAGTCATAGAATGATGGGTGATCTGAGCTATAGCTGCTTGCTTGTACCATCATATCTAAGTTATTACAGATCGAGAGCCCTTCATTCATATGACTGAAACCCTAGCATTTTTCTAGTTGTAGCAAGCAGACAAATAAAAGCTACATCTCTCAACAGTAGTGTTTGGGGCGTTTGTGTGCATATTGCTGTGGCCATGAGTATGCAATTTCCATACTATCCTTAATCCAATTAAGTTTGGGCTGCTGCCAAGACAAGTGGTGGTCTTCTACCCACCATGGTAACAAAGGTGCTTGGGTGACCCCTCATAAGCCATTTTGTTACTTGCCTCCAACAAAAGGACACAAGGTCTTCAGGGAACAGATGTAGAAATCCCACCATTGCACCACAGGGAAAAGTGCTCCCTGCTTACCCGCTGCATATACTATGTGCTGCACTTTGTAAATCTTTTTCGCTAAGGAATGAACAAAAATATCAGAAAAGAGACAGTTCTACAGCCTCAGTGCACATTGATTGTGGTGGCCACTCAGGGTGGAGGGTCATACAGGAATCCCTGTAGGAAACGATTTCTATGTAACACCAGCCAGATGGATTCTCGGTGTAATCTGGTCTCATTACAGTGCTGTACACAATGTCCTATCTTCCTGAGGAAAATTGAAGCAAAGAAATTGCCTACGGTAGTTGGCTCAAAGATGCAATTTACTATCCTCCCCAAAACACTGAACCCAACAAACTTGCTCTGTTTCCTGTCAAGGTCATGCCTTCTTTTCAAGCCTTCTTCACGATTCCTGCTTCAACATACTCTCGGATTTTGTATTGCCCTCCACCAGAAGTTTAGTCCTAGCCTGCACTTAGCCTACTGCCTATATTTTCCTGGCCTGCACTGTTTTTATAACATAAAGGGCCTTGACTGTTACTTTTGTTTAGCTTGATGTCTGCAATTGTATGTGGATCTGAGATGTCCTCTCACTACCCTCCATGTAACATGCCACATGAACCCTAGAGGAGGTTAATGAATTGCTTCTAGTTGCAGTCCTCATACTTTAAACATCAACAGACCCACTGGCAGGCCTCACATGTATCTGTGGACTATTGCACACCCAAATGAAGAAGCTTTCAAGACAACTCATTTTAGAGTTTAACATGGCTTCATGCACCAATCAGAAGTCATTTACCTTCATTCACAGGCCATAGTTTATACTTGGACTACATGCATTAATACACAGGAAGTCTCCTGAGTGATGAAGTATTTTTTTGCTATTTCAGTTCTCACACACTCTCCGTATATTAACCAAAAGCCATCTTTCCATTCATCAAGTTCTGTTACAAAGCTACAGGAAAATTAATAAGTAAAAAACACTGTGTTACTCAATGCTTGCCTATTAGGAAAAACGTCTCAAATATGAAAAACTTCCAAATCAAATATCCTTGGAGCTCTTTCTAATTAAAGCTACCGTCATGGCACTAGCATGCCATTAGCACTTTTTTCACTAGCAGGAAGTTGAAACATTGTTCTGTCTTCATGTCTTGCATCAAGACAATCTGTAAATAGTGTTTTTATCTTTCCCCGTGAGATTTGGTATATAAACGGGAACAGTCTCAGTAAGTTTTCTCACACTCTGTTAAACTCTGGGTTCCCCTTTCATAAACTGTCACAATGATTTTGCAATATAGATAAAGCTCCTATGGTAAGATCTGACCCCTGTGAGTATGTGGGGATTTGGCCAAATTTACACAGCTTCACATTTTTTCTGAACGTGGAAGTTCCCTCTTCACTAATTGTGTAATAGGCAACTTTTACAGCAACAGCTCTTAGTCCCCACTTTTTTTCTCTCTCCTCCTTTTTTTTTTAAAAAAAAAAGAAGAGCACCTTTACTCTTTTCACTACATTTATTTATTTATTTATTTACTCCTATTCCTATATTCCTAGCTCTACCATGTACTAGGACAATAGCTGGGGACAACAAAAAGCTTGAGAAAGGCACATAAGAATATTTGTTCTGCAGTCATCTCAGTCAGTGCCTTCTCTCAAGCATTAGTTATAAGCAGAGGCTAGAGAAAGACATAACTAACTTTTACAGTACTTCTTCCTAGTGCATCACCCTTGGTACAATTGGTACTAGCTAATAATATCAGCATAGACAGACTTTCCAGACGGAGGAGGTTTGTGAAGCAAGGTTTCAGCTTAAGTTGTTGTGTCCTTACCATAATCTAATGTTGACTCTGACCAGGAGTATTTTGGTTCTGCTGTGGAGATGTTGGCGATATCTCTCTAACTTCCAGAATTGAGTCTCACACTGCTCTAAGCTGAATGCTGCACCAGCCAAAGGCTTTTCCAAACCACTTCTGAGTGTGGAGCTTGGATCTTACAGGGAGAGACAAAACTTGTCAAGGCTGCTGGAGGAAAAACAGACCCATGTGAAAGACCAAAGAAATGATGGGACAGAAGACGGCAGGGAGAAATGGAAGAACATGCAGAAGCTTCTTAGAAGATAGAGATGGATGAATTATCCTGCCGTGATCCAGGAAGTCAGCTATAGCCCTGTAAGCACACTTCAAATGTATGCATGCAATCTCAGAAGAAAGCATCACAAACATGTAGCAGTCAGACTGGTATAGTGGAGAGCAATGTGAAGTGACAAGATGTCTCATTGTGTTTATTTCTAGTCTGACCATCAATTATCATCTACTTCTCATCTTTCATTCTTTTATTATCGATCTCAAATTTATCCAGCAATGCTGTAAGGGGAAGCACACAGACAGCTAAAGACACTTTCAAAATTGATTTTCTTGGTACTTTCTCTTGGGCTAGTGACGAAATAGGCATGTGTATGCAGAATCTTCTGATAAAAATCCAAAAATTGAAATGCATGAGGCTATGGTAGAGAGTAGAGGCTAAAGAAAGTGATTTTTTGTTGCATACATGCAGGATAGCATCAAGAACAATCAGTGAAATCTCTTAAATCGTACATTACTTACATACTTACATCACTTACATAAAGAGAGGAAACCTTTGTGGACAACTGGATGCAAATTCCCATGTGGTATGAAAGGCTGAGTTTGAAAGTCTCAAAAGGTTTGACCTCTGCCAGATTAGCTTTCTTAATGATCCCACAAGTTAGTCCTTAGGCAGTAACTGTGATCCCTAGGCAACTCTCCAGAGTCATGCAGGTCATGAAAGCAAAGGCAAAAGGAGCTCAACACGTTTCCATCCAAGCAATTTACAAATTTAGGAGTTTCATAGCTCCTAGAGCTAGCAAAATTCTAACTAATTTTGTTATCAGCCCCAGCCTAATCAAATCTCCATTTACTCTTTCTCTATTCCATTCTGCATGTTCTTTGAAGGACTTTTCTCTGGGTGCTTGAGATGCTTATCCCAGAATTGTTTTGTATTTCTAATAACCCTCCTGGCTGTGATTAATTTTGTCACAGTATTAGGATGCACCTTAATTGCTTCTATTTTTCCAGTCGCCAGCTTTCTGGATTAAACCGAATTTAACGATTTTTTCCAGCTGCTCCAAAACACCCTCTTGGGATGAGACTCCCTCTTTTCCACTCCCTTGGCAGAGCGCCACGCTTACAGCATGCAGAGTGGTGGGGGTCCCATCCTCCTTGCTTTAGCAGTTGTTTTCTCTTGCCAGTGCAGTTGCTGTGATGAATACTACAGGCTCTCAAAACCAGACCTGTCAAGATGCCCACACCAAGTCTTGTTGTCCATGACCATCTATGTTTGCTTCTGAGCCTACACTGAAATTCCTTGGTCATCTCCCAGCCTAAAAGCCTAATCCCTGGCCCAATCCCTGGCATGCCACAGTGTAGCATGGTCATTTCCTGGCCAAACACCCAAAAATTCCCATTAGACAGCAAACTGATTTAAATGCATTTATAAACTGGGCCCCTGTGTAGTCCTAGCACAGATGAGGGTATGTGAGGAAGACCAGGCTGCTTGCTCCCTCTCTCATTGCAGGTGGCTCAGTTCTCTCCTTTCCAGGCAGAGTCCGAAGCTGCTCAGAAATACAAGGAAGTGACCAGAGCTTCATATCACTGACATCCGACTTGAACTGATGCAAATTAAGAAATATTTTCAAAGAATGAGAAGGAAGAGTCATTCATTTTCTAATGCTTAATGACACTAACATTGAATATAAATGAATATAAATTTCAATTCCAAATTGAAAGTGTTCTTTTCTTTTAAGCAGATAAAGGTAAAAAAAGTTTATAAGAGGAGTGAGATCTGATAGAAAACAAAAGGCCAAATCTTGTGTATTCTTCCAAACTCCTCTTTTTTTTCAGTGAGAATTTTTCTTTAAAAAGGCTTTGACAGCTCTATGCATTAGGATTGACTTTCTTATCCACAGAGCCCTGTCTATAGAGGGTTAAATAACTAACAACACAATTTGTCTTTTCTTTGATCAAAGTTTAATCAAACAGTAACCAGGGAGATGAGAAGATGCAAAGGCAGAGAAATCAAATACCATGCATAATACCTTTTAACAGAGGTTCAGCAACCATTAAAATAAACAGACGATCACTGTTTCTAGGTTTCTTGATCCAAACAGATAAAAACATGAGATTTTTATCTGCATCGCTAAAGTAACAAGAACACTTGAACACGTGATGCTCTACAGAAAGAATTATCTTCAACTAATTGCAGTGTTTTCCTGAAAGAAAGAGAGGAAGTTTTTATTTTTAACTTCATGTCCAAGCTCTGTCAAAAACAAGGGCAATCACCTACTGCAATCATCTACTAAGGGCAGAGGCTTGAATTGCATTAAAGTCCAAATTCCATAGTCCTCAACCAAAAAATAAATTAACACTTTTGTTTATATGGGTCCTATCCTGCCAAGACCATCAGTCGGTCCTGCCTAATGACCTACTATAGCCACTAAAGCAATAAACCAGGAGCAATGACTTGAACTTAGAGGGGGCTGTGAGGTTTTGCTTTTCCCCTCTGCTGCAGGTGAAGTCCCTGATTTCGCTGCACTGCGCCCGAGGAGGGAGCACCAGAACGTGCTGCCGGGCAGCTCTGTCTCATCAGCGGCCGTAGCCTGACCGCAGCCGAGAGCTCCGCTTCTCGAGGAGGAATGAGGGACTGAATCCGCCAATTTAGCTTAATCGCATGAGGCGTGTGGTGCTGGGGCAAGCCGCCCTTGCTCCTGTCTCTCCTGCAGATGCCAAGACCCCTGCGGAGAAGCCGTCCGGGGCTTTGCAGAGAGCTGACAGCAAGGGCTGCTACGTATCACGCTCCGCCAGCCTCTTGCCTTTTATTCAGCTATTTATTAACTGATGCCAGCAGATAATTCCAGTGTGCTCTGGCCTCATTATGAGAGGGCAGGCTCTCAATTCAGTAATCTCCTGAGATAAAAGACAACAAGAGAAGAAGAGAGGAAAGCCATCCAGGCACTTGAGGTGCTGCCCTGAGGCTTCCCAAGTCATTGCCCAGCTGCCAGGACAGGCATCCCCGCGCAGACGGGCAGCCAGCCCATGTCGCGGCTCCTCGTGTCAAATGCAGTGTCATACACGCTGTTTTCAGTCTGCTCCCCTGGGTTGGGCACTGTCGCTTGTGTGTGCTTGGCCACCCCGTGGTTTGTTATTGGTCTGATTTAGCACAACTATGGTACCAATCACAAGAAAAATATGGGGTTATTTTTAAAGTTACGCTTCCTCTTTCATTTTTGCCTTTCTTTTCTTCCACCTGCACACCATATAAGCCTTGAGCGCGGCTTAACATGGCATTTGCTGCTGATCTTCTCTCAACTAACCAGCTTCTCCAAGCACAGAAATCCGGGGAGCTGGGCTGGGGCAGGCCATAAACACAAGCCTCCGTTCCAGCTCCTGGAATCCCTATAAAATGTAACTCCTCATTTTTACATGGATATTGCTTTGCAGTACCATTTCCTGGTGCCCTCTGGCAGCTTATGAAAGCTTGTAGACTCCTTTATTAATGTTAAGGCTATTCTATAACCGTCCTTTGGTTTTGTCTGCAGGCAATTATTAAGCCACTTCTTATCTCTCCTTTTCACTGCTACTAACTATGTGAGCCATAGCAATATCTACTCTGCCATATGTGTTTATTGCTTCTTTCCTTTCTTTCAGTAAGGTGTCAGCACCATATACACTGTGCAGAAAACAATAAGGAAATTCTAGAGCTTTTTTTTTTTTTTTTTTTTTTTTTACTATTTGTGCCGTTTTCACCTCAAGTGCTTTGCTAGGTCTCATTGTGCTAAATCAATCACTCAAGCCTTTTAACACTTCCTCGGCATCTCCCCGCTGGGCTTCTCCCCGGCGCTGCTCTGTATGCAAACACAGCACTCCCCACGCGCTACAGCAGCAAGACTCCCCATTGCTCTCACATAGTGCCAGGATCAGAGCTGCTACGAAATACGCTGTCGTTCCACATGAGGTCAATTTAAATATCTCTTGCCCTATTAATATCTGCCATACTTCAAAGGGAGAGTGTAGACCACTACCGAAAGGAGCTGCTCTGGCAACCCATAGCTGATGCTGCTCCAAATATCTATGCAGGAGAGGTTGCAATTGCTGCATGTAAGAATACCCAACAACCACCACTCAGTACATTTTCTTACTCTTCCCTGCAACATCAGGGTATTTCTTCAAAAACATTATTTTTCTTTTCTTTCCAACCCCCCATTATATTTTTCTGTAGTGAGGCAGAATTCAGCACTTCTGCCTGCGTTTTCCAAGTACCCCACTGATATTTTCTTTCCTCCTCTACTCCTGTACGATGAAGTACCAGGCTGCATCATTTATCCTAGAAGTTATTAATCCATTATTCTTAGATATACAGCAAGTGCGCTGACTATCCCGTAGGGTAATTGCTCATACTGAAATAGCCCTTCATGTGCATTCATTGTTAGATATATTTTCAGCTCTAATTCCACCACAAAGACACATGAAGGAAAACTGGTCTGGGGAGATCTGCCCATCCTCCAAGGCTTTGCAATTAGGCATATCTAAAGACCAGATATTGATTCATTTCAGCTGGGATTTACAGTGACTTCATTTTACCCCACCCCAGATACCTGCAATCCAACCCCAGATATCCAGAGTGCCTGCAATCAACTCACTCCTTCTCATAAACTGCAGGAAGGGGATCTGCTCTATGTTCCCAGCTTATCCAGGTGTGTTTTGCAGCACGCAGACCAAGACTTAAGGAGCTCAGAAGCAACCTCATTAGTCTATGACTAAACTAAATACAGCTTAGCATTTTTCCTTTAAATGTTCCTTGTGTCTTACACAAGGAGTTAATTACCTAATTACCTATTGGAGTTAATTGCCTAATTACTATCGCCTCTAAATACCCTTGGACAAGTGGCAGGGATGGTATGGCTGCTTCAGATGCTGCTGTAGTTTAGCTAAAAGGGGCCTCCTTTTTCCTTAAGCTTGGCCTAGGGCATCTTTTTTTCTTCACTGTCTCCAGGGCCCTTGAAAGTCTGGGACTTTGCTGCTTCTACAGCTGCCTCCCTTTTTAATACTGTGTTGTGAATCTTCACATTAATGACATAAACACCTATCCTACCTCCTTACACATGTGTGGCCTAAGGATGAAAGGCAGTATCTTTTCAATAGAGACTTTTTTTTCTTCCCCCCCTCACCAAGCCTGCCTATTTCTCAAGCATCACTCTACTTTGCCTATTTTCCTGGATCCTATTTAATGGGATCCTGGTCCTGTCTCCCTGGACCATGTTCTCCTTCCTTCCCCCTCAGTGTTTTTGGCCTCTTACTGAAGTCAGCTAAATTGTAATTCTGGAGTTTTTTAGCAAGTGGATTTAGACAGAACTGCCTCCTCGCCTCTTTCTATTGACCAATTCTTTTTTTCCACACAGTGCAGCTAATTCTCTCTCAATTCTAAGTGTTTTAGCCCCAAAACTATCACCAGACTACTAGCAGACAGTTTGGAGGCTGGTCAGAGCTAATTCTTGTTTCATGATGCTAATTCCAGGTGTCACCTGGAGGCTTCATCCCCTCCAGATTCACCATTCTTGAGGAAGAATGGTCTTTAA
This sequence comes from Crypturellus soui, assembly GCA_032275445.1. NCBI lineage: Eukaryota > Metazoa > Chordata > Aves > Tinamiformes > Tinamidae > Crypturellus > Crypturellus soui. Next base: position 845,162 of record JAUBNY010001087.1, on the reverse strand, counting down.
ACTTGAGAAACACAATTATTTTCCTGTCCAGGTAAGCCTAACAGCTCTTTCTCTTGCTAGGGTTTCTCCCACCTGCACACACCCGCTCTCACGGCATTTAATCAGTCAACCACCATTTCACCACATTTGAAGATCTGCCTCTCCATAATCCCAGATATCTTACGTTTCCCCCAGTTTCTCCCCCTGCAACATAAGACCATGTTTTCCTTCCCTCTGCCCACCCTCATCTTTTTGACTGCTGTCATGTTTTGACTATAGTCATGTTTTGACTATAAGCAGTTTTATAAGAAGAAACACAGAATTTGACACGTGTTTTGCTTCTTCTCAAAAGAAAAGCAATTCTGGCAAGCAATAGTATTATTACATTATGTCTAGTGGGATAATCATATATAAACATTTCAAACTTCTTTCTTCTTCTTCCCCCACCCTCTCTGCCGCTCACCCCTGAAAAATCACCTTGTTTTACTCAGTAAAATAAAGTTGAGTAAAAACCCTCCGATGCTGTACTAAAAGCACGGGACATGCAAGGAAAAACTCGATCGTGCAGTTTCTCAGATTGGGCTTCATCATTGTCTATCACATATCCCTCAATAGGTTTGTTTGCGAACAGAGTTCTCCAGGAAGAAGATCAGGATTTTGAAATAGTTACAACCATGACTAAAAGATACAGTTTTGTGTCCAGCAGGAGGGCTCTGCTGAGCCCACAGCCTGGTGTGACATTCTTATTCGTTCAGAAAAAAAGCACCATCTCTTCATTAAAACGGAGATAAAATCAGAGATACTGTTCTGGTTTTATGAGAACAATAAAACCTCCCCTAAAGAATTTGAGAGCAGGACTCACCAGCATAATCTCTGGCAATGGCAAATAGTACGTGTCTGCTTTTCTAGGTACTTGGCCATTTCCTTCTGGCTGTTGCTTACACTCATTGCCACGAAGACATGTGGATGCCCATGTCCAGCCTTGGGCTCTGTTATCATTAGGAAATGGGGGAAAAACAAGCTGGAGGACCAGGATTAGGCACCACCTAGTACAAAAACTCTTTTAGGGGAAATGACCATGTTGTTGAAGGTGGTAGGTGATAGAGGAGGAACTTGTCAGGTGTCGGCACTAGCCAACCTCTGCTTCCTTGCTGCCATAACCCAGGTTTTACCTTCAGCAGGACAGATGCCAGTCAATCCCCAACACTTAAAAGTTCCCTTCTATAGGATTTCCAGCTAGACCATTAATCCAGAATGTAGTATCATGTCTTTGGAGTCATAGGCTCTCTATCTTCTGATTGACAACTGCACAGTGACACCAAGTTCCACGTTTATTGCATTAGCAGTTTCTGAGTCAATCCCCTCCCTTTACATAAAAAAAAAAATTCTTTAGCCACCAATATAGAAAACTCAGCCTGTGATACAAAAGGAGATTGACACTTAGTAATTCTCTTGCTGACAGTAATAAAAATTTAGTGGATCATACTCTAATGTTCATTAGGCATCCTGCTCTAAGTAGCATCTAAGACAGAGCAGAATCTTACACAACTTTTGCAATTAAAGAAAAATTAGAGTTAAGGCGACAGCTTATGTTAAAACATGCACGGGAGAAGGAAAAATCTTTGTTAAATTCCAAACTACTGTGAAAAGTCTCTATTTTTAAAGAATTGATCCATAGTATTTGGGTGGTTAAGATATGGATTTATGCTTTGGGACCACATTTATTTATAATCTCTGGAAGTATCTAAAAGATTGAAAAATAATTTTAATGATGTTATGCACTGCTAATATCAGCAAGGAAGAGCCTGGAATGATTTTAAAACAGTGCAGTGCAACAAACTGTTACATAATGAAAAATGTCTTTGGAGAACATGGAAAACATCCCCAGCACAGTAAGTAACGCAGTGTAGTTCATCTCTCCCTCATAGACTTGGATATTACTTTCCCTGTGGCTTGAGTAGCTTGTCACTTCTGCTTCCTTCTGCATGCCTGAAATGAGAGCACTAAGTGAAATGCGATTACATTTTTTTATTTTATAAAATAGAGATGAGGAACAGGGACCCTGGTGAAAGCTGTTCTGGAGTTTAGGAGACCTGTCAGGAGAAGAAGAAGGTAGCTGCAAAATCTGGAGAGGCAAACAGAGGGCAGGAGCCAAAGATAATGGGTTGGGCAGAGAAGGGAGCAGAGTGGAGGGAAAAATATCCTGTAAAAGCATACGTTTATTTTCAACATGTAAATATATTCAATTTACAAGTGGAGATCAGTTGTAGGAGTGGGACAGAATAGTAGCTGCGTAGTAGCTGGGTAGAATGCGTGTGAAACTGAAAATAAGGCCAGATCCCACTGCAATAAGCCCTCTGAATGTGTCATCTACGCTGAAATTAGTGGGGGCAACACAGGGCAACTGGTTCGTGGGAAGAGAACTAGTTGGCTCAAGTCATTGTGGCTTCCCTTGCCACAGTGGCTTGTAAGAATGGTGTAAGTAAACAGCAGGAGAAAATAAATAAAGTTCCTCGATTTGGAAGTCGCAGTACTTTACCAATACATCTACAGATGTCAAATATTTATTGCACTGTCAGTCAATGAGGTAAAAGTTAAATATTTCCTAGAATTATTTTTCTAGCTTGAGGAGGAAACTCAAATTCAGAATGATACTTCAGACCTCCAAGAGGAGAGTACTTAGGTTAAAGGCTTTCTCATTCCCAAATATATTAAAAATATATTTATTAGTGTAAGGAAGGGAAAAAAAAGAAGCCTGAAAAAAACATTCCCAGTACTTCCTGAAGGATCTTCAAGGACATCAGTAGGAGAAGTGGATTCAGAATGGATATTCTGAAGTGCTGAAATACCACTTGCACTTGTGACCTGAATTTTCAGAGTTTAGCTGTCCTAAACTTATCTTCAAGGATTTTCAGTGACTGTCTAGTGTGTGAAGAGATAACAGAGGAGGTACTTAGACCATTTGCTGGTGTCCCTTATTCAAGTTAAGCGAAGCAGTGGCTACTCCACACTTTTTTCAAATCTCAGTGAAAAATAAACTCAGCAACTAATTTGTTCGTAAACATAGTAATTCCTCATGGCTCAAAACACAATAAACCTCAAATGCTTTTTTAATCCCTTAAAATGCTTCATTTGAGCTTAGGTCCTCAAGATACTACTATATCTATTGCTCCTTTCTCCTTCACCATCTTCTGAGTGCTTTGTTCCTGGGAAACAGGAAGAATTTAGTTGATAACCTGGCACGATGGATAATCCCATAGTTTACTTATTATATGTGTGGCTTGGAGTTAACTTGCCTAGGAGAAAGGTTTTAGCAAGGACATCTTCTACCATGGGGTTTTGATGCCTGACAGAAGCCAGACCAAACCCAGTGATTTACCTTTGGCAAAATGTTTAAATCGCCCATTGCTCCCAGCACTAGGTAACCTGAACGTCTTTGCCCTCATCTCCTCTCCCACACCCTGCTGTCCCACACGAGAAGCAGCCACCGAGTTTGGGCAAGGGAAAGCAGTAAAGCAACTGGAGAATTACTCCTTTTTCTTACAACTTGAAGAAAAACTAATGGATTTCTGAAGCATAGAAATGGATGATCTCTGTGGGCACTGTCTCTTTGCGTACCTGCTACTCATCAACTGATCCATCTCCCTGAATTTTCTCTCAGGTGCCATCTAAAGAGGATCGCAGAGATTGATCCTCAGCATCCCTGGGGTCTCCTTGGGATTGTTTATGAAAATGGAATGTGCTGTCATTTGCTAAAATTGTTCTGTGCTTCAGTCAAACCATATCGGAGGGTGCAATCTTCTGCCACAGCCACTTACATTGAGTTACCTTTTTGGCTTCAAAGGAGCTCTCTTGTCAGTAGCAAGGAGCAGATCCTGCCGGACTCCCTTCCCTATAGGTTTAACCAGATGTTGGATGGACACAGCAGTCAGTCAGTCTGTCTGTCCACTGAGTCCTTAATTTTCTCACTGAAAAGTAGTAAAACATTATAGCGTTCATTAGAACACTATAGAGCTCATTATAGTGCTCATATACTACTGCAGTCATTTTCTCCCGCTCGACAATCTGCAGTTCTTGATACCTGCAGCTATAAAAAGGAGCCAGCTGCCCTATCTCTGGCCATGGTGTCGATAGCTGCACGGTGTCTAAAAGCAATCGGTTAATACTCACAAAAGGAAGAAATGTGAGGGCAGCCACTCACTCTTCCCCGACATTAACCACCCTGACCTGTATTTCCAGGAATATCACAACCAAGAAAAACAAATCCCAAACATGCTAATTTTCTGTATTCAAATAATATTAATAATAACAATAATAATGAATAGATTTATTTTGTCTCTTCTTTTTATTATTTCCAGCCAAATGGTACTTTTTTTTTGAATCAACATCTTGCTCATGTTTTACAAATAATTTAAAGCTCTGATCTTCCTAATACTGACATTTCTACTAAAAATTACAAGAGCAGCTTTAACCATGCACACAGTTTTTATTCATCACACCAAAAAAATCCAAGCTGATGAGTATGCCATCCTAGCCATAATGAACGTAATGTAGTATTTACGGCTATTTGGGCTGTAAATAGCCAATCTCGTTATTTTCAAAATTTAAGGAAAGTGACAACAATCTAGGGACAGTCCAAAAACCAGGCTGCTGCTGAAAACGCCTGAGCGGATGTGTCACTTTTTGCATGAAGCCCTCAGGCGCATGTGGTATCATGCCAAGAGCTGAGACACCGGGATGGTTTAGGGGTTCCTCGGCTTAGCCCCACTGGGCAGGAAAGCGCGGCCTTCAGACAAACATCACAATCTGCTGGTTATCCGGGAACATTGTCCCCATCCAATTCTTTTTGTGTTCTCATCACCAAATGTCTATGCAGGTCACTCACTGCTCATCTCCAGGCTGGCAACCACCCGCGAGAGGCCCTCATCTTCCCCTGCCTCTTTCATAATGATGAGGAGAGCTGAGGAAGCATCTCCTCTCACTGCGTGTTGGGGCATTCCCAGCTTCTTGCTGAACCATGTTTCTTGGCATCAGGTAGTGCTTTTCAGTGCTAAGTTGATGAAGGAAATAAGATTCGTGCTTGCCTGTAGGCGAGCTGCTGCTCAGCCATTCCTGAAAATCCTAATACCTTGAGAAGCCACTGACCCCTTTCCCTCTCATTTGAAAAGAGGGAATAATTTCAGCACTATCTGGATTCCTACAAATTTTGTGGAAAATTAGGCAGCTAAGGAGAGGAGAGAGCAACACTGCAGATCACTGTCTGTCATATGGCAGACACTTTATAATGCACTTTCCCCAGGGAAAAGAGAGTAAAGGGACAAAAGACATGAAGATGGAGCAAACCAGGCCTCATTAACTCCGGTGCTCATAGAGCAGGTTGTATTTGACTCTGGAAAATTATTGGGCTAATAAAGCCATATCCAGCTCAGCATAAAGTCTTGGGCAAAGACAGTGGAGCTTTGATACTATTCAGTCGCACATCATTCTACACACGAAATCCTGCTCGGCAACAATTTTCATTGGGTTACTTTTATATTGATGCTTCACAAAAACATCCAAAAGATCATTTAGCTAAGAAAATCAATTGTGAAAGTGAGGAAGATAACTGTCTTCCAAAGAAGCTGAAAAAGCAAAATACTGCACAACGCAGCTTAAATTAAACAGCTCATACTGACCAGAAAAGGCAATATTTACCTCTCATCCCCCGACACCACACCCCCATTTTAAAATTATTTTTCCTTTTTATTTTTCTGGTCAGGATACTTGCAGAATATGCCACAAAGCATATCCTACTTCTCATAGCTTTTCTCTTTGAAACCCCAACACCATTTTAATGGTTTGTTTGATTTTAAACTCAATGGGAGGATTTAAGGACGTCCTTAAAAGAGTATCGTATTTTTCACGAGGATCCATTCATAACAAAAAGATTTGTTCAAAAGTTATGGCTTCAGTTATTTCCAGTAATGACAACAAAATGATAAAATAAAATCCTGGCCACGGGATGGCCCGGCTGGTCTGCCGAGTGCTCCTCAGCCTGATACAGGGCGCTCCGTCCCCTTGCCTACCATACAGCAGAGCAAAGTCACCTATCAGCAAGATCAGCATTCAGGCAGAAGCTGTGGTGCTCATATGGTTTACAATGAATTTACCTGTGGAATCTACATGGAGACTGTCCAGATGTCCCAAAGGAAGAAATGTCATTTATATTCATACCCCTGAAAGGGGGAAAAAAATCTTGCCAAAGAATTACAGGCTGCTGAGCATGGCGGAGTGCCAAGTTTTTGGACTAAATTGGGACTGCTGTGCACAGGCACAGGAAAGGTATTGTTCCTCCTTGGAAGGCCACTTATTTTTACATGGATACTATTTCTTATCAATATCCTGATGTTTCAGGATGCTGTTCTAGATTATCAGGAGATCTATCAGTGCCATGGTGGTTTTCTCCCAAATGCTCATGGTTGTAGCACAGTGACCTGAGCTAAGCCACTCTCCATCATCTTTGAAAGGTCCTGGAGAACGGGAGAGGTGCTGGAGGACTGGAAGAAGGCCAATGTCACACCAGCCTTCAAAAAAGGCAAGAAGGAGGATCCAGGCAACTACAGGCCAGTGAGCCTCACCTCCATCCCCAGGAAAGTGATCGAACGGCTCATACTGGCTGTTGTCTCCAGGCACATGGAGGACAAAAAGGTGCTCAAGACTAGTCAGCATGAATTCACCAAGGGGAAATCGTGCTTGACTAACCTGATAGCCTTCTATGATGGGATGACCAGCTGGATAGATGAGGGGAGAGCGGTGGATGTCATCTA
>JAUBNY010001087.1:766929-791406 GCA_032275445.1 Crypturellus soui | reverse complement strand
CATTGTGTTCATTGTGTTTTAGTATTGTACTAAAACACAATGGCAGAAACAGAGGTAGCAGATCACAAGCCAAAAGCATAAATAAGCAAGGGGAAACTACTCGAATAATAAAACAAATTGGCCTCACAAAAAGTACCACAAAAAGTACTGTTTGGTTACTGAGAATTATTTCACTTCTCTCAGCCAGGAAGTTCATACAATATATATCATGTATAAGGTAGTAGGAAATAGTGACAGAGCACACTGGAACTGGAACAGCCAGCCTATAATTTCAGAAGAATCGAGGCTACTGTGAGCGGGTCCTTAGGATCCTGTAATCTAGTGATGTTCACAAACCAAGTGCCAAATGCTGATCTGGGCTACAGCCCTAGAAAGCCTCCTAAATAAACTCTCAACAGCGGCACGAGGTTATGTGGTTCAATGATGGGGGACAAACCCATTGGGGGAAAAGATAAGCACAAGGGAGCAGTAATTAAATTAAACGTGCCTATCTGCTTGTGGAATCAGATCCACAGATAGGATGTAAAGCTCAAACTCAAGTCTTTCCCCACCAGTGAAGAGATACTTGCAGAGGCTGTTTTATTTTGCTATTTTAATAATATGGGTGCCTTAGTGAAAAAAAATAGTAAAGTACTACAAAATAGGAAAAGGTGGGAAGTCTGTGTCCTCAATTACGGTTTCTGCAGGCCTGAACACTGCAGCTGTCCTCAAATAGCCTTGCAGGGCTCTCTCTGTCGTTAACTCTCTCTGCCGGCAAATATTACATTCCCTGCTGCCCGCAGGGAGCACAAGACACTCGAGAAAAAGCGAATGAACCTGAACATACAGCGCCCGAACCAGCCCCTCGCCAGCAGCGCAGCCCCGCGCACGACACCCCCGCTTCCAGCAGGAGGGACGCGGCGCCGGCAGCGCCCCCTGGCGGCCCCGCGCGGCGCCGCAATGGCGGCCCCCCCGGCGCACGCGTGAGCCCTTCGGCCGAGCGCCCCGCCGTGAGTGTGCCCGCGCGCGGGGGGAGGCAGCGGCAGGGGCAGCCGCGGCGCGAGGAGGGCGGGTACGGCCGTTAGGGCGGGTACGGCCGTTAGGGCGGTTACGCGGCCGTTGGGGCGGCACCCCTCTCTCCCCTCCCCTGCCTGCCGCCCCTTGTCGCGCGCGCGCGAGGCCGCACAAAATGGCGGCCGCGGGGGAGAATTGTGGGGGGTCATGGGACACCTGTAAAAAGGATTGAAAAAGAGGAGCCGCGGCCTTGTTTCAAATAATAACAATAATAATAAAAACCCACCAAAATTAAGAAAAGGGGAGCGGTGCAGATGTTAGTGAGACAGCCTGGGTGCAGAGCAGCTGCGCAACCTCCTATCTCTGGAGTGAGAGGAGTGAGAGGAGGGGGTGCAGTAATTACACACGCACCATCAAAATCTATGGTAATTTTGTATTTAAATACAGCCTAACCATTTCGTTGTTAGTTTAAGAAAGGGGACATAAGGCAGATGCACCTAGTTGGCTGTAAACACAACCCAATAAATGGAAAATACTTGAGCAGTTTTAAACAACCCCGAAGCTGATTTTGATCACTTAAAAATATGCAAATAAATATATACACGCATACATACATTTATATATATGCTGCTCAGGGACTGTGTCCTTCAGCCCAGAGAGGGAAGACCCTACCTAGCCTGCAGGAAGGTAGATACCACACCAGTTCCGTGCTGGAGTAAACTGCTGGCAGAAGCACAGCTGGCAGGATTGGAAGAAACAAGCTTGATTTAAAGCCAGGGTCTCTCTCACACATCTACTGGGAAACCAGAGGCTAGATTTGCCTTGCCACTTAAGTATGGCTTGAGAAGTGCTTGACACTTCTTAAGCATGTGTTTTTAATAGTCATTCTGATGCCATAAAAAAAAAGAAAATGCTATTTCTCTCCTAAAAAAAAAGAAACTCCAGTTTAAGATCAGTCTTGTCGCTAAAACAGACTAGTTTCCCCCATCCATTTTTTACTGTAGATTTTATCATTTTTAAGGACTTCATTTTATATAGATGCATCTCCATGCTTGAGTGTACTGCATTCATTTCTTCTTAGTGAGCTACGCAGGAGACCTGATCTGACTTGAAACTATCCCACCAAACTTCTGTTTTTAACCCAGGACAGTTTGCTTTCTCCTGGTTTACACAAACTCTTAATGTGCACCAAGCAAGTGTGAGTAAGGGGGATAAGAATGGGCTGGGTTGTCAGTTTTTGATAAGTATTTAGACATAAACATGACTCTCAGGCCCGCTTTGGAGGTTGGAGTAGTAGCAGACTGTCACAGCAAGATGGCCCTATTCCACTGCCCTATTCCAATGCCACATCGTATCAGATTAAGAATCCACCGTTGTATTTTTAAAAGTTGATTTTTCATTGTATTGCAGCTTGCAAACATGACCTACCTGTGGCTACCCTCCACCAGGGAGGAGGAAAAAGAGGTAATAGCACCTCGTCAGCAGAAACTTGTGCATTAATGCTGCATTAAGCTGCCTCTCAGCCTTTGGGTTTGACTCACAGATTTGAGCAGTAAGCTGAAGCTTCATTTCACACCACAGCCTAAATAAAAGATTTTTGCACTTGAATGTGGGTTCGTGCAGAAAAGACAGATGAGTGCATGTTGATGAAGAGGTAGCCATGTACTGTATTTTTGACAGCCTTCTTAGTTAAGACTTGAAAGGAATTGCTGGTCCTCAGGATAACTTTCCTTTGCACTTTTCATGTTGTCTGTTGACTGTGGTGTGGCTGATTTGGGATATTTTGACCTCTTAAAAATTGTTGCTTTGTTAGTTTAAAATAACATAATTTATTAATTTACTTCTCCTAAGGAAGAAAGGATTCTCCTCAAGGAGGTGAAGAGGTTAAACCTACTAAAGTGTCATTTTTTTGTTAGATGAGTTTGAATTTGGACTCTTGTAAATCGAATGAAAAAACATGGAGAATGGAGATAAGGAGCTTTAGTGATTAGAATTTAAATAAAACCCAAGCCCTCCATTACTATCTTACAGCTTTTTCTAAGTAGCATGTTGCAGCTACAGTTCTGGAGTTAATGAAGTGTGCGTGGATTACTGCTGCACATATTTCTCTTCAAAGCTGGCTAGTCCCTGGAAGTGAGCAGCGCTGTGTGACTGTTGAAGTGTACTTTTTTGGACCACTTTTCTCATACAAGTTTCTGGGGTTCATCTCAAATGCCAGTGTAGCGCAAAAAGAGTAAAACGCATCCTTAGCCCTGTATAAGACAAAGCAAGAGGAAGAATTGATGCCAGGAGTTTTCACTAGACTTAACATACTACAGCTAAGTGGTGTTGCTCACCCAAAGGGAAAGTCTGCAAGACTGGCATTGGAGCAGCTCTGAGGATGATGTGATGGGAAACGTAGTTGTAGTTGTTCTGAGAATTATGATTGATCTTGAGATACAGATATGGGGGCTGCGTCAGCTCTAGCGTAGTTCTGTGCAGAGAGACTTTGCTGCTTGTCTGAGTCTTGACTGAAGACTCAGACTGTGGACTTTTGTGGACTGAAGTGCCACAAAAGCAGAAGTCAGCAACGGATGTGCACGCACACTTGATGTTGAAATGCTTGCATATTCAGTGCAGGATAAGAAGTTTGGTTGAATTCTTCTTTTTGTCCATAGCTCCATTAGTGAGAAGGCTGAGAACTTAAAGAGTGTGATTTTGCATAGCCAAGAAGCTTGTAGAAAAAGGCGATTTTGTTTCTCGGTTTCTGTAAGTTCCCAGTAAGCAGCAGTTACATGACTGTCAAACTAGTGTGGGAGGTAACCTCTTGAAGATGCAGACTTATTTTTTCTGTTTAGTATATCATAAGGAATAGAAATAATTTGAGAGCATTCTTCAGAAAAGCCATCTAATAAGCCAGAACTCGGAACTTTACTAACATGGTTGTGCTGTGTAAATTCTGTGTTAAGTCTTTGGGTTTCCTCATCACGAGCTTGGAAAGCATCACTGGCTACTTACGCTGACATTTGCTTTTAGAAGCGCTTCAGGCATGCATACTGGTATTAAGAGTGTCTTTGGTTATGTGATAAAATACTTTAATGTGGTGAAGTGGGGGTTAGTCTTTTGTTTAAGAACTGCACAGCAGTAGCTTGTTGTATTTAAATCCCCCTCCTGCAGGGCAGGGTAATTTGTTCCTCTTGCTATTACATATTTACATTAAATGGTTGTACAGCTACCACAAGCAAACGCTATATACACAGTCCCCGTTTCTGGAGCTGTCTCTTATAAAATGGTTTCAGATTATTCTGCATAACCTCAATACACAGTAGGTTGGGGGCAGGGGAAGGGAGGGAATGAAAATCAAGTTGTTCCTGCTGTTAACTTAAGCACTAAAATAAAGACAGTAAGTACAGTCATAAGTCATCCTAGGAGTGTGTTCCGCCATCATGTTATTAGACCCCTCATAGATCCAACTGGGAGACATGTGAACAGGAAATGTTTTCCTTTTTCATATCTGTAGCTGTATCTGCTTTGAAGAAAGGCTTTTTAAGCGTCTCCCATTATTAACTAACAAAGAGATAGGGATCTTCCACATCCCTCTGTGCTGCACTCCAGATGCAGATTAACTTCATTAATGCCAGCAGTAATTTCCCTGTCTGTCTGACAGGTGTTGGTCTATATTCCAGCACTAATGTAGATGCTCACTTTGATGATGTTGAATGAGTTAGAGCCAAGAATGTGCTTTTGAAACAGATCATCTCCATAGATGGCACTTCGGCATGAGGTTCCTGCAGCAGGACCTCATGTCAAGACCCCTGCACTTCAGTAGCAGACCAAATGCTCACCAACTCCGAGCGGGTGCTGTAAGACTAGGCAAGAGCTAGTCCTGAGTCACTGCACCCTCCCAAAACCCACATTGTGGGAACGGAGCCTTCAGCATCAGGTGTTTTCATTTACAGATCTGCACTACTTGCTGGTGTAAGTAAAACAAGTCATAACTATGAAAGAGATAGTCGGAATTTCCATCACTTAGACATGGATCTACTAGGGCTCTATCAGAAGAGAGTCCCATAGGGAATGGGAAAACCCTCAAGGAATTTCGATCCAATGGAATTCTAACGGAGTCCCAAAGAGGACTTAATGGACTTTCCAGCTTTTAATGTTTTACAGGCGTTTAGTGGTCCACAAGAATATCTAGCATTTCTCATATAATGTTGTAGAAAAACACAAATTGAGTGAGTAAACAAGGGTTAGTTGCTTATACAGAGCTCTGGACTGCTTGAGAAGAGGGATATATTTGGACAACGTTAATTTTAACGTAACATGCAAAATGATTCATCTGTTGACGTGGTAATGTGTGCAGGGGTTTTAACAGGTGGGAGACAACACTGAGGAATGCAGAGACATCTGTGTATACAATTTGTATATTGAATGCAAATGCTGTGCAACAGCTACCTGTCCTTGTTGTAGGTGGAAGGAATACCAGGCCTGGGCACATAACAGGGCGACAGATTAGCAGTAAAGCAGGGACTGATGCCTTGCTTGTGGCATAAGAGTAAACTGTGAAGACAGTGCTAGCAATAAAATAGGCACACAACTATTTTTTTGTTGTTGTTGTTCAAGTAGAAAGAGAACCCTGGAAGAGTTTACCCTGGAAAGCGTGCTAGGTAAGACTGACGAGGACTGAGGAAGCATGTTAAGAGGCAATTCAGTTGGATCTCCATGAAGGCATTTGTAGAGAGTTTGACTGGGCTCAGTCATTTAGCCTGCCAGAAGAAATAAGCATGAACCAGTGGGTGAAAACCAGAGCTGGAAACAGGTGAAATTCAGAAATAAGTTACATGTTTTCACGGCGAGGAGAACAAGTCATGGAACAGCTTATTTAGCAGTGCAATGGTTTTGTTTGAAACCTTAAAATTAGGAATAGGCATTGTCTTAAAAATCCTTTAGGTCTTGTCAGCTGAACGCAGACATCACTAAGGAAAGTTCTTTGACTTACGTACAACATGATCTCATTTTCTGTTGGCCTCTCCCCAAAATTAGGTTGCCCCAAAACATATAGTAAGTATCTCTTCAGAGGCCTTCCCTGAAAGTAGTCTTGCCAAGCAGTCGACAAAGTCATATTTCCTTTCTACTGCCTGTCCATCATTAGCCCCAGCCATAATAAAAGGGAGACAGTAAAGAAGACTTTACTTAATGGCGCTACTGATCCAGCAAGGATAGAAGTTATTAATGAACACTCAGGTGAAAAAGACACAGGATCTCTGCCTAAATAGCAACATGACACTCTTTGTCTATGACTTATGATATCAGGCATTTAACTTGCAGTCAAAAAAAAAATCACATTTTTTGCTGTGTCCCTTTTCCTTTTTTTCCTTTTTTTTTTTTTTTTCTTCCTTTGTATTCTGAGAGCTTCAATATGATTTAGGTCATATGCCAAGCCATTTTGGCTACTAATTTAAGTTGATGTTGCTTATTCCACTAGAACTAGAAATCAACTGTCAGCACTTACAGCTACTGTATGAGTTCCTGGAAAAAGCCTGAGAAATTTTTCTGTTATAGAGAAAACAGAGAGCTGCATACAACTTAGGAGAACTGAGGCTGTCTAAGTGTAATCCTGGCATCCAAGAGCATTCCCCTGGCTTCTACCTGGGATGTGTATTAGTGTCCATAAATCAACAAGCATTAAGAAAGAAAACCAAAAGGCATCCTGCTCCAGAACTTGCACTCCATTTACAAAGGCTGTTAGCAACTCTTCCTCTTCAGTTCTGTTATATATGTGAATAACCTTAGGGGTTTTTTTTTAATCAATATACTCGATCTAGGCAACAGCACAGATACCTTAACAGAAGTGCCGGTGAGTTGCAGTACAGCATTTCTACTACATAGCTAGGAAGTCTACTTTAAGGGATGATATACAATAAACTACCTCTAAAATTCCCTCAGGCTACGCTGAGAGGTACCCAGCAGAAACTGGCACAGATCACTTGGGAAGAGACAAATAATAGTTTACCAGGAGTCCCATTTACACCAAATAACAGGCTTCAGTCTTCAGAGGAGAGAAGAACAAAAGTCAAATACTTGTATTCTAACACATTTTTAAACACTTAGTCTTCTACCTAAAGTATCTGTAGACTCCAGCTATAGAATGACCCTTCCCATCTCTGGGAGTTCTCGGGTGCCCCATTTTGGTTCCTGCCTCCCCTCACCTGCTGCTTTTATCACCTTTCTTCTTGGAACCTCCCAGGTGCAAGGCTTCCCTTTGGAAAATGTGCTCTTTCTCAGGAGTGTTGAGTGGCATGCTGCCCCCAGTGTTTCCCCTGCTGGATAGAGGGAGACTGAATCCTGAAATACAAATGTTCCAGTTTTTGCATGACTAAAAATGAGTTGTATGAATTTATATATATTTTTTTCTCCACTTGGAAATTAATTATAAGTTCCACAGGCTTCTGGGTAAATGATAGGAAATCTAGGGGTATATATGGGTTACAATTCCTGTTAAACAGAGGACTTTCCCCCCTTTCATTACAAAATCTACAGTGATCTCTGTTTCTTCTTGCATTTAATTAGAGTTTTGCTATGACCTAAAGTAGGAGGTGGTTCAGTTCCTAAATTCATTAAAATAATGGCAAGATTTACTCCAAATGTGGGATGTGGTAGAAAGATGGCTGGAAACTGAGCACTCCTTTTTGCATGACAAGCATGTCCTGACTTGCTCAGGTCATTCCTAAACCTAAACTATGAGCAAGGAACCATGCAGAGTTACAAACTTGTATACAGGATGCTGCAGACATCTCTTGGAAATCATGAGCAAGGCTAATGGTAATCTTGACCTCAGTAGAGTTAGTGAAGTATTTTCCATGTCCTTGAATGAGGCCAGGATTTTACTGTAGGCTCTTACTCTCTTATTTGGCAAGAGTTAATGTATGCTGCACGGTAAATGCCGCTGAAAGTTTTTAGCCAACCCCTCAACCCCCCCTTTTCCCCTTCCCTTACAATAATTAAATTTTAAAACATTTTCCTCAACCTTCATCATCTCCTTTCCCCTTTTTATATGAGAAACTGAATAAATATCCCTCCAGCATTCTGCTTGGGCAACACCATTGGCACGGCTTTTACACTGTATTAATCATAATGTACAGTAGTACGATGCCTTCCATCAGAATTTCAAAGCACTTAACAAATATTAATTAAGTATTGCGTCTCTGTGAGGTATGTGAGTAATTGATTTTATAAGCTAGCACCATATAAAGGAGAGAGAAGGGTGGATTCTCATATGAGTGAGTCCATAGCTTTATGTTAGTTTACAGTTACTTTCTTCACAGATGTCTGGACTCAAAGTAAGTTCCTAAGGCAGCTTTGATGGTGGCCACAGCAGGGAACAGTTTGTGAAGCCTCACTGCAAGACGGCTCTCACCTTCCTGTGGAGGAAAATCATGTCCTTCCACTTGTGTTATAAAATGAAGTTATGATACAGAGGGTCAGCAGAGAAGGTAGGAGGAGTGTCTGAGACCTCACCTCCAGCCCTGTCTGCAGCTCCATCCATGTTCCTAGACTTCTCTTATGCCATGGTTGCTTTTCTACAGGGAGGTAAGGACTTTCAGGATGAGGTGTGCCACCTCGTCCCACACACATTTACTCTTTCTGCCTCAAATTCACATTTAGGCAGATTTTTGCAGACTTCATAAAGTTGTCTAGGGTTTCTGGATGTCTGAGAGCTTTAGGGAGCAGATTCCTCTAAACCAGTTGCTGCGTGTCCAAGTACAAAACTCTCCAGAAATGGCAGGTTCACTCTGAACGTATTGTGCATCTGCTGTGATGCTGTGCTGTCGGTGGAGTGCTTTAAGGAAGGAACTACACTGCTGTTTGCCTATAGATTATATATGTGCCTGAGTTCGTAGCCATGGTAACTGCATGTGCACACACTTCTGCCCAGGAAATCCTCCACAGACATATGAGATTCGTACCCCTCCAGATTGCCCTCTGCCATCCACTGCCCTCTGAAACACCATTGACCAGGACCTGCTCTTGTTCCACTTCTCCTTTTTGTTTCCTCTTCCCATCTGATGACATGGCCTTATGTCATGCCTGTGCTTCTCCGAAAGGCACAGAGGCAATTTTGCCGTTCGTCACAAACAGAGGTGGCAGTTGCTGGTCCTGCTCCCTGCCAGCTCCCCTTGCGCTTGGTCATCCTGCCTACCTTGCACCTGTTCTGGCATTTGCTACATCCCTCTATTAGCCCTCCATTTAACCAACTAGTCTGCATAAAAAAATAGCCAAAAGGCAGATTGTTTTCTACTGGAATAGCGAGATAAATAAGCTCTCAAAATGCTAAATGCTAAAGGTAAATAATCTGAGGAGCACCTGGGTTGCTACAAGTGGGGAAAGTTTGCAGAGAGAGAGACTTGTCCTCTCACCGGGGCAGCAATGACTTGCTACCTCAGCTTGACTGCTGCAGTAGTTCAACTCCTTTCTTTTGCAAAAGAGGGGCCCTGCATTGCCTCTCTCTGCCGTGTCCTTTACAGCTTTGTCGTTCCTTTGGGGGAAATTTGGGGAGGTTCCCAATTCTCTCCATACCTCCACAAAAGAATTCTATATCTTTTTAGGGTTGTTGTGGATTTTCTATATTGTGGTCTTATGGGCAGTTATGTAGGAAATATCTTTAATATACTTCTATGGTTTAAAACCAGTTGGGTTTTTCTTTTCTTTTTTTTTTTCTTTGCTCAGTTATTCCTGTAGTGGATGCCAAGAAAAAAATGCTACTGTGATGCTCAGAAACCGCCCTGCTTTTTAAACCTACCTATTCTGATAATAAGATATCCTCAAAGGAAGCTTTGAATCTTGTCTCTTCCCAACTTGAAAGTGTTACTGTTTTCTAAGTTGGACTTAAGGCTGAATACAGCTTCCATATCTTGTGGAATCTCTACTTCCAAAATCAAAACATGATCAAATGCTGATTATTCCTTCAGTATCATTTGAGAATTCACAAAATCACAGAATGGTTGAGGTTGGGGACACCCAGAGCATGGGGCACAGGGTGGCACCCAGGCGAGTTTGGAAGATCTCCAGAGAAGGAGACTCCACAGCCTCTCCGGGCAGCCTGTGCCAGGGCTCTGTCATCCTCACAGCAAAGATGTCAGCGTCTGAGTGCTTCCCGGGCTCTCACACCGTTTGCCGCAAGCTCAGGCCAGGGGGGAAGCGTCACTGAGCACCGTTGTCAGTGTTGGAGGGCATCGCTCAGGGTCAGGGTCTCCAGATAAAATGATTTGTGGTAAAACGTGCTGCGGCTTTCAGCAGTCATGCTCGGTGGGTGCATGCTTAAGCGAAGTGTCGGGGGGTGGTTAAATATGCTCAGTTAGCAGTTTGGGCTGTCCATCTGCCTTGGTGTCAGAAAGTGAAGATCTAAGTATGTGTATTTTTACATATACTTTAAACCCTAGACATCCCTTTTCATGTTCAGTACAGGAAAGAGAGGCCGTCCTTTCCTGAAGGAGGAAAGAGAAAACCCTTTGTGTTTGTTCTTACGTTCATGTCTTAGGAGTCTCTCTAAAGACCTAAATCTGAACTGGAGAGTGCAAAACATTTCCTTACCGGCTTTGTGCTTACAGAAAACAGATTTCCTTAGCTCGAGCCTAAGCAAAGCCCAGGTGTGAGAGGCTGACGGGCAGGTTCCCACTCGGAGATGTCCCTGGTGGTGCTGAGGCGGTGGCAGCCCCTCAGCAGTGAGCATGAGTGAAGGTGCGTCAGCTGCTCGCCTTAGGCGCATGGAGTTAAGCGCCTGTGTGTGGCTGATCCGCCTTGTGCCGCGCTGACTCTAACCTGCTTAGTCTTAGGTGAAGTGCATTCCCTGTCTTTTTGTGAGCCTGATCCAAAGCCTGTGGAAGCTCATGGAAAGAGGCCAGGGTTTTTTCAGTACCTTTGGAGCAGACGCTGTGTGAACAGCCGGTCTAATATTGAGTCTTCTAGTTGAAAGACAAGGAAAATAAGCAGCAGCAAACCACACCGGACTCAGTGCTGTATTTAAGATATAAATGAAAGTAATGTGAAACTTGTAAAACCAGACTGGACAAAACACTCCAAAACATGCTGCAGAGAGCGGTCTAGAGCTAGCAGGGGAGTAGGTTAGATATTTAATAATTTCTTTTCCATAGCTTTTAGTTTTCCACATATTTTCTAATGTAGCAGTGCTTTTTTTTTCCCCTTAGGCAAATAGCTGCCAGACAGCAGCAGTGGAATAAGAACATTTGTAGCATTTGCTTTTATCTCACATTACAAAAGCAGTATGAATACCTGTGATATTCCAAGTGTAAAATTATAGGTGTCAAATCATTTGGTACTTTAAGTGCTGTGCCAGAAAAGTAATCCAGTAAAAATGGCATGTCCCGTCAAAGCTCCATGCTTAGTACTGTTATTCCCTACTTGCTGGGCTCCAGCAGGGGAGGATTGTAAAGGACAAGTGCAAGAGCAGCAAGAAACTTGCCTGGAATTGCTCTGAGCACGGGCAGAGAGGCAGGTGGACGGTACATGGGCTGGAGGGCCTGATGTTACAACCTGTTTGGTGTGCTCCACAGCTGGTTTGAGCTTCAAGATGCTGCTAAGCAAAAATCTTAATTATTATCCACACCACAAAAGCTGGGTCTGGAGAAAAGCTTTTTAGTAGAGTATTTCCCTAAAGAGGGCAGCAGAACTACTGCCTTTAGTGCTTCCTTTGGGCCCCTAGAGCTGCAGGGAAACCTGGGCAGAGATGGCCTGGTTTGCTAAATTGGAGCGTGCTGCGTCTCAGTGTGGATGCTAAGAGGGTTGTTAAAGGACACAGCAGCCAGCAAGTGAATCTTTAATCCTTGGAAAATCCTTTAAGTTTATGATCAGTATAAAGCAGTTCATGTAAAAAGGGAACTTTTACTTATTGTTTCACCTGTGTTTCCAGATCAGATGTATTTGCTTTCACGCTGATGATCATCGCAATGTGTTTTACTTGTCATTTTTGGAGTGAATTTTTGAAAAACACCCCTAAATCCAGCTCTGTTTCCCTACTTTCTTGAAAAGCATGGCAGTCACAATCATTCTTCACTGTGATATTTTAAATACTTGGTACCTAGAGTGTGGCAGGCTGCTTTCTATAAGAAAGAATATCAGGCTAAATCCTAATGTTAGGAGCCTGCAGTGTGTTCAAACCTCAGAAACTATGGGGCCATGTAATGCCCTGCAGCTTGCTTGTACCGACCAAGATATGAATAACGGGTTAATAGTCTTGTTGGTTAATACACAGGGAAAAAAAAAAGCACCCTTTTAGTTTGGTTGCTCTTTTTTATTTTGTAAGGCACATGACCTCACCGTATGCAAATTTCTCATGCTGAAATGAGTAGGCCCCCTTTAGCTTCCTTTTTCATGCGAGTTTCTTTTCTGTTCTTGTTTCTTTTCTTCCCTGCAGAAAGAGGGTACTGAAAGCGAGAACAAGCAAGAAAGGGTCAGTGAGTTCCCCATGCTGCAGCCAGGCCTGGGCCCGCTATAGCAGGAGGCGCGCGCGGGTGTGCTCCCAGGTGAGCTATTTGTTCAATAGTTAACTCCAGTTATCCAACATGTCTATTCATTCTAAAATAAGCACCCCAGCAGGGTTTGCTCCGAGGCAAATAGTTGCTCTGGTACCGTCCTCCTCTCCTGGCTCAGCTGACTGCCGTCCCCTGTGCAAGAGCCCAAGTTTTTTAGCCTCTGTAGTCAGGCAAGTTAATTGCTGCTCGTTTTGTGCACTTTTCTGCATGACCGAGAGCTTTTATGTCTTTTCCATAGGGCAGAGGGGGAAGCACCGCCTGCGCAAAGGGCCCGTTTCTCAGGCAATATGTGATTAAGAGTTGCCAAGAAGTGGCCAGCTGGGATGTGGGGCAGGCAGTCAGGAGCAGGGGAAGAAGCTCGGAGCAGCCTAAAGCCGTTTGTGCAGCAATGAGCTGTGCTCAGCTCCGGTCTCTGGTTTGGGCTGGACTCTCTGAGTGTGGTTGTGGTAGTAACGGAGGAGTATCTATTATTGCTCAGCTTTCATATCACTCCAGAAATCCAGATTTCTCTCCCAGGCCAAAAATGTAGCCCCCATCAAAGTGGATATTCAAATACAGTGATTTTAGGGGTTATGGCCTGCAATAGCAAGAACAGCAGCAGAGACCACATACTTTTACCATCTCTAATCTCTTTTTTTCCCTTGATTTTTTAAAAATTTATTTCCAGCTAAATAAACTGTAGCAAAGAGCCTTTCGCTGCCCACTAAGATATTCTCAAGGCCTCTTGTTTCCAAGGGTGACTTTAGTAGGGGCAGCAATGCAGTCTCCGAACAGAGTTCTTACGTGTTCCAGTTACAGATTTACTTCCCGCGCTGCTGACAGCTTGATTTGTGAAAGAAAAAAGGACAAAATACCAAAACAAAAACAAAACCCACAGCCGGCGCAAGAGAGAAAAAACACAGACTTGTTGTGCCACAGCGGAAGAATGTCAACCAGAAATAACATTTCAAAGGAAGAGAACTAGTCTTCATGTACATGATAAAAATCCTTTTACAAGAATAAGTCACATAGTTGTAACTATTTTTATACTTTATAAGTTTCCTGTTTTATACCTGTGGGATACGTCTGTGCAGCTAGCTGGAGGCCAATTTTAACCTTGTACCATGGAAATCTCTTGACCTGTGGCTTGGTACAGAGCTGGCCATTGTTTACATTTTTCCTGCTTTGAAATAAGGGATATCTGGGAAACCTCAAAAAAAAAATCACATAACTGATTGTAACTGGTCGTGTTTTACTTAGCTGCCTGCTTCTGCAGCAACGTAACCAAACATTGCAAGGGAAAGGTTGCTTAATTGAGCAGATGTCAGAAACTCACCGTGATGCCTTTATGCCGAATCTGGCAGGAACCAGGGAAACATTAAATGCATATGTCACTCTAGAGCTGTTTCGTTCTGGTTTGAGCCTAAGCAGCAGCTGTGAGGAGCAAAGGCAGAAGCGGGGTGCTCTGCTGGTGAACGCACAGTTTTATTTCTGAAGCAAAGGCTCACGGCAAAGCACTATAGGGCTAATGATTCATAAAGCTGGTCAAGTGCTGAAGGGAACTGCATCTAGATTTGCCGCTTATAAAAGCACGGGTTTGCTTATAAACGCGCTCTTCAGAGTTACAGCCCAGCACATTCCTCAAAGCAGAGTTCATGGCTTCGTCCTGAGCCTGAACCCCCAACAGCTACTGTGTTCGGCACTTCCATGGTGGATGAGGCAGCTGCCTCCAAGCCACTGAGTTAAATAACCATTACATGGAGAAAAAAATTAGGATGACCCAGTGAAAGAGGGGTAAAGCAAATGGCTGATCACTGCCACTAATGAAACAAACTTTCTGTAAGTGTGCTCTCAAATTATTCTGAGTAACTAGTCCTCCCTTTTCTTAAAGTGGGGAACTTCTACTTTAAGTTTGGTTTTGTGAGGAAAATTGTATTCTGTGTTATGTCATGGAGCAGATCAAGCTTATTTTTATATTGCTGCTTGCATTTTGGGCAGGAAGAGCTGGGGCCTGCAGAGAACAGGCTGGAGCCGAGGGCAGCACCCACAGCAGTCAAGCAGGATGTGGCCACCAAAGTGGTTATGTTGTAAGATAAATGCTACAGAATAAAAGCCATACAAAAGCATTAAAGTACTAAGTGGTAAAAAAGTAACTGGTACAGGTGAGCAGATGTGTTTTGGTAAGGATTAAGGGCAACATGGAGGAATTGACTTGCCAGAAATACTGAGGAAGCATTGGTACACAGTGCACAACTTTTCTAAAATCAGACAAATACACAGGTCTGGGGATGTAACATCTATTATGTGGCAAATGTAGGAATCTGCCTCCCCTAGTACAGGAAGGATCCTATCCTTTCAGTAGCTTATCCTGTTACCTTATGAGGATGTGTGAGAAATGCTTTCTTTTCTTAGCATGCCTCTATATGCATGCGTGTTTATATATGTATGCGTGTGTCTGTATCCCATTAGTAACAGTGAGCATTAAGTGTATATATACATCAGGGCTGGAGTAGGCTGTAAAATTTCCTTGCCATCTGCACAAAGATCAGGCCAGCTTTAAAATAATACTCATGTTTAGGAAAGCTAAATTGGATGGTGATTAAGTGAGGCAAAAAATTCATTTCTCAACTGGAAAGTTTTTTTGAAAATAAGAAGATTCAAGATTCTGGTGACAGATTTTCTCTGTTCCGAATGCAAGATCCAGGGTTTCTGGTGTGTAGGAACTTTGAGCATCACATAGATTTAGCATGACAAAAGTTACGATATGACAAAACGTTTTCATACTGAGCCCTAATTCACATGAGGATTTCTTACCTTCCACAGAGGAAAGCTTCTTGTCACCGTGGGCTGACGCTGTGGAGAGACGAATTCAGCAGCAGCTGCTGCGTGGCCAGAAGCTCTGCCCACTCCTGAGAAGCACGGGGTAACAGCAAGAGCACAGACAGCGGTAGGATGGCACATCTGTAGATGCAAGGATACAAATTTGATTACAGTCTTTCTTATGCTGTTACTCAAGTTCAGCCAATTGAATTTACCTTGAGCAAAATCCAGAGCCTGCTGGAGCCAGTGGAGTTTTGCCATCAGCTTCCCTTGGGGGCTGGGATTTTGCTCATTGTTTGAATTAGCAGTATCTTCACAGGAGCATATGGGAGCAAATGCAGAGGTTCTCCAGTGGGGGAACCAGTAATCGGCTTTATACATTTAGTTTGTTACACAGGTAAAAGTTTAGACAGCAAAACCCATCTGGCAGGCCTCTGACACATCTCGGTAAAACCATGTTAGAGCCAGAGCATTCTTTCTTATTTTATTTATGGCTCTGGCTGCCTGAATGAGTGCATCTGAAACTCAGATGCCTTATGCCCTTTTTATAAATTAGTTAACTTGATAAACTGCACACTCTGTCAGATCTTTGCTGTGGAAATGCCAGGCTCTTTAGCTGAGGTGCTTTTGTGTGTGTGTTTTCTTATGTGAAAAAGCTGTTGAACTTTATGCATAAACACTGTTTTCTGTCTCTTTTTTTCCTCTCTCTTTTGTTACAGGCTGTGAACTAGCATTGAATATTCAGGGAAAGCTCCCCAGAGAGATTAGGGACATGGACAGATTTTAAGCAGGGCCTTAATGCACGGACACGAAAGGACAAACATTCTAGTGGGAATACTAATGCAAATGCCTTGCTTTTGGGTCAAAATACAGTAAACAGCTGCTTACATGCTAAGGCTTCTTTTAAAATCCATATGGAAAGGATATTATAAGATGTGTATATGTAGACAGAGAGATTTTCTGTTTCCTCAGTGTAGTAGACAAAAAGAATACTTTGGCTTAAAGCATACAACAGTATCAAGTGTCAGTGCTAGAAAGAAGAACATCTATTTTTCACATTCTGCAGGGCTCATAATTCCAGATGCTGCTGGGACTCACTTCAGATAGCAGTTGTCCATGTCTTTCCTGTTGCACTATAGGAACTAAGCCCTAACAGCAGCAGAAATTAGACACTGGCACTTGAGTGTCAGTTACTCTGATGTTAATTGTACAGAAATTGCAGAAAACTTGTGCAGAAAATTGCATTGCTCTTTCAAGAAACCTGTGTTAAAAGATATCCAGTGAGGTTATTGCACAGAAAAATGGTAACTATATAAATATATATATATATATATTTGGGCCAGCTGCTCAGTGACTAAAGTCAGTGGGAGAAACAGAGAGCATTCTATAAAAGCTGACATCCTAGATCGGTCACTATTTCAAACTATATTACATAATCAGAAAGCAGCAATATCAAAGATTTGAGTCACCACGCAGTTGGTATTTATCATTACGGCATGTTTGACAGGTTAAAAATAAATGTAAGGAAAGCTAGAAAAATATTGCAAGTGCCTCCGGTTTCCTCCGGTTGCTGAAATATATACACTGGTGTATTGCTGCCCCATGGAACCCTAATCCTGACTCCTCCTTGCTGCTGTGTCCCAGAGTCTAAAGTGAAATATCATTTGCAATATGTAACAGCAGCTTTTGTAAATACATCTTTTAAGTTCCCATTGTGGACTACATTGCATTACTAGTGCACTTTGAGTGGCCCCTTAATCCCAGGAATATGCCTTTATTGCTAGCATCCCATGTTAGAATAATCCCTAACAAAAAGCTGCCCATCAACTGAGGCCCTAGGCTTTCGGTGCTGCATGTTGGCAGCTGTTGCAAGCAGGCGATAGATTCAGATTCCCCAGATCCAGAAGCACCAACACATCTTGGGCTTAACCTTGTTTTGGTGTGGCTGAAATTCTCTGCAGTGAAGAAGGGGCCAGCGCGGCACCCCACACTGCAGGGTTTCCCAGTTACCTCCTTTCTGCCTCTTCCCTGATCTGCTTGCTCCTTTTGGCCTTTTTGAGCTTTCTACCAATGGGGACATCTCTCTCCAAACCCACTGCCTTTCCTGGTCTGCTGCTCCTAACCATGCCCTTTAAACCAGCCCTTGGCAACATCTTCTCAGTGTCCCTGAAGGTTGTCGCTGAGGTTGTTATGACGCCTGGTGTGGCAGACGTTGCGTTTTCCACATCCTGTTTGCGGCCTAGGAGGCGGCTGCCGTCTCCCGTCCTGCCGCTCCAGAGCGTAGGTTGGGTCGCAGTTGCCGCTCCCCGAATATGTAATTTGGGATTCTTTGGGGCTGAGATGGCCTCTCTAACCTTGGGTTTGCTCTCGGGGATGTCTGTGGTGTAACCCACACTCAACATCTTGTGGCTGGGATTTTAAAGAGAACAGTTTCCTCTGCGAGCATGACTGCCGCTGACAGCAACGGTAGCACTGCAAGACGTCTGCGCTCATCCGGGGCTGCCAAACCTAATCTGCAGCAGGAGCAGGCAGACCCCTCTCCACAGGCGGGTGCTGACTGAAGTTACTATCGTGTGAACCCCGGAGAAGCTCCACTGGTGCCCATGAGGGTCCTCCCAAGCTCTTCCTCTCTGTGCTCCGCCGCACTAGGCCCTTTTGCAGAGCTGCTTGTCGAGGAAGCGGTGCCTCTGGGCACATGGGTTAGCAGTAATGCCTACCTTTGCAGGGTGAGCTTGCCTTTTTGCTGCATAACTGTGGATTTGAAAAAGGGAAGGGGATGAAACAAAGGCCATTTTCCTCATTGCTTCCACTCCATGGAGGACCCTGGCAGGTGAGCCCAGCAGGCGTCAGCGACAGCCTGAGCCTCTTCGGCCCCATGGTCTAAACCCCCTTCTGCATCTCAGACCAAAACTTTGCTCTCAATCCGGCCTTGCCAGCTATGCTCGCCAGCTGCAGTCAAATCCCCCGAGCCCACAGTGCCTTCATTAGCGCTCCTGAGCAGAACTGTCACACGCTCTGAGAAAGGAAGACGGCGACTACAACAAACAGGCTCAAACAGCATTCGTGTCCGGAGTTAGTACAAAGGGAAGCAGCGCTTCATCTCCGTTTGCAGCTGTGAACCACAGGCCAAAAGCACAGTTTTGGACCCATAACTGGAGTCCCCTGAGCAATGAGGCCACTTCCGTGCAAAAGGCAGTGGGTAAAACTTGCAAGTGTCTCGGAGCAGCCAGAAAGGAGCCAAGCTTTACTGTAAATTAGGCTCTAGCTTTTCGTTTTCTTTTCTTTTTTTCTTGAGATACTTTCACCTCCAGAAGCATCCTGCCTTCTTAATGTTTCTGAACCGATGGGGATCTATGCTGGGTTTCTGAGATATCCTTCTCTGTTGCTGGCCAGTCTGCTCGCCTCTCCCCATGCTCTTGGCCACAAAAAAAAAAAAAACAAAAAAAAAACTTTTCTCTCCTGTTTTATCCACGCCATCTCACCTCAGCAGGAGCCAAATCCAGCTCCAGCTGCTGCCACAACTGCAGCCTGGCTGTGAACCCCAACAGGCAGCAGCAGGTATTGGAGGTCAAGCAGCAGCTGCCCACTAATAATGGTGATCACTTCTGGAAAAATAAAAATAAAAAAAAAAACAGTCCCAAATAGCCCCCAGACTCCCCAAGCTCTTTTCTTTGTCACAATCGAGTTGTATGCAGGGGTAGAGAATTGAAAACATGAAGGCTGAAACAAACTCCTATCTGGACACAGCATGTTTACTGTGTGCCTTTAGTTTTAACAACGTGCTGAAGAGACCCGTGTTCTTTACAGGTGTGCACTGGGTGGCTAAAAAACTTAAATTGACTTAATTATCTGGATTTGGAAGTTTTACCAGTAAAGAGGAAACGTGCAGGTTGAGAATAACGCAAGAAGCTGGGAAGTTGTTCAGAGCTGCGCAGATGACCGTGCGTCCACGGCCTGTTTTCTCCCATGTGCTCGTCTCAGGTTGATAACGCTCACTATGAGCAGGAGCACTTATCTGCATGCAGGAAGGCAAAATGTGCAGCTGGACACATTGCTTGTGTTCCTTCTCATTTCTGTCCTTGGGTCCTTTGCTTTTTAAATAGTCACTGTGCTAGGCAATGTCAGGGGCTGGGCTGGGCCTCTTTTTTTTTTTGGTTCTGCTGTTGATTTACACCACTTACGATAGATTCCTTATCACCTGCTCCCTGCAAGGCAAACTGCAGGGTGGCTTCCCTTCTGGAGCAGCTGTGCTGGAGAACCACTGATGAGGAACAAAATGGGAGCTATTGAGCAGTCATTTGGAGACAGGCTATTAAAAAAAAAATCTAGCTAATTAGAGCTTAGAGGAAGAGGCAACATTTTGTGCAAAAGCACCAGAAGGTAGGCCCTCCAAATCCCATACAATCCCTGCAAATAGCTATAATTAACCCTATAGTATTCACTTTACTAATGAAAATTTAATTAATATTTTTTGTCCTTGCTGATCATCTTAGAGGTGGTCAGGAAAATGTAGTGGCAGCTGGGTTTCCCCAAAGTAGCAGTAACGTTCAGGGAGACAGAAGCTTGGGAGACTCCTCTGAGTCTCCCAGTTGCTCTTCCGCAGAACTTAAACTGGTGACTGAGCAGCAGTCAGAATGGGGAATATGGGGACTGTGCAAGCCCTCAGCCTTCCCCTGCACACGCGGGCGGTACTGAACTCCAAGGCACCACCCTAATTTTTTTCCAAGCAGTGTGGCCAGCACTTGCTTAGGTTATTCGAAAGCACAAGAGGAATGCTGAGAAAACAAATGCCCTTGTTACTCATTTGCCTGCAGCAGTGGAGGGCTGCTGTACAGCACCATGCGCAGCTCTGCTTCGACCGTGGCTTGGTGCTTCGCCATTGTGTGGCGAGCTCAGCAGAGGTGGCTGTCCTGAAACACAACTCTGGGCTAGTCTGGAGCATTATACAGGCCTCTCCCAGCATTTTTTTTCCCCTAGAGCACACAACAAATATTTCTGGCATTGTAATGCTTTTGACCTGCTACTGCTCTGATATTGTAATGTTTTTGGCTTATCACTGCTCTACTGGGCTATAGCATACACCTGTAATTACTGGGCATACTTTGAACTTTTTTTAGTTCAAAAATCCCTTTCAGAACACCAAGCCCATCCACAGAAAACAACAACTGTTGGCTGCAGGGTCTCCAGGAGACCTGAGCCGGGTGCCGTGGCGCATGGCTGCTGCCAGCCTGCTCAGTAAGGTGTGAGCTCTTGGCAGCCTGCACAGGAGCCATTCTGCAAACATTGGCCCCTGGGTGAGGGTTGATACTACAGCCCCCATAAGGTAAAAAAAGATTGGTTATTCCCCATTTAGCAGAAACGCAAAGACTGAATCAGCAGGGGAAGGTGCAGAGAGGATGCTGAAACCATATCTTAGGTCAAGCTCTCAGTATAGAACTGATAGAAAACAAGTGGGGTAAGGAGATGGGACCCAAGTGCTATCAATCACCCCCAGCATCTTCTTGCCTTGTCCTCTCTGGGTGAAGCACAATGGGTTAAGTATGTTTCTGATACTCCTAGTGCATCAGGCCCTTCTGGTAATGATGTGACATGCCATTTCTCAATCCCAGGGAGGCAGGCACCAAGCTGCTTAGTGCTGTGAGGTCAGAAGTGCTTCTGAGCACACCCAGCAGCAGAACTGGAGGTTCCTGGTGAACATCAGCATTAGAGAGCTAAGTGTCACCATCTGATATCTCTTTGGACTCTAGGCTTCATTGTGTAACTGCAGCTTTAGGACCATTACAGACATTGTCCCTAGGATCACATAAGCACCCAACCTCAGGCCCAAACCATGAGCTACCCACCAGCTGTGGGCTCCCAGGTATGGCCAACAGCGAGGAGTTGAAGCAGTTCCCTGTCCTAGTGAAGCAGCTCTGGCACCTCACAAAGGTGCTCGCACAAGTTTGAGCCAGCCCACCAGCAGCAAGGCCAAGAAAGTGGAGATGAAGTGGCCAACATGTATTGCTGATGCAATTAGTCTGTTGGCTTCAGACTGGGGCAGTTGATACAGCGGTGCTGAGTCACAGCAACGTTTAATCTCATCTTGCCACGCGTTAAGAAACAAGCCTGATCTGCTCTTACAGAGTTGGCAAGACTGGAGAGATTTCAGTAGAAATGAGAAAGATGAGACTGCCATGATTCCAAGCATCTAGCACTAAAGTAAAGGCAGAATGAGGACGGTCACTTCAACAACTGTTGCAAGGCTCTAATACCACTCCAAGACTGTATTATTTCATGTAGCTCTTTCTTCTTCTCTCTTTAGGCCAGTAAATATTCTTTAATGATTTTTTTGGAAAGTACTTTCCCCACTATTTGAAAATCCTCTAGTTTCTCTGGTTATTATCAAAAGAAAAAATAATAAGAAAGGCAAAACAAACTGGGCAAATCACTGCTGAGTTTTCAATTCAACATTAAGAACAACAAATATGTCCAAATGATCTCTGCTTGACTGTTAGTCATTTGTACTAACCTGCAATTAAAAGGCTCAGCATTTGTTCTCATCTCTTTCTGAAATTACATTTTCCAGTTCCTAGGCCCTGCCCTCAGGCAGTGGATTTTTGAAGCAATCATGCCTTGATAATTAATGTTTAAAGATGAATGTTGCAACTTTTAACACAGTGTGTCGCTGAGTAAACAGCCAGCAGTCCCTTGCAATGAAAAAAATAATAGAAAAACTACAAGGCTTTTACTGGAAACAGAAGGTCTTTCAGACATTATTCACAGAGCTCCCAGCTGAAATGTTTGATTACCACTTTCCTGTGTGTTCATGGATGTGGGATACTGCCATGCTTAAAAAAAAAAAAAAGCCAATGAAAATAAATACCACATCCACTCTGTCAGTGCTTTGTGCCACTGACTCACCACCCCGGAAGGCTTGCTGGGAACGATGAGCTCATACCGAGAGGGAGGAGACAGAACTTTGACAAATGATCTCCCAGCAATAACACAAATGAGGCCAATTTGGGTTTTTGCAAAAGGGCTGGAGGAGGCTGAAGGGGAGAGAGAGGAGTGAAGGGATAAAAACAGAGGACTGGGGAGAAATGCCTGGTCTGAAGCTCCCTTTCTCCCTCCTGTCCCCAGCCTGCATGTTCTGTGTAGGTGTCATGACTTCCTCCCATTACCAACCCCATGTGGTTGTACCCCTGATCCTGACCTCACATCCAGTGGTTGTACCCCCGATCTTGACCTCACTTCCATGGCTTGACGTGGCTTACAGATGATGCTGCGTGTCTGACTTCCTTCTGGTGGCTCTTCTTGATGCTCTAGAAATTAAAGCACGATATCGTCTCTTGCCAAAAGAAATCTGTAGCACCAGCAGGTGGAAAGACCTGCAGCTTTGGCCTGTCAGGAGGGGAATGGGTGGTCAGGATGGAGATGACCTGCTTGCTTTCGGCGCCTGGCTTGGGCACGGCAGCCCTGGCTCAGCCCTTTCTCCTGACACACCTCGAACCAAGCGTTTCCCAACTGGCTGACGCGAGGCAACTGCCTGCTCTTACCTGAGACTCCTGAGGAAGGTGATGAAGGACAGAAAAGTGCTGTGTATGTGGCTCCTGTAAGCAAGTGTGTGAGGAGGGCCACACTGGGATGTGGGAGGGGGCTGAATGTGTCAGAGATCCCATATTGCAGCTCCTGGTTCTCCCCCTGCGCATATCCCCATCCTCTCTGATCTTAATCTGCCCTCTGAGTGCTGTTCTACCTATGCTGGGGCCTTTCCTGGGCTGGCAAGAGCTAGTGGCAAAATTCTCCAATTAGATTAGTGGGAACACAAACAGAATTAGACTTTGAACTAGTTTTCCTTTTTTTTTTTTTTTTTTTCCTACCTTGCAGAAAAAGGAAAAAATCCACCTGATCTGACATGCAACTGATAGGCTTGCAAGCCAAGTTCAGAGCAGGTGCTTTGGGCTTTGCTACTTGTTGATGGGTTTTCTGCTCAAAAAAAACCCAAACCCAAAGAACTCCTTTAAGAGCGCCACATATCTCATTCTGTAATTAAGTGTGAAAGCAGAACCTCCCAAATAATCTTGCCTTTCTGGAAGTGAAGTTCAGGCCCTGAGAAAGATTAGTAAGAGAAACATTTAGCACTAGTCATACTCATTTGGGTAATGGGCAAGTTTCTGCCTGTGCGTGTGCTGAACACTTATAGTATTCATTCTGAGTGTGTGCTAGTGACTTCCTAAGCAGCAATCCCGGCTGAATAATAAATGAAGTATTGCCTTCTGCTTTAATAATTTCCTGTTCTTTTAGCATTGTTTATATACCATCAACAGCGTGCTCTTAGCTGGGTGCCTAGTGCTCGGCTGTTTTACTACCCATTTCTGTAGTTAGCTGCCTTGACTCCTCATACTAAAAGGATTCAGCTGCCTTTTACACGTGTTGGCTCTTGCACTGCACTGGTTTTTAATCTTTTCTTGGTTGATGGACCCCTCCCTGCCTTAAAAGTTGAGATGCAGATTTACCTAAAATCTTAAGATTAAAGGTGTAGATGTATTCCTGCTAAATTTAGGCCTTCTTAGAAGAGCTCACTTTGTTGCTTTCACAGATCCCTTAAAAAAAGACAAAGAGCAGTCCACAGAGCACTACTGCAGGATACAGGATGCTTTGGTTATATTCCGAGTTAAAAATGACACAAATTGTTCGGCATTTTTCTAAATTGAAGTCCCAGGAAATGGAAAATGATCTGGGAGTAAAAACTGTGTGTTTTTCAAGAAGTGCTTAATGCTAAACAGATCGTGCAAATAGAATGTAATAGAGAATCTAGTGTGGTTAATGAAAAGATTTTGTCTGACCTCAGTGGGCTTTCAAACAGGCCAGGAACATATGCTTGCCATTGCTAACAGCATTCATTTAGCAGGGCTTCCCTCACCAGCCTGGCTATTTGATTTCCTTCTCTGTTGTTTGCATAGAAAGGCTGAAACTACTCAAGGAGCATCTCAGTGAGCCACCATGCTTGGAAGTGTGCTGTGCTCTCAGAGATCTCCACGTGATGCCACATAGCTGTGATCCCGAGAAGCACCATCACCAGCCTGGCTAGCTGCTCTCCTGCAAGAGGTTGCATTAGTCTCCAGTCCTGCTGGAGCGAGAGACTGCAGAGGAATCAACGTAAGCAAACAAGAACAGA